>JAAOOA010000942.1:0-62500 GCA_012861695.1 Trematomus loennbergii
CAGCATTTCAGAAAACACCACAGCATTTCACAAAACACCACAGCATTTCACAAATACTACAGCATTTCAGAAAACATTACAGCATTTCACAAAATACTACATGATTCACAAAACACCACAGCATTTCACAAAACACCACAGCATTTCACCAAACGCCAGAGCATTTCAGAAAACACCACAGCATTTCAGAAAACACTACAGCATTTCACAAAATGCCAGAGCATTTCAGAAAACACCACAGCATTTCACAAAACACCACAGCATTTCAGAAAACACAACAGCATTTCACAAAACACTACAGCATTTCAGAAAACACCACAGCATTTCACAAAACACAACAGCATTTCACAAAACACCACATGATTCACAAAACACTACAGCATTTCACAAAACACCACAGCATTTCACAAAACGCCACATGATTTCACAAAACACTACAGCATTTCACAAAACGCCACATGATTCACAAAACACTACAGCATTTCACAAAACAACACAGCATTTCAGAAACGCCACATGATTTTCCAAAAAAACTACAGCATTTCACAAAACGCCACATGATTCACAAAAACACAACAGCATTTCACAAAACACAACAGCATTTCACCAAACGCCAGAGCATTTCAGAAAACACCACAGCATTTCAGAAAACACTACAGCATTTCACAAATGCCAGAGCATTTCAGAAAACCCACAGCATTTCACAAAACACCACAGCATTTCAGAAAACACTACAGCATTTCACAAAACACACAGCATTTAGAAAACACAACAGCATTTCACAAAACACTACAGCATTTCAGAAAACACCACAGCATTTCACAAAACACAACAGCATTTCACAAAACACCACATGATTTCACAAAAACACTACAGCATTTCACAAAACACCACAGCATTTCACAAAACGCCACATGATTTCACAAAACACTACAGCATTTCACAAAACGCCACATGATTTCACAAAACACTACAGCATTTCACAAAACAACACAGCATTTCAGAAAACGCCACATGATTTTCAAAAAAAACTACAGCATTTCACAAAACGCCACATGATTTCACAAAACACAACAGCATTTCAAAAACACAACAGCATTTCACAAAACACCACAGCATTTCACAAAAACACAACAGCATTTCACAAAACACCACATAATTTCAAAAAACACAACAGCTTTTCACCAAAAACACCACAGCATTTCAGAAAACACCACAGCATTTCAGAAAAACACTACAGCATTTCACAAAACGCCACAGCTTTTCACAAAAGCCAGAGCATTTCACAAAACACTGCAGTATTTCACAAAACCTACAGCATTCAGAAAACACCACAGCTTTTCACAAAAAGCCTGAGCATTTAACAAAACACTGCAGTATTTCACAAACACTACAGCATTTCACAAAACGCCACAGCTTTTCACAAAAGCAGAGCATTTCACAAAACACTGCAGTATTTCACAAAACACTACAGCATTTCACAAAACACCACAGCATTTCACAAAAACACAACAGCATTTCACAAAACGCCACAGCATTTCACAAAACACCACATAATTTCACAAAACACTACAGCATTTCACAAAACGCTACAGCATTTCACAAAACATCACAACATGTGAAGAAATGGCTTGGACCTCAGAGAGTTGAACTTGGGCCTGAGACCATAGTTTAACTGCATTTGTTTTGAAAATCCACAGCGGAGGTTTGAATCGTACTTCATGCGGTGTATTTTGCATATCTCTCAGTAGCCAACGATCTGTGAGTCTGTTGGCTCGGACATAAACTCTGTAATACATGTAGTCTACATTTCATAAGAGGTGTAAAACCTGAGAGCATTTTAAATCCCATTTGTACTAAATGCTTATATAATCTGTAGTTGTATTTGTATTGTTGATTTATTGTGTGAACGAGGCGATGTAGAGAAGTGAAGCTGTCATTATTAGCTGTTATGTACGGTGGCCCTAAAGTGCAAGACACCACGGCATTTCAAAAACACTACAGCATTTCACAAAACGCCACAGCATTTCAGAAAACACCACATAATTTCAAAAACACAACAACATTTCACAAAACACTACAGCATTTCAGAAAACACCACAGCATTTCACAAAACACCACAGCATTTCAGAAAACACCACAGCATTTCACAAAACATTACAGCATTTCACAAAAACATTACAGCATTTCACAAAACACTACAGCATTTCACAAAATACCACAGCATTTCACAAAACACTACAGCTTTTCAGAAAACACTACAGCATTTCACAAAACACTACAGCATTTCACAAAACAACACAGCTTTTCACAAAAAGCCAGAGCATTTCACAAAACACTACAGCATTTCACAAAATACTACAGCATTTCACAAAATACCACAGCATTTCACAAAACACTACAGCTTTTCAGAAAACACTACAGCATTTCACAAAACACTACAGCATTTCAGAAAACACCACAGCATTTCACAAAACGCCACATGATTTCACAAAACACTACAGCATTTCACAAAACAACACAGCTTTTCACAAAAGCCAGAGCATTTCACAAAACACTACAGCATTTCACAAAACACCACAGAATTTCAGAAAACACAACAGCATTTCACAAAACGCCACAGCGTTTCACAAAATGCCACATGATTTCACAAAACACTACAGCATTTCACAAAACACTACAGCATTTCAGAAAACACTACAGCTTTTCACAAAACGCCACAGCATTTCACAAAACGCCACAGCATTTCACAAAACACCACAGCATTTCACAAAACGCCACAGAATTTCACAAAACACCACAGCATTTCACAAAACACTACAGCATTTCACAAAACACTACAGCATTTCAGAAAACACCACAGCATTTCACAAAACACTACAGCATTTCACAAAACACCACAGCATTTCACAAAACACCACAGCATTTCAGAAAACATTACAGCATTTCACAAAACACTACAGCATTTCAGAAAACACCACAGCATTTCACAAAACACCACATGATTTCACAAAACACCGCAGCATTTCACAAACACCACATGATTTCACAAAACACCACAGCATTTCACAAAACACCACAGCATTTCACAAAACACCACAGCATTTCAAAATACTACAGCATTTCAGAAAACATTACAGCATTTCACAAAACACCAAAGCATTTCACAAAACACCACAGCATTTCACAAAATACCACAGCATTTCAGAAAACATTACAGCATTTCAGAAAACACCACAGCATTTCACAAAATACTACAGCATTTCAGAAAACACTACAGCATTTCACAAAACACCACAGCATTTCACAAAACACTACAGCATTTCACTAAATACTACAGCATTTCAGAAAACATTACAGCATTTCACAAAACACCAGAGCATTTCAGAAAACACCACAGCATTTCAGAAAACACCACAGCATTTCAGAAAACATTAGAGCATTTCACCAAACGCCAGAGCATTTCAGAAAACACCACAGCATTTCAGAAAACACTACAGCATTTCACAAAATGCCAGAGCATTTCAGGAAACACCACAGCATTTCACAAAACACCACAGCATTTCACAAAACACTACAGCATTTCACTAAACACCACAGCATTTCAGAAAACACTACAGCATTTCACAAAACACAACAACATTTCACAAAACATTACAGCGTTTCACAAAATGCCACAGCGTTTCACAAAATGCTACAGCATTTCAGAAAACACCACAGCATTTCACAAATACCACAGCATTTCACAAAACATTACAGCATTTCACAAAACATTACAGCATTTCACAAAACACTACAGCATTTCACAAAACACCACAGCATTTCATAAAACACCACAGCATTTCACAAAACACCACAGCATTTCACAAAACACTACAGCATTTCAGAAAACACCACAGCATTTCACAAAACACTACAGCATTTCAGAAAACACCACAGCATTTCACAAAATACCACAGCATTTCAGAAAATACCACAGCATTTCAGAAAACACTACAGCTTTTCAGAAAACACTACAGCATTTCACAAAATACTACAGCATTTCACAAAACGCCAGAGCATTTCAGAAAACATTACAGCATTTCACAAAACACTACAGCATTTCAGAAAACACCACAGCATTTCACAAAACACCACAGCATTTCACAAAACACCACAGCATTTCACAAAACACCACAGCATTTCACAAAACACCACAGCATTTCACAAAATACTACAGTATTTCAGAAAACATTACAGCATTTCACAAAATACTACATGATTTCACAAAAACACCACAGCATTTCACAAAACACCACAGCATTTCACCAAACGCCAGAGCATTTCAGAAAACACCACAGCATTTCAGAAAACACTACAGCATTTCACAAAATGCCAGAGCATTTCAGAAAACACCACAGCATTTCACAAAACACCACAGCATTTCAGAAAACACTACAGCATTTCACAAAACACCACAGCATTTCAGAAAACACAACAGCATTTCACAAAACACTACAGCATTTCAGAAAACACCACAGCATTTCACAAAACACAACAGCATTTCACAAAACGCCACATGATTTCACAAAACACTACAGCATTTCACAAACACCACAGCATTTCACAAAACGCCACATGATTTCACAAAACACTACAGCATTTCACAAAACGCCACATGATTTCACAAAACACTACAGCATTTCACAAAACAACACAGCATTTCAGAAAACGCCACATGATTTTCCAAAAAAAACTACAGCATTTCACAAAACACAACAGCATTTCACAAAACACCACAGCATTTCACAAAACACAACAGCATTTCACAAAACACCACATAATTTCAAAAAACACAACAGCTTTTCACAAAACACCACAGCATTTCAGAAAACACTACAGCATTTCAGAAAACACTACAGCATTTCACAAAACGCCACAGCTTTTCCCAAAAATCAGAGCATTTCACAAAACACTGCAGTATTTCACAAAACACTACAGCATTTCAGAAAACACCACAGCTTTTCACAAAAAGCCTGAGCATTTAACAAAACACTGCAGTATTTCACAAAACACTACAGCATTTCACAAAACACCACAGCATTTCACAAAACACAACAGCATTTCACAAAACGCCACAGCATTTCAGAAAACACCACATAATTTCACAAACACTACAGCATTTCACAAAACGCTACAGCATTTCACAAACATCACAACATGTGAAGAAATGGCTTGGACCTCAGAGAGTTGAACTTGGGCCTGAGACCATAGTTTAACTGCATTTTGTTTTGAAAATCCACAGCGGAGGTTTGAATCGTACTTCATGCGGTGTATTTTGCATATCTCTCAGTAGCCAACGATCTGTGAGTCTGTTGGCTCGGACATAAACTCTGTAATACATGTAGTCTACATTTCATAAGAGGTGTAAAACCTGAGAGCATTTTAAATCCCATTTGTACTAAATGCTTATATAATCTGTAGTTGTATTTGTATTGTTGATTTATTGTGTGAACGAGGCGATGTAGAGAAGTGAAGCTGTCATTATTAGGCTGTTATGTACGGTGGCCCTAAAGTGCAAGACACCACGGCATTTCAAAAACACTACAGCATTTCACAAAACGCCACAGCATTTCAGAAAACACCACATAATTTCAAAAAACACAACAGCATTTCAGAAAACACTACAGCATTTCACAAAATACCACAGCATTTCAGAAAATACCACAGCATTTCACAAAACACCACAGCATTTCACAAAACACTACAGCATTTCAGAAAACACCACAGCATTTCACAAAACACTACAGCATTTCACAAAATACCACAGCATTTCAGAAAATACCACAGCATTTCACAAAACACTACAGCATTTCACAAAACACTACAGCATTTCACAAAACACTACAGTATTTTAGAAAACACTACAGCATTTCAGAAAACTCCACAGCATTTCACAAAACACTACAGTATTTTAGAAAACACTACAGCATTTTAGAAAACATTACAGCATTTCACAAAACATTACAGCATTTCACAAAACACTACAGCATTTCACAAAACATTACAGCATTTCACAAAACATTACAGCATTTCACAAAACACTACAGCATTTCACAAAACACCACAGCATTTCACAAAACACCACAGCATTTCACAAAACACTACAGCATTTCAGAAAATACCACAGCATTTCACAAAATACTACAGCATTTCAGAAAACACCACAGCATTTCACAAAATACTACAGCATTTCAGAAAACACCACAGCATTTCACAAAACACCACATGATTTCACAAAACACTACAGCATTTCACAAAACACCACATGATTTCACAAAACACCACATGATTTCACAAAACACCACAGCATTTCACAAAACACCACATGATTTCACAAAACACCACATGATTTCACAAAACACTACAGCATTTCACAAAACACCACAGCATTTCAGAAAACACCACAGCATTTCACAAAACACCACAGCATTTCACAAAACACCACAGCATTTCACAAAATACTACAGCATTTCAGAAAACATTACAGCATTTCACAAAACACCACATGATTTCACAAAACACCACATGATTTCACAAAACACTACAGCATTTCACAAAACACCACAGCATTTCAGAAAACACCACAGCATTTCAGAAAACACTACAGCATTTCACAAAATGCCAGAGCATTTCAGAAAACACTACAGCATTTCACTAAACACAACAGCATTTCAGAAAACACAACAGCATTTCACAAAACATTACAGGATTTCACAAAACATTACAGCATTTCACAAAACACTACAGCATTTCAGAAAACACTACAGCATTTCACAAAACACAACAGCATTTCAGAAAACACTACAGCATTTCACAAAACATTACAGCATTTCACAAAACATTACAGCATTTCACAAAACACTACAGCATTTCACAAAACGCCACAGCGTTTCACAAAATGCTACAGCATTTCAGAAAACACCACAGCATTTCACAAAACACTACAGCATTTCACAAAACGCCACAGCGTTTCACAAAATGCTACAGCATTTCACAAAACACTACAGCATTTCACAAAACATTACAGCATTTCACAAAACATTACAGCATTTCACAAAACACTACAGCATTTCACAAAACACCACAGCATTTCACAAAACACCACAGCATTTCACAAAACACTACAGCATTTCAGAAAACACCACAGCATTTCAGAAAACACTACAGCTTTTCAGAAAACACTACAGCATTTCACAAAATACTACAGCATTTCAGAAAACACCACAGCATTTCACAAAACACTACAGCATTTCAGAAAACACCACATGATTTCACAAAACACCACATGATTTCACAAAACACCACAGCATTTCACAAAACACCACAGCATTTCACAAAACACCACATGATTTCACAAAACACCACAGCATTTCACAAAACACCACAGCATTTCACAAAATACTACAGCATTTCAGAAAACATTACAGCATTTCACAAAACACCAAAGCATTTCACAAAATACTACATTATTTCACAAAACACCACAGCATTTCACCAAACGCCAGAGCATTTCAGAAAACACCACAGCATTTCAGAAAACACTACAGCATTTCACAAAATGCCAGAGCATTTCAGAAAACACCACAGTATTTCACAAAACACTACAGCATTTCACTAAACACCACAGCATTTCAGAAAACACTACAGCATTTCACAAAATGCCAGAGCATTTCAGAAAACACCACAGCATTTCAGAAAACACTACAGCATTTCACAAAATGCCAGAGCATTTCAGAAAACACCACAGCATTTCAGAAAACACCACAGCATTTCAGAAAACACCACGGCATTTCAAAAACACTACAGCATTTCACAAAACGCCACATAATTTCAAAAAACACAACAGCATTTCACAAAACCCCACAGCATTTCAGAAACACTACAGCATTTCAGAAAACACAACAGCATTTCAGAAAACACTACAGCATTTCACAAAACACTACAGCATTTCAGAAAACACTACAGCATTTCAGAAAACACTACAGCATTTCACAAAACACAACAGCATTTCACAAAACGCCACTGCATTTCACAAAACACAACAGCATTTCACAAAACACAACAGCATTTCACAAAACGCCGCAGCATTTCAGAAAACGCTACAACATTTTAGAAAACACAACTGCTACAAATGGCCATTCCACCCCTGAAAAATGTCTACGCACACGTAATTATTAATAATAATTGTTTAAAAAATTATTATATTTCTTTCATTTTTACTCACGACCCCCACTTTGGGAACCCCTGATCTAAATGTAGAAATGCCTTTGGCATATGGTTATTGTTTCAAACACAATGCAGCACTTTATTTATTTGTTTGTCCTGATTTTACTACATACAATATATGCACTCCTATGTTGTTGTTGTTGTAGCTTTACTGTATCTGTAGCTATTAACATGATTGCTCATATTTCAAGCCATATTATTCCTGATCCCTTATTTTGGATCAGTTTCATCAACTGGCCACCATTCAAAACTATTAAACAGCCCTGCTATAAACTATGACCATTCTTTACTTATTTATAATATGGTTCAAATGGAGTAATTTGAGTTGTCTGATGCACTTGATCAAATTTGACTTTTAAAATACTGATGTGTTTATTCAAAACCATTTCAACACACAATGTCATCACCTTTTCAAGATCTTTTAGACAAACTATACTATGACTTTCTTTCATATTTTTAAAGATCCTCTACTGACATTGCAGACAAACTATATAATATAATTCTTAACTACATACTATACTTGGACTTTTTTCAAGATACTTTTGACATTCTACTAGGACTTATTTTTTTCAAGATACTTTTGACATACTATACTAGTACTTTTAAAAATAAATGTTTGGACATTCTACACTGTGACTCTTTTTAAATTATATATATGAAATACTATACTATGACTTTTCAAAAGTTCTTTTAAATACTATATTATCTTTCATTTTTATTTTCAACATACTATACTGAGACTTTATTCAGAATTATTTGAAATGTTTTTTCTTTAAACACTGTCATCCCCTCTATCTCCCCCTTTTTTCCACCAGTCTCTGGCACTGTTATTTTGGGGGTCGCGGGCTGAAAAGTTTGGGAACCCCTGATTTAGATGAGATGTTCAGAAGTCAGTACATTTGAACCATTAACTAATTTAACCATCAACATCAATTTAAGTGCACAAAACAGTGCAAACAAACAAAAACTAAAATAATTGTGTATGGTTTTTTAATAAACACATCAGTATTTTCAAAAGTCAAATTGTATCAAGTGCTTCATACAACTCAAATTAAAGGTGGGGTAGGTAATTTTGGAGAAACCAGCTCGAGTGTGCTAGAATTTGAAAATACACAACCAGAGAAAATCTGCCACTTCCTTACAGAGCCCCTCCTCCAACACACACGAACGCGCACATGACCAATGAGGGCACGAGATAAGTTTGTGCACAGATGGAAGGCTGACAGGCAGGTAGGCCATCCAGTTATTTTAGCCGGGCCGGCTCAGATGATTGGTCGTGCTTTTTACAGTACTACAGCTTCCACAGATGATATTTTTTCATGGATTTTTTGTCAAAGCACTTCAGATATTCATTGCTATCGGGATGTTAAGAGCATTCCATGGAATATAACAACAAGTGTATCTCCAGCCGGTTTCTCAAACTTACATACCCTACTTTTAAGAATAAGTCATATATAGTTTTTCAGGATTTTCAGTAAAAAAAGTCAAGTAGAGTTTGTCAAAAAAATATGAAAAAATCATTTTGTAGAGTAGTATTTTCAACATCTGAACAACAAATGAAATAAAAAAAGGCATAATACAGTTTGTCAAAAAGTAGGGCTGCATAATCTATTTAAGACCTATTGTTATCGCAATATCACATCTTAGAGACAGCTTCAACTGGATAAATGGTTAGTCTTTTCCAAACATACCATAAATTCAGGAACTGCATGTTAGTATATTTGGCCAATCGGGTTAGGCCCTACTGCCCTAGACGCACCCCCTCAATAGGGAAGTCACGCTTTGGGAAGAGGTGTTTCATTTCACAGATCTGACTTGATTGTTGTTGTGATGGCTGAAGGAAGAGAGAGATGTGCGAGGAAAATTCAGGGGATGAAGAAGCAGAAAAATAACTTGTTTTCAAAAAGGACAACCCATCCGTTTCAAGAAAGATGACACAGGTTTTATGCATGCCAAATATCCTGAAGCCCTACAAAAAAGGTACAAGTATATTGTGTTGAAAATATCACAAAAAGTCTTAATATTGTATAATGTATTAGTTGCATGTTGTATTTTGATAAAAATCACTGTGTAGTTTTTCAAAAATATGGAAAAAGGAGAGAAAAACAAATATGAAAAACAGCATGTTGAAAAAAGTAATGTTATGTTAAAATACATGAAAGAATTCAAAGTAAAGCATCTCAAAAAAAAATATTTGAAAAAAGTCATGTTAGTCAAGTTATCAAAACTGCCTTGTTTCACCGAAACAGTATTAAAATCACAAACTTTCCATTTAGAGTTTGATTATTTAAGAAACTCAATTCATTACAAATTAATTCATATTTTACCAAGTTGCAAAGTTTTGCATCCATTAAAGTGTAACTATAAGTATCTTTGTAGGAGAAAAAAAGCAAAATCAATTAAGTTATTTCCAGAAAACTGCATTGTTTCACCGAAACAGTGTTTCAAATCACAAAAACTTCCCTTTCAAAGTCACATTCAAAAGTACTTTCTACCAGTTGTAAAATTGTCATACATAAAACAGTATCCAAAAGTAAGAGAAAGACAACGAGAGAAAAAAGCAAACTTTTTGACAAACTGTATTATGCCTTGTGGCCACTAACGGTCATAATTTCTCTGCTTTGTTTCAAGACCCGCATCAGAAAGCTTTTGAATGGTGGTACCTTTCCAGTTGGTCTACCTGCTCTTCACGTAGCTCTGCATGTCGTCGTTTAGGTGCTTTCTGGAGATAGGCACTCCTCAATCCACTCCTCCATAGTAAGACCCCCCCGGAGGTCAAAGTTAACCTTAAATGTTTCCATCTTATGCTTTGTAAATTTGTTTCGTAACGGAAGAAATGTAAATATATTTATAAAACGGAAGTCAAATCAAGCAATCTGATTGGTCGATAGCGTTTTTGCTGACCTTTTTGATTACAGATTTGAAAACATTGTTGCTTGCTTTAAAAGTAGCACAATTCATGTCAAACCTTGGGAAGTATCTAAATACCCCTGCCCTGATGCCAAAGAAACTGCACACTGAATATGTTTTGCCATTTGATGTCTATGTCTGGACCGCTGCGTAAAAAGGAGGGTTTCTGCCCCGTTACTTCTCCGCTGTTTTCTTGTCCCAGTTTGAAAAGCAAACTGCAGGCAGTTTGCTTTTCAGCCCAATTGTATACAGTTTTTCTCAGACGCGGAGGGATACTGACTTGTTGTGAAAAGTAACTACAATTCTACCCGTGGTATACGCTCAGTGTATCACGGCTAAGAACCAATGAGATTGCTTGATTTGACTTGTCCGTTTTATAAGGTTTATTATACCATAATAAACAACCCCTCATAAACATATGACACCTGTCATCACACGTCATAAAACATATGACACCTGTATGACACCTGTCTTCACACCTCACATCAAAGGTTTATTGGGGTCATACAATAAGTAGTTAGAAGTGTCACCTGTCATACCACCTGTCACTTTTTTGATTGAAGCGGTATGAATACTACTACTTAGGCCATCCAATTATTTGTATTTATTGTTAAAGCATTTAATGTATTCATTGCTATCGGATGGTAATAACATTCCATGGAATATAACAAAAAGTGTTTCTGAAGTGAATTACCTACCCTACCTTTAACTCTAGAAAACTGGACGTAAACAATGGTATATATGGTGTTAGCAAACAATAGCTCTAGCTAATGCTATCTGTGCTAACCGTAGCTCTTCGGGGCTCCATAAAAGCATGGGTTGTCGAACATAAATGTAAGGATAAAATAGGCTTGTTTGTTAGAAGTGAGCTTTACAATAGATAGGGACACAACACTTTCAAGCAAAGAACAGAGCGTTAGCAAAAACGTACCATCCTGCAGCCATTGCCGAGTCCAGGTGTCGTTTCGCATTGCACCGCCGAGCTCCGGCTGTATTTTTTCATCCGCAACAAGATGAAGTAACGTCTGTAACTCGTCACAGCGTTTTTTTTTTGTTAGTGCCATTTCTTTATGGATTTGTTGACGGTAGCTCAACGCAACAATTGTGACGTTTCTCTCCGACCAATCAGCAGTCGGGAGTGTTTACATCACTAGTTTAGCACTTTAGTTTAGCATATTCAGCTCGGTTGTTGGCTCGGTAAGAACCTCGATTTTGGAGGGCCAGAAAAAAAGTGAAAACGTACCCGTGAGCCGGAACTACCCCTAGTGGAAAAGCAAAAAAAAGCGGGCCGGGCCAAACTAAACCGTGCTAAGCCGTGCTAAGCCGTGCTAAGCCGTGCTAGGTCCTGCAGTGGAAAAGCCAGGTAAACAGTGACTCTGTCCAAGTAAACAGTGACTCTGTCCAGGTAAACAGTGACTCTGTCCAAGTAAACAGTGACTCTGTCCAGGTAAACAGTGACTCTGTCCAGGTAAACAGTGATTCAGAAACAGATTCCTTTGGGAGGATTCTCACCTGCTGAACGCTCTTCAGGTCCACTCACAGACGCTCTTCAGGTCCACTCACAGACTCTCTTCAGGTCTACTCACAGACACTCTTCAGGTCTACTCACAGACTCTCTTCAGGTCTACTCACAGACGCTCTTCAGGTGAGGAGGAAACACTGCTAATCTCTTCCTCTTCAGTCCTGAGTCTGCCTGCGTCTGATCTGAGGACGCCTTCACACCCTCAGAAATCCAGAAAGTACAAACACGTCACAGTCACGTGGAAACCGGCCTTACAGGTTGTAGCTGTCAGCCTGCCAGACTCTCCCTCACCTCCCTTATTCAGAGTGTTAAGAGTTAGACAGAAAAACAGTCACGACTTGTTCGAGCGGGTTCTGACACGCCCTGCATTTTTCTATGATGACGAGAACTCAGAGAACAATCAGACTGCAACTCATTCTACTTGAAACACTGACAACAGTACATGGAGATCTTTCTAAACTCATTCTGCTTTCACTCAGAGAGAAACCCCACACAATATTTCAGACTGATGTTTAGAATCAGCATCAAGAAACATGTGTCCTGTCCAGGTAAACAGTGATTCTGTCCAGGTAAACATTGACTCTCTTCAGGTCTACTCACAGACTCTCTTCAGGTCTACTCACAGACTGTCTTCAGGTCCACTCACAGACTCTCTTCAGGTCTACTCACAGACTCTCTTCAGGTCCACTCACAGACTGTCTTCAGGTCCACTCACAGACTCTCTTCAGGTCTACTCACAGAAACACTGCTCGTCTCCTCTTCAGTCCTGAGTCTGTCTGCATTTCCGCTATCTTTGCTTTTTACGCAACAGTTTAAACACCAACTGTCGCAAGTATGACTTCCCTGAAAGAGGAACTCTGTACTTCCCCTAACAGCTGCAGAGGAAATGGGGGGGGGGTTGGTTGAAGTGCCGCAGTAGTTTCCACTCAGAGTTAACCTGCACACACAGAGAAACTTATATTATGAGAGAGTGATATCTGTCTTTGTCTTTAGCATTGATGTCTGTTTTATTCAACCAAATGCATTTGCTGATAAATACTCTGTTTCTAGATCGAGTGGTACCTTACTGAGTGAAAACACATCAGAGTGACTGAAACCCAGTCAGTGTGAGAGGGGTTGTAGTTCTACTAGCTGTCCACTAACTGACCCTCTGACACAGATCACCACTGACTCATGTGATGAGGCAAGTCAGGAATAAGAAATCAGAACACCTTCATTAGTCCCACAGAGGGGACATCTACATAGTTACAGCAAAGTAAGAGGCTACATATTAATTAAGAGGCATGCATAACATATTAGACACATCAATTACACAATGTACAATTTAAAAAAGTACTCCTACAGGTGGAAAACAATAGGTACAGTAACAGTATTTAAAATGTTTTAAATTCAAATAAAACAAGTATAGAATATAGAAGTAGTGTGATAGCAGCCAGGTAACAGTAGTGCAAGTACATTATATATTTCACAGTTATTTACAGATTGTGTTACAGTAGTCAAATGCTCTATGACTATGACATAGCAACACATTCAAGCCACAGCCAAGGATAAGGGCAGGCTGCAGCGTGTCATCCGCTCTGCAGAGAAGGTGATCGGCTGCAATCTGCCATCCCTCCACGACCTGCATGCCTCCAGGACACTGAGGCGGGCAGGGAAGATAGTGGCCGACCCTCCCACCCTGGACACAAACTGTTCACCCCCTCCCCTCTGGCAGGAGGCTGCGCTCCATCGGACCAAAACCTCTCGCCACCTGAACAGTTTCTTCCCCTCCGCTACCGGCCTCTTAAAGGGCCCATGTCATGCTTTTCCGGTTATTACCCGTCCCCTTCACAAACCCTCAAAGTACACCCTGTAGCGAATAAAACTCTAACACAGAAAATACCTCCCCAAAACGCCTCGTTGGAGATACGTCACTGTCCATTTGATTCTTCCATTTCATTCCGGGTAAGGCATGATGTCAAGCCGTACCCTGAACGAAATGGACCAATCCGTGGAGCCGTTACGTTACGTCCGCGGAGCCGTTACGTTAAGCTCTCGCTGATTGGTCCAAATTGACCAATCCACGGACTTCCTCACACACACATCTGTGTGCAGGGAGCAGGCAGCTCAGCTGATTTCTCCTCCCTGGCTGCAGGCTGATAACAGACAGTTGGGATCGCAGCGAAATTCTCTCTGCAGACCCATTCTCTCTGCAGACCCATCCTCTCTGCAGACCCATTCCTCTGCAGACCCATTCTCTCTGCAGACCCATCCTCTCTGCAGACCCATTTTCTCTGCAGACCCATTCTCTCTGCAGACCCATTCTCTCTGCAGACCCATTCTCTCTGCAGACCCATTCTCACAGTGTTTATCAACCTTTTTCTTACTCAATATCACACTTATTGTTTTTACTTCGGCTGTGACTTTGTGTGTGCTCAGGATGAGTTTGGCTGTGTTTCGCTATGTATCCTAAACAAGGAAACAACACCTCCATGGAGCTCAGCGCGATTCACAACGTCCCGACCAATCAGAGCACACTGTGCTCACAGGGAGGGGGGGGCTGGAGCTATTGGAGCTACACGAGCCGTTAACCTGTTAAGCACCAAGCCTGTTTTTCATGTTTCAGGCTTGAAAATGACATGCCCAAAACAAATGACTACAATTTAACTTCTAAAAGGGTTATACGAATAATTTCTTTTAACAAAGCAAGGTTACATCTGTGAGTTGGATATAGAAATGTCAGAATCAATATAATGTTTTTTATTTTAAAGAAAATTCAGATTGAACATAGTAAAAAACTGTAAATTATAGTGTCCGTCCAAAAATTATTTTTTACAGATAGTGAAAACTACCCTTGGATGATGGGTTAGTAGACTAAAAGCTTTAGGAATCCAAAGTACAACATATAATAAGTACCCTGTATCAGGATTGATGCAAAACAGTGACATTTGACCTTTTTAGACAGGTTTAGCCAAAACCACCTCTGAGGTGATTTGGGTGAAAATGTTTTTTTTTCCATATCTCTGGCCCCCCTTGGTCGATTTTGATGGTTGACACCTCTTTCTGACCGTTAGAGCCAATATAATCGAAGGGGAGGCCCACACACACTCATTGTGAAGAGAAAAGGTGGGGGCTCTCTGCGCATGTAAATCTGGAGCAGAGTGGAGCTACATTCTAGCTCTGGCATTTGGAAACTAAAAAGCAGTTTTATTGCTTATGGATTATCATAAATCATTTCAAAGAGGACACAGACACATTGGATGAACCTATGATTAACTGCAGCATCGTTTTTTTATCGTTTTAATGCCATTGAAGACCAGTTTTGACCAAGGTAAGCCATGTTAGCGTTTCTAGCTACCTAGCTCCACATGTTATGATGTACGCTTTCGTTTATAGCATTGCAAATGTTTATCACTGAGTGTTGAGGTGGGCACCACTATTCAGTGTCTCCAGGACACCAAAAACGAGTGGTTGGCTGTGCATCTAGGATAAGTAATAAGGGAGTTATTGTGAGTTTAAGTGCCGTTTTAGGTTACATTTTTTCGCTCGTGGATAATTCAGAGGCTGAGTGTTAGCATTGTGGGTTTTTTTGGATTTTATTTTTAAAAAGGATCAGTTAGCTGAGTTTCTTCCCGTTACATGGATATAAACATTCATAGTTTATTAAATATTAAGATCCCTTAGACGTTGTTTCCTGCAAATTACGCGTTTATCCGCCCGGTACCGGGCGGATGGTGCGTAACAGGTTAAAGGCTGTGGAGGAAACTTCTGTGTAGTAATGCATGGAGTCACCGACTCAGGAAGGAGACACGGTGAGAGTTGGAGCTTTGATGTCAAACACTGATGGGTTTATTCAGAGTATTCGGCCGGAGGATTCACATCACAAATCAAAGAGTCAGAGGTTCTGACTACACGGTAGAGTTGCCACATCAATTCTGAAGAACCTCTCTCTATGCTAGACCTTTTAACAGGTCCACAGAGAGAAATCAACATCTCTGAAGGAGTAGACTAAACACTGAATCATCTGCGTCCAACGCTCATGGCCTCAAGGATTTCACATCCGAGAGCCCACAAACACCGATAAAGAAGTGCTTCAGTGTTCTCACAACAATTACCCTACGTGCCAGTCAAGTTGACCGGTCTCACACTGGGGACAAACACATATGGCACCAAGGCCTTTCCTTAAAGGAAATAACACATGTCAGAGTAAAAGGTTAGATATCTAGAAGAATTATTCCTTAACAAAGGCAGAGAGTGAAATTCAGTGAATACACAGTTTACAGAGATGCTGTTTGAGAAACCAATGTGAGTTTGGAAAAATGCAATCTATTCTAGTAGACCTCAACAATGGAATTATGATCAGTGGAAATGGCCATGACATGGGCCCTTTAAACAAGGCCTGGCCCCCCGCTGACACTTTACCTCTGCCACATCATAGACTATATGCATTACATTAGTGCACACAATTTTCATACTCCTTTCTGCACATATTCTTATTTCAGATTTCATAGTTTATATTCTAAAATTCATTCATAGCATTCTATTTCCATGTAAATTACTGCTTTATTTAATTTGTATTGCTATTTAACTGTATTCTATTACGGTGTAAATATTTTTTGTTTTATATTAGATTTCTTGTTTTTTATATTTGATCTATGCACATTATAGATAATACGGCCATCTGATTGGTGTGGTACTGTTTGTGGTTTGTTTTTAATTGTGTAATAAAGTGAATTATTCAAAATGTTAGAGTTCCTTATTTTTAAACTGAAACTTGCACTACTGTTCAAAAATAAATAACAACAAACCTGGAGTTATACATCTGGGACTTTGTTTTTTGCTTTTTCTTGTTGTACCGAACCCGTGGCGAACCGTGACCCCCAAACCACAGTGAATTCTGTGAACCGTTACACCCCTAGAACCATGTACCATCCTTGAAAAACACAATTTCTTGAGTTTTGACCAACAGTCTTTTAAAAGAATGTGGTTTTTTTATAAATGTTTACATGGACTGGCCCCCCCCTCCCTTAGGGGAATTCATCCACAGAAAACACACTGGACGCTGCACTAGGTCAGAAACCAGAGGAGACTGTGAAGTCCACCATAGACGGACCACTTTTGGACAAAATGTCGTCTCCGTTAAAGGCAGCTCATTGTGAATAGCCTCCCAACTGAGATACGGGATTGTCCCACTCTCAATAGCTTTATGTTTTTAACGGAAACTTGGATTGAACAAAATAACAGTGCAGCTGTTCTTATCGAATCAACCCTCCCAACTTTAGTTTTATGAGTCAGGAAAGAATGCATAAGAAAGGGGGTGGAGTTGCTATTTTGTTCAATGATTCCATTCAATGCAGGAAGACATCTTATGGGGACTTTGCTTCTTTTGAATATGTGGCCCTTCAGCTGAAATGCTCCTCTCGAGCTCTGTTCCTAAATATCTATAGACCACCCAAATACTGTGCAAGCTTTTTTGATGATTTTACTGAACTGCTGTCTATAGTGTGTATTGACTTTGACCGTTAGTCATTGTTGGTGATTTTAACATCCATGTTGACAACCCCCAGGACAGAGGGGCTAAAGAACTGTTTTGTGTTCTTGATAACTATGGACTGACTCAGCATGTGGCGGAGCCCACGCACAATAAGGGGCACACTCTGGACTTAATTATCTCAAAGGGTCTGAATATCTCAAAGGTTGTGGTGACTGATGTTGCACTCTCTGATCATTCCTGTGTTTTCTTTGAGAGCTCTATTTCTGTTCACAAAAATGTTCAGAAAGAGGTAACCACAAAGCGATATTTAACAGAAAATACTAGGGAAATGTTTACTCATAATTTTTCATCCACACTTGCCCCTGCTAACATCTCAGTAAATGAGCTAGTAGATCATTTTAATTCAAAAATTAAAAATGTTATAGATACCATTGCTCCAACTAAGGTAAAGGAAGTGATTAGCAAGAAAATATCTCCATGGAGAAAGGCCATGACCGTGAGAACAGAAAAAAGAGAGTGTCGAAAAGCTGAACGTAGGTGGCGAAAAACAAATCTCCAGGTTCACTTTGAAATCTATAAAGAGAGACTTGGCCTTTATAATTTGGAATTGAAAAACGCACGACAGTCTTTCTTCTCTGACATCATTACCAAAAACAAAAACAACGTGCCTTGTTTGCTACCGTCGACAGACTAACTAACCCCCCAGTGTCAGTAGCCTCTGAATTTCTATCCACCAGGGCGTGCAATGATTTTGCCTCCTTCTTCACTGACAAAATTCAGAAAATTAGACAAGCAGTCAGTGCCTCTACATCAGGTACAGCAAATGTTTGTCCCTATGTCCACCTAATATCAATTCAAACACCATGACACAATTCCATCAGATTAATGGTAAAAACTTAGAGGACATTATTCAACTTCTGAAATCCTCCTCCTGCTGCCTTGATATTATTCCAACAGGATTTTTCAAAGATGTTTTTCCTTGCATGGCCTCAGATCTACTTCATATAGTAAACACATCTCTTCACTCAGGTATTTTTCCAGAGGCCCTGAAAACTGCAGTCATTAAACCGCTCTTAAAAAAGAATAATCTAGATGCTCAGTAATGAACAATTACAGGCCAATATCAAACCTGCCATTTCTAGGTAAAATCATTGAAAAAGTTGTATTTCAACAGTTGAGTAACTTCTTGCATTTAAATAACTGTTTGGATGTGTTCCAGTCAGGATTTCGTCCAAACCACAGCACTGAGACTGCTCTTGTAAAGGTCTTCAATGACATCCACTTAAACACAGACAGTGGCAGAACTTCAGTGTTAGTATTATTAGATCTCAGTGCTGCGTTTGACACTGTTGACCACAACATATTACTAGACCGACTAGAAAACTGGGTGGGACTTTCGGCAACAGTTCTAAATTGGTTTGAGTCCTACTTAAAGGACAGAAAAAACTTTGTTTCTATAGGTAAATACACATCTGAGTTGACAAATATGACATGTGGGGTACCTCAAGGCTCCATCTTGGGGCCTCTTCTCTTTAACATCTACATGCTACCACTGGCTCAGATAATGAAAAACAACAAAATAAGTTACCATAGCTATGCGGATGACACACAAATTTACGTAACAATTTCACCAGGAGATTATGCTCCAATTCAAACACTGAGTAAGTGCATTGAACAAATCAATGACTGGATGTGTCAGAACTTTCTCCAATTAAACAAAGATAAAACTGAGGTAATGGTTTTTGGAGCCAAGGCAGAACGTATAAAAGTTAGCGCTGAGCTTCAGTCTGCAATGTTCAAAACAACAGATAAAGCCAGAAATCTAGGGTGTAGCAACCCAGTCTCACGGCATTTCGTGTTATAGTCACGTTATTTAATCTCTTGATTCGTGTGCACCACCACGATTATCCCCTTATTTTCGTGTCACACAGAACGATTTTAAAAGCAATGTATTTCTATTGGTAATGTGTTTCGTGCCTGCAACACGTCTTTTCTCGGTCTGGTCTGTAAGGAATGCGTGGAAGGGTAGGACCCAAATGCAGACTATCAGAAAAGGTAAACGGTCTCGAAACAAAAACGAGCTTTATTCTCAAAGCTTAACATTAGCATGGCATGAAACACATAGGTTCTACAGAAAACTGACCGTGACCAACATGGTGGGAGACAGGAAAAAACCAACAATGAACCGACAGGGGAACACAGGAAGAGACAAGACTAAATACAGGGAGGGGTAATCACAAGACGAGACACAGCTGGGGTAAGGGAGGCAGAAACACAAGGGCAACAGTGAACACAATCAGACAATCAGACACACCAGGGAAACTAACGACAGGAAGGCAAACACAGGAAGAAGGAACAGAGAACACAAGGAGGAAAACATTTCAAAACAAAACAGGAAACCAGAAAAAGACAAGACAAAACATAACACAGACAGATCGTGACATAACCCCCCCCTCAAGGGACGGATCCCAGACGTCCCAAAAAACATAGTCCAACATTTCCAAAAGGGTGGGTGGAGGGGGTCCGGAGGACGGGCCCGAAAGGGGTCCCGGGCGGACGGCCCGGGGGCAAGGCAGAGTCCAAAAAGGGGCGAAGGCCACGGCTGGAAGAGTCAGGGGCCGGGCTCGAGGGCGAAGACCGCGGCTGGGGAACTCAGGAGGCCGGGCTCGAGGGCGAAGACTGCGGCACTCAGGGGGCCGGGCTCGAGGGCGAACAAGAAGGCGGCGACGAGACAGCTCCGGAGGACGGGCAGGAAGGCGCCGACGGGACAGCTCCGGAGGCCGGGCAGGAAGGCGCCGACGGGACAGCTCCGGAGGACGGGCAGGAAGGCGCTGACGGGACAGCTCCGAGGACGGGCAGGAAGGCGCTGACGGGACAGCTCCGGAGGACGGGCAGGAAGGTGCTGACGGGACAACTCCGGAGGACGGGCAGGAAGGTGCTGACGGGACAACTCCGGAGGCCGGGCAGGACCCGTTGTTGGCCAGACAGGAACCGGAGCCGACGGAACAGGCGTAGACGGGACCCTGGACATGACATGGACTGGTGTCAATGGGACCCCGGATGGAGCAAGGGCTGGTGTCGACTGGACCTCCAACGGAACAGGACACAGAGTTGGCAGGACCCCGGTGGAACAGGTGTCGGCGGGACCTCCAACAGGACAGGACACAGAGTTGGCAGGACCCCCGGCGGGACAGGTGTCGGCGGGACCCCCAACAGGACAGGACATGGTGTAGGCAGGAAATCTGGTGGAGCAGGTGTCGGCGGGACCCCAACAGTACAGGATCTGGTGTTGGCAGGAAACCTGGCGGAGCAGTAGTCGTCGGGACCCCCAATGGGACAGGACATGGGGTTGGAAGGACCCACAGCGGAACAGGTGTCGGCAGGACCCCCAACGACACTGGACGTGGAGTTGGCAGGACCCTCAGCGGAACCCCCAACGGCACAGGACACAGGGTTGGCAAGACCCCGGCAGAAGAGTAGTCGGCGGGACCTCCAACAGCACAGGACATAGGGTTGGCAAGACCCCCGGCAGGAGAGTAATCGGCGGACCTCCAACATCACAGGACATAGGGCTGGCAGGACCCCCGGCAGAAGAGTAGTCGGCGGGACCTCCAACAGCACAGGACATAGGGTTGGCAAGACCCCCGGCAGGAGAGTAGTCGGCGGGACCTCCAACATCACAGGACATAGGGTTGGCAAGACCCCCGGCAGGGAGTAGTCGGCGGGACCTCCAACATCACAGGACATGGGGTTGGCAGGACCCCCGGCAGGAGAGTAGTCGGCGGGACCTCCAACATCACAGGACATAGGGTTGGCAGGACCCCCGGCAGAAGAGTAGTCGGCGGGACCTCCAACATCACAGGACATAGGGTTGGCAGGACCCCCGGCAGAAGAGTAGTCGGCGGGACCTCCAACATCACAGGACATAGGGTTGGCAGGACCCCCGGCAGAAGAGTAGTCGGCGGGACCTCCAACAGCACAGGACATAGGGTTGGCAGGACCCCCGGCAGAAGAGTAGTCGGCGGGACCCCAACGGGACAGGACATAGGGTAGGCGTCGGCCGTAGAGCCAACAGGAGACGAGCCAAGAACTGCTGGCTTTCAACGAAGGCTCGCATCATCTGCTCATGTTGGCCCAGAAGATTTCCCTGATGGGAAATGGCGTGCTGGACCGGAACAGAGGCCGAAACCATGGCTGCTGGGGCCAGAACTGGGGCTGGAACCATGGCCGCTGGGCCAGAACTGGGGCCGGAACCATGGCTGCTGGGGCCGGAACCATGGCCGCTGGGCCAGAACTGGGGCCGGAACCATGGCTGCTGGGGCCTGTACTGGAGCCCAAAGCATGGCTTCTGGGGCTCGGGCTGCTAGCCTGGACTTGTGACTCCTCTTATGAGCCTCTTGGAGGCTCCGTGGACCTCCAAAGCCAGACGGTGCCCGAGAACGGCTCCTGGACAGGAGCAGGAAATGGGGACGGAACCATGGCTGCTGGGGCCGGAACCATGGCTGCGTGGGCCGGCCTGGACCACGAGCCGGCCTCCCGACCTTGCGTTTCTCCGAGGCCCCCTGGAGGCTCCGTGGACCTCCAAACGCCAGGCGGATCCCAAAAAAGGGCCAGAGAATGGAACTGGAAACCACTGGAGCACGGGCTGGAATCTTGGTCTTGCGTCTCCTAGAGATTCCTTGGAGGATCTGTGGACCTCCCAAGGCCTGGTCTACCCCAGGAAAGGATTAGAGGCTTCGGACAAGTCCTCTGGACTACTTGTGAAAAGTTGTAGCCACTCAGGCAACATGCTCCTAAGCCAGGCTCGCGAGCAACCTCCTGACGTGCCTCCTTCAACGCAGCCTCTCTACCGCGTCTGGAAGAGGCGCCATTCCAGGTATAAAAAATGTACTCCAGAGAGTACCCAAGACATTCTGCCTGTAGAGCAAACGATCCGAGTCTGCTGAGTCCAAAGCTGGTCGGTTCATTCTGTAAGGAATGCGTGGAAGGGTAGGACCCAAATGCAGACTATCAGAAAAGGTAAACGGTCTCGAAACAAAAACGAGCTTTATTCTCAAAGCTTAACATTAGCATGGCATGAAACACATAGGTTCTACAGAAAACTGACCGTGACCAACATGGTGGGAGACAGGAAAAACCAACAATGAACCGACAGGGAACACAGGAAGAGACAAGACTAAATACAGGGAGGGGGTAATCACAAGACGAGACACAGCTGGGTAAGGGAGGCAGAAACACAAGGGCAACAGGTGAACACAATCAGACAATCAGACACACCAGGGAAACTAACGACAGGAAGGCAAACACAGGAAGAAGGAACAGAGAAGACACAAGGAGGAAAACATTTCAAAACAAAACAGGAAACCAGAAAAAGACAAGACAAAACATAACACAGACAGATCGTGACATGGTCGTGGAAGACCGGAAGCTGTGTGGTTCATAAACATGTTCTTACTCAATATCAAGCCACGATTATTGCTTTTATTTAAAATCGTATCATTTCGGACTTTTGTTGCCGTCTGTGAG
Organism: Trematomus loennbergii; assembly: GCA_012861695.1. Lineage (NCBI taxonomy): Eukaryota > Metazoa > Chordata > Actinopteri > Perciformes > Nototheniidae > Trematomus > Trematomus loennbergii. Next base: position 23,700 of record JAAOOA010000942.1, read on the forward strand.
GAAAAGAAATGGGGCTCAGAGCCTCAGGATACTGAAAATCTGTATTTTTAAAATCTTTTTTTCCTTCTAATTTGTTATTCTTTTCAAAATACACACTGTTATTTACTCAACAATAACACACAATTATCCTTGTTTTTATTTATTGGTTTAATTCGATAATCTCGGGCTTTTTTTACGTCTGTCAGGAACTGAATTTCAAAATAAGTCCGAAACAATACCAGAAACAGATTTAGGATTTTTCAATAATCCTCAGCGGTGATTGGATGTTTTAGCCGCAATGCACGTAGGGATATGGTGTTTATGCACACGTTTCTTTCGTGTCAGAAAGCACGATTTCAAAGTAATGCATTTTAAGTGGAAGAATTGTTCGTGTCTCCTCTTCGTGTCTCGGGAAGCCGGAAGCTGTATTATTTTCTAATGTTTTTTTTTTTTAACCATAACGGGTACTTTACATAACATTGAGTCAAACTTATCCTTGTTTTGTTTATGTTAAATTGTTATTGTCGATCAATTGTCCATTTTATTTATTAAGGTTTAGGATATCATTAGTTTCTTGTGATGAAGTACATCACAGTCTCCACAGAACCACTCCTCGGGGAGACACTCTCTACACCTTGGGAGGAAATACAAAATGATTATAATATCCTAGAATTACTTTCATTTTCATGTGGGTTTTCTCTAGGTATCCAGTTTTCTAACATCCCAAAAGTCATGCATGCTAGCTGAAATAGCAGAGCACTGAGCATTAATACTGAAAAATTACAATTAGGTAAAGTAATTTAAATAAAGGTAAATGTTATCTCACCTAATAACAGCCGGCTCGTGGCAGAGGCCACACAGGGGATTGTTGTGCACCGACAGAAATGCTAGAGAGATGCATGTTATTTACGTTTGCTTTCTCTCATTCCAGGCTTCCTGATTATTTTCACCTGTGTCTCCTGTGCTCATCAATGTCAGCCCCGCCCCTGATTGGTCCCACCTGTGTCTAGTTACCCTGTGCTTATATTCCCCTGTCTCCCAAGTGTTCTTTGTCAGTTCGTATTGTCTCTTGCTATGGTCAGGTCTATGCTCTTTGTGCTCTTGTAAAGTTTGATTCCTCACTACGTGAGCGCTTTCATTTTGTTCCTCTATTTTTGTCATCTCGGTTAGAGATTTGATAGTTACCTTTTTTGTTGTTCATTGCTGTATTTGGAAAATAAAGTATCTTACAAGTACTTTACCTCTGTCTCCCGGGTCGTGCAATTGGGTCCTACATCCTAAGTGTCTGAGTTCGTAACAGAACGAACTGACCATTATGGACCCAGCCGACCCAAGAACGCTTCACGCAGCGCTGTCAGCACAGGGCGTGAAGATCTTTCATCACGAGGAACAGCTGGGCCTAGTCAACCAGGAAATGCAAGAACTAAGAGGACGCCAGGCCGGGATTCAGGAAGCATTATCCACACAGATGCAACAACTGGCTGTCCAAATGAATCATTTTTTCACTCACCAACAGACTGCTCCTCCGGTGACGTCATCCACAACTGAGAGGTTGCCTGTCAATGCTCCAGCTGATTTCCCAAGTCAGGCTGTTTCTTCCCCTTTACGGCTGGCTCTTCCGGAGAGATTTTCCGGAGATTCTTCTAATTGCAGAGCCTTTTTGGTACAGTGCGATCTGCATTTTCAACACAACCCAGGAGCCTTTTCATCGGACCATGGTAAAGTGGCGTTTATTGTGTCTCATTTAACGGGAAGAGCTGCAGCCTGGGCTACTGCAGAATGGTCAAGAGAAACTGAACTATGTTACTCATTGACCGATTTCATAGAGACTATGAGTCGTATTTTTGACCACTCATCGCCTGCTACAGAGGCCAGCAGAAAACTTTTTCATATACGCCAGCTCAACCGCCAGGTGGTTGATTACGCCATCGAGTTTCGCACAGCAGCAGCGGACAGCGGATGGAATGTTCCGGCTCTTCGTGACGCCTTCATGACGGGACTTTCGGAACCGATAAAAGACCAGCTGGCTCCACTGGAGACACCCCGGGATCTGGAATCTCTCATCGCCGTGGCCATCCGGATCGATAACCGTCTTCGGGAAAGAGAGAGGGAGCGTCGACGCAACCGAGACGTTATTCCCAGCTCCCAGAATGCATCTTGGTGGGTCGCGCCGCCAGCCGAGGATGTCCAGCCCATGTTACCACACCGTCAGAGGATTACACTTCCGAATGGCTCCGGGGAACCCATGCAGCTGGGAAGAACCAGGCTTTCTCTGGAGGAGAGGCAGCGCCGTCTACGGGAGGGTTGTTGTTTCTACTGCGGCCAGTCGGATCATCAACTCGCTTCATGCCCGGGAAAAGATCGTGCTCACCAGTCAAAAGGAGGGCGCTGGTGAGCAAGTTTCCCGCAGACTTTCCTCCTCGACCTGTTACGCAGGTAAACATTTGTATTAACAATCAAACCATTGACCAGGGTGTGTTAATAGACTCAGGGGCTGACGAAAGTCTTATGGACTGGGGCGTAGTAAATCAGCTAGAAATAAAGACTGTTCCGCTATCTCATCCTATTAATGCCAGTGCCTTAGACGGCCGCTTGTTGTTCACAGTTACCCATTGCACTGAGCCCATTCAGATTACTGTGAATAAGGACCATACCGAGAGCATGCAATTCCATATTTTTGAGTCGGCTCAGCACCCGATTATATTGGGGTTTCCATGGCTAAAGATCCACAATCCTCACATTGACTGGCGTTCAGGGAAAATTAAAGAATGGGGAGAGGATTGTATGGGCAGGTGTAAACTTTCACAACCTGTTAATGCACCAACAGACTCTCGTAAAATCATTATAGATCACCCCGACTATCCTGATCTACAGAAGGTACCTTCCTGTTACCATGATTTAAAGGAAGCCTTTAACAAATCCAAAGCCATGTCGCTACCTCCTCACCGAGATTTTGACTGTCCCATTGATCTCTTACCGGGAGCCCCCATTCCCAAGGGGAAACTTTATTCGATTTCGAGACCTGAGAGAGCAGCAATGGACGAATACATTTCCTCTTCACTCAAATCAGGAATTATCCGTCCTTCATCTTCTCCAGCCGGAGCGGGATTTTTCTTTGTGGGAAAGAAAGACGGGTCTCTGAGACCTTGCATAGACTACAGTCCACTAAATGACATTACGGTGAAGAACCGCTATCCTCTGCCACTCATGACATCTGCCTTTGAACTACTTCAAACTGCCAAAATATTCACCAAGTTAGATTTAAGAAATGCATATCACTTGGTTAGAATAAGAAAAGGGGATGAGTGGAAGACAGGATTCAACACTCAGAGTGGTCACTATGAGTATCTAGTAATGCCTTTTGGACTATGCAATGCACCGGCTGTGTTTCAAGCTCTTGTGAATGAGGTTTTACGGGAATTTTTGAATATTTCAGTGTTTGTGTATCTGGATGATATTCTGATTTTCTCCCCAGACGCTAAGTCTCATGTTAACCATGTCCGTCAGGTTTTGCAGAAACTGCTAGAGAATCAGTTATATGTCAAGGCAGAGAAGTGTGAGTTCCACACAAAAGAGGTATCCTTCTTAGGATACATAATCTCACCTAATCATATGCAAATGGATCCTGCTAAAATCAGTGCAGTATCCCAGTGGCCTACACCAGACTCCAGGAAGAAGGTCCAACAGTTTCTAGGGTTTGCTAACTTCTATAGGAAGTTTATTAGGAATTTCAGTTCTGTTGCTGCCCCTCTACATGTTCTGACTTCTCCTAAGGTTCCTTTCAAGTGGACTCCCCAGGCGGACTTCGCTTTCCAACGTCTCAGAGAGAGATTCACATCAGCCCCCATACTCACCATTCCAGATCCCCAGCGCCAGTTTATGGTCGAGGTTGATGCTTCCAATGAGGGAATTGGAGGAGTACTGTCTCAACGTTCTGCAGAAGACAACAAGATGCATCCATGTGCTTACCTGTCGCGGAAACTGACAACGGCAGAGCGGAATTACGACGTGGGGAACAAGGAACTGTTAGCTGTAAAAGCTGCCCTCGAGGAATGGAGACACTGGTTAGAGGGTGCAGAGCAGCCGTTTTTAGTCTGGACAGATCACAAGAATCTGGAATATATAAGAAAGGCTAAGCGTCTCAACTCCCGTCAGGCCAGGTGGACACTATTCTTTAGTAGGTTCAATTTCACCCTCTCTTTTCGTCCCGGGTCTCAGAATCAAAAACCCGATGCTTTGTCTCGTCTTTATGATCCAGAACCACTTGCGGTAGAGCCCAAGACCATCCTTCCACTTAACCGTGTGATCGGAGCCTTTTCCTGGCAAGTGGAGTCGGACGTAAAAAAGGCGAATGTCAAGAATCCAGCACCTAGCGAGTGTCCCAACAATCTGCTGTTTGTTCCTGAGGCTCTTCACTCCAAGGTCATCCACTGGGCTCACTCATCTGTGCTTTCGTGCCATCCGGGGGTAACAAGGACAATGTTCAGGATACAACAACGTTTCTGGTGGCCAGCCATGAAGAAAGATGTGGCAGAGTACGTAGCGGCTTGTCCGGTGTGTGCGTGTAATAAGACCTCATCACAAGTCAAGATGGGCTTGCTCCAGCCCCTGCCGATTCCCCAACGTCCTTGGTCACACATTTCAATGGATTTTGTGACAGGATTTCCTTCATCCAGAGGCAAGACTACGGTCTTAACAGTGGTGGATCGATTTTCAAAGATGGCTCACTTCATCCCATTGACCAAGCTTCCCTCTGCCAAAGTCACCGCAGAGGTCATGATGAATCACATATTCAGGATCCATGGATTCCCTGATGACATTGTTTCCGACAGGGGTCCACAATTCATTTCCGTTTTCTGGAAGGAGTTTTGTCGACTCATAGGTGCCACCGTCAGCTTGTCATCAGGATATCATCCTCAGTCAAATGGACAGTCGGAGCGTCTGAACCAGGAACTAGAGACTACGCTACGTTGTCTCGTCTCCCGGAACCAGACTACCTGGAGTGACCACCTCACATGGGTCGAGTTTGCCCACAATACTCTTCCTACGGCAGCCACAGGTGTCTCTCCATTCCATTGTGTCAATGGTTTCCAGCCTCCATTTTTCCCTAACAACGAGGAAGAGGTGAGGGTTCCATCGGCTCATGCCATGATCAGACGTTGTCGACGAGTTTGGGCTGGTGCTCGCCAGGCTCTTCTCCGAAGTTCAGCTCGGATGAAGGCTGTTGCAGACGTCCATCGCAGGGTCGCTCCCTCCTACAGACCAGGCCAAAATGTTTGGCTTTCCACTAAGGACTTACCACTCCATGTCGCCTCAAGGAAACTGGCTCCGAGATTTGTGGGTCCTTTCCCGGTGTCCAGAGTCATCAACCCGGTGTCTGTACGCTTGCAACTCCCCAGAACTATGAGAGTACATCCGACGTTTCACGTCAGTAAAATCAAGCCGGTGTGTGAGAGCACACTTGTTCCCGCCTCCAAGCCCCCTCCACCGCCCGAGTTCTTTGAAGGGGGTGAGGTTTACAAGGTCCGTAAGCTACTAGAGGTCCGTAATAGGGGGAGGGGGAAGCAATTCCTGGTAGACTGGAAGGGTTACGGTCCTGAGGCTAGAAGCTGGGTAGCTGCGTCATTTATCGTAGACAAGACGCTTATCCACGATTTTTACAATCAGCCTGGGCCATCAGGAGTTGGCCCTAGAGGGGGGGGTACTGTTGTGCACCGACAGAAATGCTAGAGAGATGCATGTTATTTACGTTTGCTTTCTCTCATTCCAGGCTTCCTGATTATTTTCACCTGTGTCTCCTGTGCTCATCAATGTCAGCCCCGCCCCTGATTGGTCCCACCTGTGTCTAGTTACCCTGTGCTTATATTCCCCTGTCTCCCAAGTGTTCTTTGTCAGTTCGTATTGTCTCTTGCTATGGTCAGGTCTATGCTCTTTGTGCTCTTGTAAAGTTTGATTCCTCACTACGTGAGCGCTTTCATTTTGTTCCTCTATTTTTGTCATCTCGGTTAGAGATTTGATAGTTACCTTTTTTGTTGTTCATTGCTGTATTTGGAAAATAAAGTATCTTACAAGTACTTTACCTCTGTCTCCCGGGTCGTGCAATTGGGTCCTACATCCTAAGTGTCTGAGTTCGTAACAGGGATGACCAACAGCCTCTTTTTCTAGAAGGCATTGTAGGTGGTGTGGTCTCGCTTCTTTCCAGCGCTCTGAGGCTTTCTGCTGCCGAAAAGACCAGGATGAGGCAGAGCTTCTTTGAGGCTCAGGAGGAGGACATGAGGAAAGAATGTCAGAGAGTCTCTCCATATTCTTTTCTGTGAACAGAATGGGAAACTTTAACTGTAAATGACTATATTTAAGATGAACACTAAAAATCAAGGATCATTTCTTTGCTCAGTATGGAACTGGCCAATATCTTTACTGAATTATTCCTCGTTCGAGTCCTGAACTGTCAGTTGTGTATAAGGTTATTTTCTCTCACTAACACAATTTATTTAAAAATTGATTTTAGTTTTAAACTTAAAGCCATTTTTGTGATTTACCAAATTCATGTTGTGCTGAAGGTTCAGTACGCAGAACCTCCACACTGGATGACTGGAAGCCCTCAGTCGGGGGGGATGTGACTGTAAAACATCACACAGAGGGTTAACAACAGATAACTGATGATTTGTATTATCTACCTATTGTTTAAAGCTTGTGAAATTAAATAAAGCATAGTTCTTATGACACAACAGTGGGAATGTCTCCGACTGTAGTGTCACTATGCGTTTATATATTGGAATTATTGTAGACCCTCAACAAGCAATTACTGTGTTTTAATTAGATTTTCCAACCATTTACTTAGTAAATTCATAAAAATGTAAAATAATTGGGATTTCAACCTGTAGCTGAGCCTTGGCGTCGCCCTCCACGCCTCCCTCTCGGCTTGCCACGTCCTACACAGCCCCTTTTAGGGGACTGTAAAGTGTCTCCTACAGAGCGTGCCCGTTTCCTCTCCTCAGCTGCTTTCTGTGACCAAGTAACAACTCATGTAAGGTTGATGTTGCTGATAAACTGATACCATATGACAGTGGACAAATAAAAGGAAATTCATTCACTTGAAGAACATTTTTGCTTCAAGTTTTTCCACCATATCCAACTAATGAAGTAAAACAAGTTGAACAAGCTTTATTTAGTAAGCCTCTGCCCCCCATGTTGTAATGATGAACTGTTTGCAAAGGCCCTATACATTGATCCAAAATCCAGTTACTCTTGGCCTGTTCAGCATTTTTTGGATAAGAGATAGTGCCACATTCAAGTAGGAAATGAATGAGGTCATATGGGTTAAAACACCAACCTTAGCTTCAGCTAGCATGTGTTCATACTTCAGCTCAAGAGCCATGCGTTTCCCTTCTTTGGATGTGGGATTATTGGGTCTGGGTTGTGTTTTGTTGCCATTGCAACACAGCCAGCCAGCCAGCCAGCCAGACAGACAGACACAACAGATATGCAAACAAACAGCTGCTGTACGAGACAGACAGAGATAGTGAGACAGATTGTAAGATTGAGATAGATAGATGAAGAAATAGATAATGAATGATAGAAAAAGATAGAGACAATAACTATAAGAAAGCTAGGTAGATAGACAGAGATAGGTTGAGTTTGGCTCTTAAAGTGCCGTTGGTTTTATGATGGTGTAGATCAGTGTATGGTTTGTGGTGTGGGTACAGGAGCTGCAGGAGAGAACAGAAAAAGTGAATTATGTAGTGAAACTAGCTTTTTTAAATGCACATTGTGACGGTTTAACTACTTTAGACAGACTGAGTGAGTTCATGTACGTGTTTCCTGTTTCAGACGCGGAACAAGCACATGGCCGTGCACATGGACTATGCCCCTCCCCCCCAAACATATGTTAAATGTCCACTCGGCAGCGTTAGTACTGTCATGTGTAAAACAAAAGCGATTAAGATAACGTATACTCACACTTTAACACCGAAGTATGTAGCCGTAATTAAGACAAATATTTTCCACACACCACTTATGAGCTGATATAAATGTAGCTAAACTAGATTAAGCTTATGTTGAACGTGAGCTAGCTAGCTAGCCGCCCGCAAGAATAATTTCACATTAATGTTGCTTTGCTGATTATGGCGAAAGCATTTCTCAGACTTAGAACAGTTCATTATGTATGATGGACTATGCGAGAAAAGGCTTAAAAAAAAGCCCCAATTATTAAATCATGCATCAGACTTTAGTAACACAACTTACTTTGTCAGAGGATGGATAGCAATGCTGGACCGGTGGTGGTGCTCTGAATTATGTCATTTCCTGTACCGATTATACAATAAAATATTAATACATTTCCTATATTTTGACACAATAACTATTTAATAACCTAAGTAGCCTACAGACAAAAACAAAAAAGTATATATTGCCTTATAAAATGCAGAAAAGTGTAAACACCAAGCATGATAATAATAAAATAAAAGACTAATGATATCTTAAACCTTAATAAATAAAATGGAAAATTAACCGACAACAAGAATTTAACATGAATAAACAAGGATTAAAACAAGGATAAGTTTGACTCAATGTTGTGTAAAGTACCCGTTATGGTTAAAAAAAATAAACATTAGAAAAATAATACAGCTTCCGGCTTCCCGAGACACGAAGAGGAGACACGAACAATTCTTCCACTTAAAATGCATTACTTGAAAAATCGTGCTTTCTGACACGAAAGAAACGTGTGCATAAACACCATATCCCTACGTGCATTGCGGCTAAAACATCCAATCACCGCTGAGGATTATTGAAAAGTCCCAAATCATTTTCTGGTATTGTTTCGGACTTTATTTTGAAATTCAGTTCCTGACGGACGTCAAAATAGCCCGAGATTATCGAATTAAACCATTAAATAAAAACAATAATTGTGTGTTATTGTTGAGTAAATAACAGTGTGTTATTTTGAAAAGAATAACAAATTAGAAGGAAAAAAAGATTTTAAAAATACAGATTTCAGTATCCTGAGGCTCTGAGCCCCATTTCTTTTCCTCACAGACGGCAACAAAAGTCCGAAATGATACGATTTTAAATAAAAGCAATAATCGTGGCTTGATATTGAGTAAGAACATGTTTTTATGAACCACACAGCTTCCGGTCTTCCACGACCAGACCGAGAAAAAGACGTGTTGCAGGCACGAAACACATTACCAATAGAAATACATTGCTTTTAAAATCGTTCTGTGTGACACGAAAAAAAGGGGATAATCGTGGTGGTGCACACGAATCAATAGATTAAATAACGTGACTATAACACGAAATGCCGTGAGACTGGGTTGGGTGTAGTCATGGACTCTGACCTGAGTTTCAACAGTCACATTAAAACAGTTACTAAATCAGCCTACTATCACCTAAAGAACATATCTAGGATTAAAAGACTAATGTCACGGCAGGATCTGGAAAACTTGTCCATGCTTTTATCTTCAGAAGACTCGACTACTGCAATGGTGTCTTCACAGGTCTCACTAACACATCTATTATGGCGCGTTTCCACTACAGCGTGGAGCACGGTTTAAGAGGGCTGTGACGTCAGCGGCCCGTCTTTGGTTGCGTTCCACTTGGCCTAGTACCGGCCGGCGGGTCCTAATTCACAGTTTTTCTGGCCTCATAAAATCGTGGGTCTAGGGCCAGAGACAACGAGGCTGAGTCGGGCTGAGTATGCTAAACTAGAGAGAGCATCGCTGGCAAAGGGGCTACAACTACAACAAGATGGACATATTTGACCGTGATTTAATTGTAATACACGTTTCAAAATGATGCCGAAGTAACAACAGACTGATACCGGTTAGTAACAACCATGAATTAATGCTTTGTCAAGTCTGCAGACAGACGGCAGGCGAAAAACCTTTTAAAATGCGTGTGTTCTAAATGGAGATTGGCTAAGCTAACGCAGTATATGCTCCGACCGTCCACACTCACAACAACGGCCTATACAGACATAAATAAGCAGCGACTGTATTCACCATGACACAGGCAGTCTGTGGTTTGTACTTGTTTAACTTTTGTCTAGTTTCTGAACAGATATGAGGAGCTGTAAGCTCTGAGTGCTAACAGCTAACGGCTGTGTTGGTTTTCTGGAGTTTTCATTGAAGATGACGTCACGGCTCCGCCTACACTGCGTTACTATAGATACTGCCCCAGTTCCTAAACTGTATTGGAAATGCGCCATAAAGTGAGCCAGTCCTAACGAGGCCCAGCCATACCGAGCGAGGCCGAGCGAGGCCGTGTAGTGGAAACGCGCCATTAGAAAGCTGCAGCTAATTCAGAACGCTCTGCTCGAGTCCTCACTCACACTAGGAAAGTGGATCAGTCCTGTTCTGAAGTCCTTACACTGGTTCCTCACTCACACTAAGAAAGTGGATCAGTCCTGTTCTGAAGTCCTTACACTGGTTCCTCACTGACACTAAGAAAGTGGATCAGTCCTGTTCTGAAGTCTTTACACTGGTTCCTCACTGACACTAAGAAAGTGGATCAGTCCTGTTCTGAAGTCTTTACACTGTTCCTCACTGACACTAAGAAAGTGGATCACTCCTGTTCTGAAGTCTTTACACTGGTTCCTCACTGACACTAAGAAAGTGGATCAGTCCTGTTCTGAAGTCCTTACACTGGTTCCTCACTGACACTAAGAAAGTGGATCAGTCCTGTTCTGAAGTCTTTACACTGGTTTCTCACTGACACTAAGAAAGTGGATCAGTCCTGTTCTGAAGTCTTTACACTGGTTCCTCACTGACACTAAGAAAGTGGATCAGTCCTGTTCTGAAGTCCTTACACTGGTTCCTCACTGACACTAAGAAAGTGGATCAGTCCTGTTCTGAAGTCTTTACACTGGTTCCTCACTGACACTAAGAAAGTGGATCAGTCCAGTTCTGAAGTCTTTACACTGGTTCCTCACTGACACTAAGAAAGTGGATCAGTCCTGTTCTGAAGTCCTTACACTGGTTCCTCACTGACACTAAGAAAGTGGATCACTCCAGTTCTGAAGTCCTTACACTGGTTCCTCACTGACACTAAGAAAGTGGATCAGTCCTGTTCTGAAGTCCTTACACTGGTTCCTCACTGACACTAAGAAAGTGGATCAGTCCTGTTCTGAAGTCATTACACTGGTTCCTCACTGACACTAAGAAAGTGGATCACATCACTCCTGTTCTGAAGTCCTTACACTGGCTTCCTGTGTGTCAAAGAATAGATTTCAAAATACTGCTGCTGGTTTATAAAGCTTTGAATGGTTTAGGCCCAAAATACATGTCTGACCTCCTGCTAAATTATGAACCATCCAGATCTCTCAGGTCTTCAGGGACTGGTCAGCTTTCTGTCCCCAGAGTCAGAACTAAACATGGAGAAGTTCAGTTATTATGCTCCAAATATCTGGAACAAACTCCCAGAAACCTGCAGGTCCGCTGCAACTCTTACTACTTTTAAATCCAGGCTGAAGACTTTTCTTTTTGCCGCTGCTTTTAATTGAACTATTCACATCTTAAACTGCACTGTAACTTTTATCCATGTATTTTTTTCTTTTAATGTTTATTTTATTATCTTTTCTTTTAATGACTGATTTTAAATGCCATTTTCATAATGTCTTCCATTGTTGTAAAGCACTTTGAATTGCCTTGTGTTGAAAGGTGCGGTATAAATAAACTTGCCTTGCCTTGCCTAAAGGACAACTCAAAGAATGGTTAAGAAACAAACAGACGTGTAATCACCGCTAAATGCACTTTAACTCAGGAGTTAACGAGGTGTGGTTTAAATAAGGATGAGGCTTGCTGTTGTTGCAGCAGGGGCCCCTGGGAGTCAGTGACCCCTCGCTGTCTGAATAAACAGCCAGCAGCCACTGGACTTTGTCCTGCAGGAGACGACTGCCTCCAGCGCTCAGACCAGAACGTCAGACAGATCGCAGCATGGCGGAGAGGAGAGTCAAGGCAGCAGCAGAGCCCCACTTTCTGCAGTTCAATGATCTGGCCTGTGAGGTGGGGGGAAGGTGAGTTCATCAGAATCGGCTTTATTGCCAAGTAGGCTTACACATATCAGGGAATTAGCACGATTCTTAGTTTGGTGTGTTTGGTTCAACCCGGTATCACGGCAAGACGTGAACATGTGACGATCTACCACGCTGGGAGACGTGAATATATCACGGTTTCGTCCCTTGAAACGTGACAGTTACACGGTATTGTTAACATGGCCCAACCAGTGGAGAAATACCCGGAAGTGCCAAGCAAATGGTCTACCGCGCCTATTGGTCGGTTTTTATTGTCAAAATGAGATGTTTTTCATTTATTTTTTAATCGTCACACTCGATTTTGCCGATTTTCTTGTTGCCCTAGCTGGACGACACCTCTTTTAGCAGAAACAAAGGCTACATTAATGTATTAAATCGATGTTAATCCATGTGTGTGGAGGTGAGGATGTGGAATTAACGGACGTGACGTTGTGCGATTGCGTTGCCAGGCAACGCAATTTACAAACTCTTCAACTACAACCCTAATTATATTTTAAAACATTTTAGAAGGCCTCACGAAATACTTTAATGTAAATTAAAATGTAAATGTGAAGGAATGTGTGTAATGTGGTGGTTGACATTATTCACCCACGGATCTAGGGTTGGGGGTATTATTCCGCACGGACATTTTAGTTAACCGGACTCCTGTTGATGTGAAATCCGAAAAAAAATACAGTCTGCAGTCTGCAGAGTCTGCAGAGTTGATTCATTTAGATTTGGTCTACAGCAGGGTCTCAAACTCAAGGCCCGGGGGCCAAATCCGGCCCGTGACTTCATTTTATGTGGCCCCGCAAGAGCTTGCAAAGAATATAATAAGTTTAGTATACGGTTACATGCCGCTTTACAGAAGCAGGTTGCCCATAAACTACATGTCCCACAATGCATCTCGTTTTGTGACAGGCGCACTGAAGAGACTTGCAATTATTTCCCCTGGACTTCTGCTTTCAGACGTAGTTAATTACTAAGTTATTACGCTATCCGATAATATCCAATTCAGAGGAAATAATGTAATATAATACATTATTTTATATATATTATATATTATATAGTTACAACCGGCCCTTTGAGTGCAACCTTTATGCGAATGTGGCCCGCGATGAAATTGAGTTTGACACCCCTGGTCTACAGTATCCAGCAGTTATGTTCACTTCCTTTCTCTGACTTCTAATGACATAATATTGATAACACGGCCGTGTCACTGTGGAGCCACCCTGTACGATTGCTTTGGAAATACTGTGTTTGTTTGATATGGTAAGTACGGAGGCTGACAGGTGCCAACACGTTTCAACGGCCCGTAACTCCTCCATCAGGAGAAACAGCTTCAGAAAGGATGCAGAGATAGAAACCCAAATGTTCCACATGAAGAAACATCTTCAGCAACTTGAGGAAACATGCGCAGCGTTTACTAAAAGCTGCAGAAACCAATCGTCTCCGTTGTGTTTTGAGCTTCTTCAGCGTTTGTATTTGCAGCGTTTGGTTTCTGCAGCTTTTAGTAAACGCTGCGCATGTCTCCTCAATCTCTGAATGTTCTCTAAAAGCTGCACGTGTTGCTGGAGATGTTTCTTCATGTGGAACATTTGGGTTTTTTATATCTGCATCCTTTCTGAAGCTGCTTCTCCTGATGGAGGAGTTTTGTAACGTGTTGGCACCTGTCGACCTCCGTACTTTAGCACTCACACATTAGAGTGAATATATCCCACAATTCCTTGATAATATTGATTAACAAAGCTTTAGCTTTTCTCTGGTTTGCAGTGTTGCACATATTATAATTCTTTGGTCTGTATTGAAATAAGCGTGTTGTTCTTTCAGGTTATTTTTGCTACGGACGAATGGTTCGCTCCGGCTGCAAACCTGCTGAAGGTACGACTCAGATCCAGCCGTTCACACTAAAGTGTTTCTCTTCCTGTACTTCAGATATTTTGTCAGCGTCAAATCAATCTTTATTGCACAGAGAGAATTGTATAAAAGTTAAAAAATGGACAGGAACCTCTGATGCAATATTCACCTCACATATTCTGCTGAAAACACTCGTTCTTGTGTTCATTATTTGTGTGTACTGCGCAGGTTACCACTTGTTCTGTACTGGTGTTGTTATGCAATGAATATAATGTGAAATATCCATAAAGCGTGAAACTAAAAAGGCTCCTTAAGGAAAAGCTTGGAGTAATAGGGATTTAGTCCAAAACACAGAGAATTTCAGCAGATGTAGGTATCAACTTTAAGATGCACTGATTGTTCGTACAGAGAGAGCAGCCGGTGTTCATCGCCTCGGCCTTCACTGAGTTTGGGAAGTGGATGGACGGATGGGAGACGAGGAGAAAGAGAACACCGGGTAAGAAGCAACACATTCCAACAGGTGAAATGGTTTGGATCCAACAGGGTGTCTGAGCTGTCCGTCACATCGTCCCGCCCTCCTCACCTGAACAAAGAACACCTTTTCCTGATGAAATACGATCCTTCTGTTGTCAGCATTTGGCAGAAGCACCATCAACGCCTCACATAAAAAACTGAACCCTCCTTCATTAACTCTAAAATGTTCAGAAACACCCAAAGACAGAATGAAGAGGACGCAAGTATAAACTAAATACATCTCTAATGATATAAAGGGCAGGACCTCGGAAAGAAGTATTTCAATTTCTGAGTGGTTTTGAGGGTTATTGTGAATCCATTTCTGACATTTTCAGGATAAAAGCTGGCAGTTTTAACCTGAAATATCCATATCTGTTCTCTCTGTGGACTGAGTCTGATGCATTTGGGTCGATTTGGAAGATTTAGGGGACTCTGGATCATCTGGATTGGACAGATTACTTATTTATTTGAATATAAATTGTCCACAGTAGAGGTAGTAATGTTCATCTGGTGCTCTCTGTATCCAATGGTCCAACACTACTCATGGTAATCAAAATCAGTCCACAGAGAGTACAGATATGTCCTCCTTCTGGTTAAATCTGCCATTGCTGATCCTGAAAAAACACTCCAAAACTGTCCATATCATAACACTTTGGGGTACTCAACATCTCCGGGTTCACAATAGGACTGTATGAGCTGTAGACAGACTACAAAGTAGGTGTTAAAGGTCAGGAAGCACTGATGTGGTCACTATAGAGTAATCCACTTTCTAACCGAGGTATTTCAAACATTCAGATGGCTGATTCAGAAATGGACTCAGCATCCTCAAAACCCCAAAACCACTCGATCACTGTCCAAATCGACCAACACATTTTTTTAACTATTGTCCACTTACTGTAGGCTATAATGCTAATTAACTCAACTTATGCTAACTGTGTAAATGCCCAGCATCTGCAGGTTAGCATCCAGCAGTCTCTATGTGCTAGAGACCCTACTATACATTTCTATCAGAACACTTTGGGGTCTCAACATGTAAGGGTTCACAGTGTTAGCAACTAGACTATGTGCTCGTATATTTCTTTATTTGTTGGTTTTAACACGGTTTTTCTCATCTCACTTTCTGTGGAGGTCACGACTGGTGTATCATCGCTCTCGGTGTGCCGGGGCTGATCCACGGCTTCGATGTGGACACGTCCTTCTTCACCGGGAACCACTCACCCCACGTCTCCATCCAGGCCGCCTGTCTGGGTACTAATCTGCCTTATCATCTCCTAAATAAGAAACCTGGGAATCAAACCACCGAGCTTCCAGTAGAATGGTGCAGGAATGAGTCCTAAAATCCTGACATGAGTCAACAATTCATCACTTCCTGTCCCTGGTCTGCAGTGCAATGGTTTTCTGAATGTGTTTTTGGTTTCTATCCTGAAATAAGATCAGTGGTGGTGACGTGAAGTCATGTGACCTGCTGTAGTTCCTTTATAGCCCAACATTAGCCACCTTTAGCTTAGCGGTGGTGACGTGAAGTCATGTGACCGTGCTGTAGTTCCTTTATAGCCCAACATTAGCCACCTTTAGCTTAGCGGTGGTGACGTGAAGTCATGTGACCGTGCTGTAGTTCCTTTATAGCCCAACATTAGCCTCCTTTAGCTTAGCGTGGTGACGTGAAGTCATGTGACCGTGCTGTAGTTCCTTTATAGCCCAACATTAGCCACCTTTAGCTTAGCGGTGGTGACGTAAAGTCATGTGACCATGCTGTAGTTCCTTTATAGCCCAAAATTAGCCATCTTTAGCTTAGCGGTGGTGACCTGAAGTCATGTGACCGTGCTGTAGTTCCTTTATAGCCCAACATTAGCCACCTTTAGCTTAGCGGTGGTGAAGTGAAGTCATGTGACCGTGCGTAGTTCCTTCATAGCCCAACATTAGCCACCTTTAGCTTAGCGGTGGTGACGTGAAGTCATGTGACCGTGCTGTAGTTCCTTCATAGCCCAACATTAGCCACCTTTAGCTTAGCTGTGGTGACGTGAAGTCATGTGACCGTGCTGTAGTTCCTTAGCCCAACATTAGCCTCCTTTGATGTTTATCTGTTCTTCACCAGACCCCCCCCCACCTTCTCTCTGGAGGGGGACCGGACAGGAATGGCCGCCTCCGACGCTCAGCTGACTGCTGTTGCCAAGGTAACGTGATTGACAGCTGAAGTTTTAGGCCGTGTCGGCAAGGTCAAGTTAGTTGTCTTTACTGTTGTTACCTGCTAGTATTCATGTAGGTTACTCAATATATTGAAGAGTTTATAAGGCCTTAAATGGCCGTGCACCAAATCAAATTCTTCTCTTTTAAAAGCATCCTCTTGAGAGTCTGTTCAGAGAATATGAGGAGCAGAAATTACAGATAATTTAAAAAAAACACAAATGTAAAATGTATGCAGTGTTACGGCCCGTCCACACGGCGGCTTCTGCCCATTCGCTTTGAATGGGGTGACGTCACGCTTCGCCAAACTGCATTGTGGTCGCTTAACTTTGAAAAAAGTTGAGCAATGTTCAACTTTTGAAGCTTCGATGGAAGCGTCAGCCAATCAAATCATATGCCAGTACAAGCACGAGCATTGGATTTTTTTTTTTTATGCAAGATGTGACTGGCCCATTTCCTTCTTTGTGAATGATGCACTTCCTGTTATTGTTGCATTTAGGCTTGGGTTGTAACGGGGTTATGTAATCATGATAAAAAAAGTGACTGTGTTCCCGAGCAGCTGCACTCGGAGGCGTGGCCTGAGCTGCTGAAGGAGGCGGAGCTTCAGCCGGGTTTTCCCACTGCTGCAACAACTACTACAGTGTGAGAGTCACACAGAGAGTCACACACCTGAGGCTCAACATGCACCCAGGTACACACACACACACACACACACACCACACACACACACCACACCCACACCCACACCACACACACACACACACACACACACACACAACACACACACACAACACACACTCACACACACACACACACACACACACACACACACCACACATCTTGCTCCCTTACAGTAAAAGTACCTCCAAAACATTTGTTGTTATGTTTTTTATACACAATGTCTTTTATACTTCTGAATAACTCCAGTGGGAGAGAAACTCCCTCTGGAGGAACACAGGGATTTTATCCTCTGCAGACCGTTGAAATGCACAACACCTATAGAACAAACTACAGAAGAGGGAGCACCACAGAAGAAGAACAGGCTCTCTTTAACCTCCTCTGTCCGCAGACGGAGGGATCTCCAGACTGCGGGTGTACGGCGTCGGGCAGAGAGACTGGTCCGACATCTCGCCCAATCAGGACGTCGACCTGCTGGCCCTGACCAATGGGGGCGTCTGCCTCGGCTACAGCGACGCCCACTTTGGGCATCCACGCAACATGATTGGTTAGAATAATGTGTGCATTTACGTTTTGTATAGTTTGAAAGTGGACTTGTTTTCCTCTGACAGCCGCTGTCTCAGTCAGTAGGGGCTTGGACTGGAGGGTCGCTGGTTCAAGTCCCCAAACAAACTTAAAAAATTGAGTGTGGAGTGGTACTTGGAGAGGTCTCAGTTCACCTCCTGGCCCCTGCACTTGAGCAAGGCACCGGACAACCCCCCACTCCCCATTGCTCCCCTGTACAATAGCTGCCCTCTGTTCCTGGTTCTAGGATGGGTTAAAAGCAGAGAACAAATGTCACTGTGTGCTGTGTGCTCTGCATGTGAGACCATTAAAGAGGGTTTCCTCCTCAATTCAATGTGTCTGCAGGTCTCGGTCGAGGTGTCAACATGGCGGACGGCTGGGAGACGGCCCGGCGTCTGGACCGACCCAAACACCTGGAGGTTAGCCCTCTGAACACTTAACCTTCTGAACACTTAGCCCTCTGAACACTTAACCTTCTGAACTCTTAGCCCTCTGAACACTTAACCTTCTGAACACTTAGCCCTCTGAACTCTTAGCCCTCTGAACACTTAACCTTCTGAACACTTAGCCCTCTGAACACTTAACCCAACCCAGTCTCACGGCATTTCGTGTTATAGTCACGACATTTAATCTATTGATTTGTGTTCACCAACACGATTTTCCCCTTTTTTTCGTGTCACACAGAACGATTTTAAAAGCAATGTATTTCTATTGGTAGTATGTTTCGTGCCTGCAACACGTCTTTTTGTCCGTTCGGGTCTTGGAAGACCGGAAGCTGTGGGGTTCATAAAAACATCTCCTTACTCAATATCAAGCCACGATTATTGTTTTTATTTTAAAGCGTATAATGTCTGAGTTTTTTTGTCGTCTGTGAGGAAAATAAATGGCTCAGAGCATCAGGATACTGACATCTGTATTTTAAATATTTTTTCCCTTCTAATTTGTTATTCTTTTCTAAACAACACACTGTTATTTACTCAACAATAACACACTGTTATTTACTCAACAATAACACACTGTTATTTACTCAACAATAACACACTGTTATTTACTCAACAATAACACACTGTTATTTACTCAACAATAACACACAATTATCCTTGTTTTTATTTATTTGTTTAATTCCATAATCTCAGGCTTTTTTGGCGTCCGTCAGGAACTGATTTCAAAATAAAAATAACCAGAAACAGACGTAGGCCTATAAGGGACATTTCGAGCATCATCGAGTTAGGATGGCCGAAGACACTACACTACCATAATCCCCAGTTATCGTTTAGGACTACAGTCCCCGTGATTAATCTTCAAACTCTGGGATTGGATGTTGGAGTGGCAGTGCGCCAAGGTTACGCCGAGCGTCAAACAGCTCTTTGAAATGGAACGAAACCACGGCAGACTTTCCAAAACTGGAATCGAACGCCCCAATATGTGTGTATACCTCCACCATTAAACTGTCATATTCTGCACATTTCTTATACTATCTACATACATAAGAGTATAATTCATATGTATAATATCAGTTAAAATAAGTGCTTCAACATAGTTAACATTGCAGGAAAGCAATATATTAGACGTTAAGTACTTTGTCAGGCTTAATATTTATCTGTAGATAGATACCCCCAAAGCTTTTTTCTTATTTAAAAGAAGACCTTAATCTAAAGTATTATTTAATGTTTAAATAAAGGTTAATTCGTTTTTTCTGTTTTGCACATCCTCCTATTAATATCTTTATACATCCGGCACTAAACGGGTTTATTGTAGAAATCACTTACAGTATCTTCTTGATTTTTATATTCTATATTTCTATCATTGACCTTCTACTTTCCCCCTATGAAAGGATGTACTCTTCATATTTTTTCATCAAATATAACACATAAAAACAATAATTCAATAACGTGCTTTAACCACTAGGCGGTGCACACAAGGTACACACAGCCATAATAACTTTTATTATTAGTGTAGGACACTTGTGTATAACATCTGAAGATGTGTAGATTTATTCATGTTTTCACATCATTTTACAGGATATTGCTAATATTTCAGAACACTTAACCTTCTGAACACTTAGCCTTCTGAACACTTAACTTCTGAACACTTAGCATTCTGAACACCTAACCTTCTGAACACTTAGCCTTCTAAACTCTTAGCCTTCTGAACACTTAGCCTTCTGAACACTTAGCCCTCTGAACACTTAGCCTTCTGAACACTTAGCCTTCTGAACACTTAGCCTTCTGAACACTTAGCCTTCTGAACACTTAGCCTTCTGAACACTTAGCCTTCTGAACACTTAGCCCTCTGAACACTTAACATTCTGAACACTTAGCCTTCTGAACACTTAGCCTTCTGAACTCTTAGCCTTCTGAACACTTAGCCTCTGAACACTTAGCCTTCTGAACACTTAAACCTTCTGAACACTTAACCTTCTGAACACTTAGCCTTCTGAACACTTAGCTTCTGAACACTTAACCTCTGAACACTTAACCTTCTGAACACTTAGCCTTCTGAACATTAACCTTCTGAACACTTAACCTTCTGAACACTTAACCTTCTGAACACTTAGCCCTCTGAACACTTAGCCCTCTGAACACTTAGCCTTCTGAACACTTAGCCCTCTGAACACTTAGCCTTCTGAACACTTAACCTCCTGAACACTTAACCTTCTGAACACTTAACCTTCTGAACACTTAGCCCTCTGAACACTTAGCCCTCTGAACACTTAGCCTTCTGAACACTTAACCCTCTGAACACTTAACCTTCTGAACACTTAGCCTTCTGAACACTTAGCCCTCTGAACACTTAGCCTTCTGAACTCTTAGCCTTCTGAACACTTAACCTTCTGAACACTTAACCTTCTGAACACTTAACCTTCTGAACACTTAACCTTCTGAACACTTAGCCCTCTGAACACTTCCGCAGGTCTCCCTTGTAAAAGAGATCGTTGATCTCAATGGGATTTTTTAACCTGGATAAATAAAGGCTACAAAACAAACAAACTTAGTCCTCTGAACTCTTAACCTTCTGAACACTTAGCCTTCTGAACTCTTAGCCTTCTGAACACTTAGCCTTCTAAACTCTTACTACACTTATGAACACTTAGCCTCTGAACACTTAGCCTTCTGAACACTTAGCCTTCTGAACACTTAGCCTTCTGAACATAGCCCTCTGAACACTTAGCCTTCTGAACACTAGCCCTCTGAACACTTAGCCTTCTGAACACTTAGCCCTCTGAACACTTAGCCCTCTGAACACTTAGCCTTCTGAACACCTAGCCTTCTGAACACATAGCCTTCTGAACACTTAGCCCTCTGAACACTTAGCCTTCTGAACACTTAGCCTTCTGAACACTTAGCCCTCTGAACTCTAAGCCTTCTGAACACTTAGCCTTCTGAACACTTAGCCTTCTGAACACTTAGCCCTCTGAACTCTAAGCCTTCTGAACACTTAACCTTCTGAACACTTAGCATTCTGAACACCTAACCTTCTGAACACTTAGCCCTCTGAACACTTAGCCCTCTGAACACTTAGCCTTCTGAACACTTAGCCTTCTGAACACTTAGCCTTCTGAACACTTAACCTTCTGAACTCTTAGCCTTCTGAACACTTAACCTTCTGAACTCTTAGCCTTCTGAACACTTAACCTTCTGAACACTTAGTCTTCTGAACACTTAACCTTCTGAACACTTAACCTTCTGAACACTTAGCCTTCTGAACACTTAGCCTTCTGAACACTTAACCTTCTGAACACTTAACCTTCTGAACACTTAGCCTTCTGAACACTTAGCCCTCTGAACACTTAACCTTCTGAACACTTAACCTTCTGAACATAGCCCTCTGAACACTTAGCCCTCTGAACACTTAGCCTTCTGAACACTTAACCTTCTGAACACTTAACCTTCTGAACACTTAGCCCTCTGAACACTTAGCTCTCTGAACACTTAGCCCTCTGAACACTTAACCTTCTGAACACTTAGCCCTCTGAACACTTAGCCTTCTGAACACTTAGCCCTCTGAACACTTAGCCCTCTGAACACTTAGCCCTCTGAACACTTAGCCTTCTGAACACTTAGCCTTCTGAACACTTAGCCTTCTGAACACTTAGCCTTCTGAACACTTAGCCCTCTGAACACTTAGCCTTCTGAACACTTAGCCTTCTGACACTTAGCCCTCTGAACACTTAGCCTTCTGAACACTTAGCCCTCTGAACACTTAGCCTTCTGAACACTTAGCCCTCTGAACACTTAGCCTTCTGAACACTTAGCCCTCTGAACACTTAGCCCTCTGAACACTTAACCTTCTGAACACCTAGCCTTCTGAACACCTAGCCTTCTGAACACTTAGCCCTCTGAACACTTAGCCTTCTGAACACCTAGCCTTCTGAACACTTAGCCCTCTGAACTCTAAGCCTTCTGAACACTTAGCCTTCTGAACACTTAGCCCTCTGAACACTTAGCCCTCTGAACACTTAACCTTCTGAACACTTAGCCTTCTGAACACTTAGCCTTCTGAACACTTAACCTTCTGAACACTTAGCATTCTGAACACCTAACCTCTGAACACTTAGCCTTCTAACTCTTAGCCTTCTGAACACTTAGCCTTCTGAACACTTAGCCCTCTGAACACTTAGCCCTCTGAACACTTAGCCCTCTGAACACTTAGCCTTCTGAACACTTAGCCCTCTGAACACTTAGCCCTCTGAACACTTAGCCCTCTGAACACTTAGCCCTCTGAACACTTAACCTTCTGAACACTTAGCCCTCTGAACACTTAACCTTCTGAACACTTAGCCTTCTGAACACTTAGCCCTCTGAACTCTCAGCCTTCTGAACACTTAGCCTTCTGAACACTTAGCCCTCTGAACACTTAGCCCTCTGAACACTTAGCCCTCTGAACTCTCAGCCTTCTGAACACTTAGCCTTCTGAACACTTAGCCCTCTGAACACTTAGCCCTCTGAACGCTTAACCTTCTGAACACTTAGCCTTCTGAACACTTAGCCCTCTGAACACTTAACCTTCTGAACACTTAGCCTTCTGAACACTTAGCCTTCTGAACACTTAGCCCTCTTAACACTTAGCCCTCTGAACACTTAGCCCTCTGAACACTTAGCCCTCTGAACACTTAGCCTTCTGAACACTTAGCCCTCTGAACACTTAACCTTCTGAACACTTAGCCCTCTGAACACTTAACCTTCTGAACACTTAACCTTCTGAACACTTAGTCTTCTGAACACTTAACCTTCTGAACACTTAGCCTTCTGAACACTTAGCCCTCTGAACACTTAGCCCTCTCAACACCCAACCTTCTGAACACTTAGCCTTCTGAACACTTAGCCTTCTGAACACTTAGCCCTCTGAACACTTAGCCCTCTGAACACTTAGCCTTCTGAACACTTAGCCCTCTGAACACTTAGCCTTCTGAACTCTCAGCCTTCTGAACACTTAACCTTCTGAACACTTAGCCTTCTGAACACTTAACCTTCTGAACACTTAGCCTTCTGAACACTTAGCCCTCTTAACACTTAGCCCTCTGAACACTTAGCCCTCTGAACACTTAGCCCTCTGAACACTTAGCCTTCTGAACACTTAGCCCTCTGAACACTTAACCTTCTGAACACTTAGCCTTCTGAACACTTAGCCTTCTGAACACTTAGCCTTCTGAACACTTAGCCTTCTGAACACTTAGCCTTCTGAACACTTAGCCCTCTGAACTCTTAACCTTCTGAACACTTAGCCCTCTGAACTCTTAACCTTCTGAACACTTAGCCTTCTGAACACTTAGCCCTCTGAACACTTAGCCCTCTCAACACTTAGCCTTCTGAACACTTAGCCTTCTGAACACTTAGCCTTCTGAACACTTAGCCTTCTGAAACTTAGCCCTCTGAACACTTAGCCCTCTGAACACTTAGCCCTCTGAACACTTAGCCTCTGAACACTTAACCTTCTGAACACTTAACCTTCTGAACACTTAGCCCTCTGAACACTTAGCCCTCTCAACACCCAACCTTCTGAACACTTAGCCCTCTGAACACTTAGCCCTCTCAACACCCAACCTTCTGAACACTTAGCCTTCTGAACACCCAACCTTCCGAACACTTAGCCCTCTGAACACTTAGCCTTCTGAACACTTAGCCCTCTGAACACTTAGCCCTCTCAACACCCAACCTTCCGAACACTTAGCCCTCTCAACACCCAACCTTCTGAACACTTAGCCTTCTGAACACTTAGCCCTCTGAACACTTAGCCCTCTGAACACTTAGCCTTCTGAACACTTAGCCCTCTGAACTCTTAACCTTCTGAACACTTAGCCTTCTGAACACTTAGCCCTCTGAACACTTAGCCCTCTGAACATTTAGCCCTCTGAACACTTAGCCTTCTGAACACTTAGCCTTCTGAACACCTAACCTTCTGAACACTTAGCCCTCTGAACTCTTAGCCCTCTGAACACTTAGCCCTCTGAACACTTAGCCTTCTGAACACTTAGCCCTCTGAACACTTAGCCTTCTGAACACTTAGCCTTCTGAACACTTAGCCCTCTGAACACTTAGCCCTCTGAACACTTAGCCCTCTGAACACTTAGCCTTCTGAACACCTAACCTTCTGAACACTTAGCCCTCTGAACTCTTAGCCCTCTGAACACTTAGCCCTCTGAACACTTAGCCCTCTGAACACTTAGCCCTCTGAACTCTTAACCTTCTGAACACTTAGCCCTCTGAACACTTAGCCCTCTGAACACTTAGCCTTCTGAACACATGGCCCTCTGGCCATCTGGATGACAGGATATAAGGATTGAGTGATGAATGGATGTAGGCGTGTATCGTTGAAGGGGGTTGATGGGTGGAGGGATGAAAGAGTTTGGCTAAGTATGAGGTAGAAAGGAACCGTATGAGTAGAAGGGAGAGGGAGGGATGAAGGGATGAAGGGATGAGGGAGGGGTGAAGGGATGAGGGAGGGTGGGTTAAGAGAATGGAGACAATCGATGGCCGGATGTTTGGCCGGATATAAATAGAGTTGGCTGTGATTAGAGACGGGTTGAGGCGTGGCCATGCTCCTGAACCTAGGTTAACAAATTAACTTCATTTGTTGTAGAATCAGAATTCCTTTATGGAAATAAAATGAATTAAAGAGCAGCTTTTTTTCCAGGAGGACGAGCACGGCGTCCTGCTGGTCCCGGGCTGGGAGTGGGCCGTGTTCAGACTCGGTCACCCCGGAGTGATCCACAGCGTGGAGCTGGACACCGACCACTTCAAAGGTCCACACGCCAAAATATTCAGACTTTTTCTCAAAGTTTCCGACTTTCCTCTTAATAGACAAAAAAAAATCCGCAAAAAATCCAGACTTGTTTCTGAAAATGTTTAAAAAAAGTCTTCGTAATATTCCGCCTTTTTTCTGAAAATCGTTTCTCTTTATTTGCAGCTTTTCCTCAAAACTTTCCTTATAATATTCCAACTTATTCTTCCATAATTCCCATACTGTTCTGACTTTTTCTCAAATGTTTTCTCTAAATCGTTTTATTCTTCTCTCTCTTAATAGTCTAGCTTGTTAGACTTGTATCTGATAATACAAACATATATTTCTCTGAATATTCAATTTTCTTTCTTAAAATATTCAGCCTTTTTATTTTAAATATTCCAACAGTTTGCCTGTGAATGTTCTTAATGTGTTTCCCATGGTGTTCAGGAGGAATGACCACTGTATTTCCTGCAGGGAACTTCCGGACTCCTGCAGCGTGGAGGTGTGTTCGCTGACCGCCGGGGAGGAGGCTCAGAGCCGCAGCAACGGGTGGCATTCTGGGAAATGGCAGATCCTGCTGCCCCCCAAGAAAGTA
Organism: Trematomus loennbergii; assembly: GCA_012861695.1. Taxonomy (NCBI): domain Eukaryota; kingdom Metazoa; phylum Chordata; class Actinopteri; order Perciformes; family Nototheniidae; genus Trematomus; species Trematomus loennbergii. The sequence continues at coordinate 49,301 of JAAOOA010000942.1, forward strand.
CGTTCATTACATCACATCACAGTACATTAAAGAACAGTACATTAAAGAACAGTACAATACAGTACATTACATGACAGTATATTACATTATAGTACAGTACATTACTTTAAAGTACAGTACAGTACATTACAGTACAGTACATTACAGTACAGTATAGTAGAGTACAGTATAGTACAGTACATTACTTTAAAGTACAGTACAGTACATTACAGTACAGTACATTAAAGTATAGTATATTACAGTACAATACAGTGCATTACAGTACATTACAGTACAGTGCAGTACAGTACATTACTCAAAGTACAGTACATTACAGTACAGTACATTACAGTACATTAAAGTACAGTACATCACAGTACATCACATCACAGTACATTAAAGTACAGTACATCACAGTACATTAAAGTACAGTACATCACAGTACATTAAAGTACAGTACATTAAAGTACAGTACATCACAGTACATTAAAGAACAGTACAATACAGTACATTACATACAGTATAGTATATTACAGTACATTACATGACAGTATATTACATTACAGTACAGTACATTAAAGTATAGTATATTACAGTACAATACAGTGCATTAGTACAGTACATTACTTTAAAGTACAGTACAGTACATTACAGTACAGTACATTAAAGTATAGTATATTACAGTACAATACAGTGCATTATAGTACATACAGTACAGTATAGTAGAGTACAGTATAGTACAGAACATTACTTCAAAGTACATTACAGTACAGTACAGTACATTTAGCTAATGTTCCCTCCATTCACTTCATGTCTTTCTTCTTTCTAAAAAAATCTAGTTTGACTGCAGTAAAAGTACCAAAACCACACTGTAGGAATACTATGTTACAGTAAATGTATACAATATATATCTCAAAATCTATCTATTTTCTCTCAATATATTCTTAACTTTTCTACTAAATATTATCTGAATCTCTGAATCTCTGAGTCTCTGAATCTCTGAGCCTCTGAATCTCTAAATCTCTAAATCTCTAAATCTCTAAATCTCTAAATCTCTAAATCTCTGAATCTCTGAATTAAATCTTGCCTCAGCTTCGTGCGGACCACCATCACGTGTTCGATGAGGCGTCGCTCAGCCTCTGCCCCCCGCCAGCCACGTCCGCCTCATCATCCGGCCGACGGAGGCGTCAGCCGGCTGCGTCTAATTGGTCGACTCGCCCCCACCAGCCCCTCCTCGACCAATCAGGAGAGACCGGCATCCAAACTGTGAAGCTCCGACACACAGAGCAAATAAAGTTGAATAAAGTGAAGTGTAGAAATTAAACACAAGTCTGATGGTAATTAATTAATACTTGAACATTAAGTAAACATTAGAATATCGCAGGTTAAACTAAAAATAACTTACATTAATATCAATAAAGGAAAAACAATCCCAATGTATTTATTATTTATTGCACATCTTCACGTTCACATTGTGATTATAACTCGGGATAATGGCAGCGATGGGATGATGTTAACAATAATAGTCCGGGACCCTCAGCCTCATCAAAATGTTTCCCAACCACTGTTTCTAACAAAGTCACGTCCATGCTGCACTTAGTTTGTTGGTATATCTATATTCATGTAAATATTAGGGCGATTAATCGCATGATGTTCATAGTTAATCGTGATTAATCGCAAATTAATCGCACATTTTTTATCTGTTCTAAATGTACCTTACTTCTTCTTCTTCAACTATGTGTATGTGTAACCCTACTTTAAAGGTCCCATGTCACGGCCATTTCTACTGATCATATTTCCATTGTTGAGGTCTACTAGAATAGATGTACATTGTTCAATGTTCCAAACTCACATAGGTTCCTCAAACAGCATCTCTGTAAAGTCTGTGTATTCACTCTCTGTCCTACACGGCTTGTTGGAGCTCCTGCCCCCCCCCCCTGTGAGCCCACTGTGCTCTGATTGGTCGGGACGTTGCGAGGCTCGTTGCTGCTCGCCGCTGCAGCGAGGAGCGGACAGGTTTCCGGGTCAGCGATACAGCGAGAACAAGCGAAACTCATCCTGAGCACACAAACACTCACAGCCGAAGTAAAAAACAATAAGTGTGGCTTGATATTGAGTCAGAAAAAGGTTTATAACGCTGTGAGAATGGGTCTGCGGAGAGCATTTCTCCACAAGGGATCCTGGTGTGTGAGGTGCTCCGTGGATTGGTCCATTTGGGCCAATCCGGTCATTTGTTGTTGATCTGGGTGTTCACACGTCACTGAACCCAGGAAACACACAATGGAAAATGAGAAATCTCCACGAGGCGTTCTGGGGCAGCATAGACAGGTCTTTTCTGTGTTAGAGTTTTACTCGGCTGCAGGGTGTTACCGTTTACATGCAGAAAAACGTTCATAACACCACAAGGGGACGGGTAATAACCGGAAAAGCATGACATGGGCCTTTAAACCTGTTTCTGATCCTGAGAGGAGCATGCAGTGTGTTATCTACACAGCAGGGGGGCAGCAGAGGGTCTGCAGACAGGAGGGGAGACAGTTTGGAAGTGAGGGAGACGAAGAAGGGGGGGAAGTACTCAGTTGTACTTGAGTAAAGTAGAAGTACTCAGTTGTACTTGAGTAAAAGTAGAAGTACTCAGATATTGTACTTGAGTAAAAGTAGAAGTACTCAGTTGTACTTGAGTAAAAGTAGAAGTACTCAGATATTGTACTTGAGTAAAAGTAGAAGTACTCAGATCTTGTACTTGAGTAAAAGTAGAAGTACTCAGATCTTGTACTTGAGTAAAAGTAGAAGTACTCAGATCTTGTACTTGAGTAAAAGTAGAAGTACTCATATCTTGTACTTGAGTAAAAGTAGAAGTACTCAGCTCTTGTACTTGAGTAAAAGTAGAAGTACTCAGATCTTGTACTTGAGTAAAAGTAGAAGTACTCAGATCTTGTATTGAGTAAAAGTAGAAGTACTCAGGTCTTGTACTTGAGTAAAAGTAGAAGTACTCAGATCTTGTACTTGAGTAAAAGTAGAAGTACTCAGATCTTGTGCTTGAGTAAAAGTAGAAGTATTCAGATCTTGTACTTTAGTAAAAGTAGAAGTACTCACCAGAGTACTTAGTAAATATACTGAATTACCTTCAGAGCCCATCCCTCAGCGTTGGCTGTGCACCATCTGTGTGAGGAGCACTTTGACCGTGACGGCACACAGCACACAGCAGGCCTATTTCCCCCGAGACCTCTGAATCTCATTTGCAACGACCCTCGCTGGAGAAATCTGGTAAACCGAGAGAGAGAGAGAGAGAGAGAGAGAGAGAGAGAGAGAGAGAGAGAGGAGAGAGAGAGAGAGAGAGAGAGAGAGAGAGAGAGACTCATTAGCATAACACCTCCTCACTGTGGGGGGTCAGGAATAATGATGGAGTGTCACACAGGCGGGACGTGTGTTTTTATTTGTGGGGTTTTAAGTCCAGCAGACAGAGGTGGGAAGCTATTTATACTTGTTATAATAATAATTATAACTTTATTTATAAAGCACTAAACTTCTATACAATCTGAGGTAATAAAGAGAGAGAGAAGTACGGGAGGCGTGTGGTGCAGTGATTTGTGGGTTGGTGTTTCGGATCAAGGGGTCACAGGTTCAAACCCCACTGCAGTCAGCATGTCGTTGTGTCCCTGAGACACTTCACCCAAAGTGCTCCTGTGGGGATTGTCCACAGTACTGAGTATGTAAGTCGCTTTGGATAAAAGAGTCTAACAAGTGACATGTAATGTAAAAGTAGGAACATTTCCTCATAGACTTCTATAGTCTCTCAGTTTGTGTGTGTCAACGATGAATCTTCCATGCAAACCAAAGTTCGCCATGGAGTGCCACAGGGCTCAGTGCTTGGACCTATTTTGTTCACATTATATATGCTTCCGCTAGGCAATATTATAAGGAATCATTCTGTATATTCCCACTGTTATGCGGATGATACTCAACTATATTTATCCATCAAGCCTGATGAAACCAATCATCTAAATAAAATTCTGCCTCAAGGACTTAAAAACGTGGATGACCTTAAACTTTTTGATGTTAAACACGGCTAAAACTAAAGTTATTACTCGGCCCAAAGAATCTACGAAATAAATTATCTAAAGATATACTAACTATGGATGGCATTAATTTGGCCTCCAGTGAGACTGTAAGGAACCTTGGTGTTATATTTGATCAGGATTTATCCTTTAACGCCCACATAAAATCAATCTCAAGGACCGCCTTCTTTCATCTACGTAACATTGCAAAAATCAGGCATATCTTGCCTCCAAACGATGCAGAGAAACTAGTCCATGCATTTGTTACTTCAAGGCTGGATTATTGTAACTCTTTATTATCAGGGTGTACCAAGAAGTCAGTGAAGTCGCTTCAGCTGATTCAAAATGCTGCAGCACGCATACTATCCAGAGTTCGGAAAAGGGACATGCATTTCCTAAACATGTGGTCTACCTACGCTGAAATGTATTATCTCTTGATTTACACACGGCATCTATTGCACGTCTGTCCGTCCTGGGAGAGGGATCCCTCCTCTGTTGCTCTCCCTGAGGTTTCTCCCATGTTCCTTTAAACTGTGGGGTTTCTCTGGAAGTGTTTCCTTGTACGATGTGAGGGTCTAAGGACAGAGGGTCTAAGGACAGAGGGTCTAAGGACAGAGGGACAGAGGGTCTCGGACAGAGGGTCTAAGGACAGAGGAGGTCGTATTGTCATATGATATTCTGTACAAACTGTGAAGTCCACTGAGACAAATGTAACATTTGTGATATGGGCTATATAAATAAACATTGATTGATTGATATAGAATCGTTGCATCACAATTGTGATTTGTCACCCGCCTCGAGATGTCCCGCCCTTAGACCCCGTTTACACGAGGACGAAACAGGTTGTATCTGCATAGTTTCTCTTGCGTATAGCCCTTTCGTTTTTCATGAGGCCGTAACAAAACGAGAGAAACGGACCCCGCAAACGATAACGGTCCCAAGGACGCTCTGGGGGGTCAAACGGCTCCGTCTGTACGCCTCTATACGGTCATTTTCTGATAACGATGAAATAGCCCCGCCTCCCTCTCCCCACGTCTCCCTCTCCCCACGTCTCCCTCTCCCCCCGCCTCCCTCTCCCCCCGCCTCCCTCTCCCCACGTCTCCCTCTCCCCCCGCCTCCCTCTCCCCACGCCTCCCTCTCCCCACGCCTCCCTCTCCCCACGCCTCCCTCTCCCCACGTCTCCCTCTCCCCACGTCTCCCTCTCCCCACGTTCCCTCTCCCCACGTCTCCCTCCCCACGTCTCCCTCTCCCCACGTCTCCCTCTCCCCACGCCTCCCTCTCCCCACGTCTCCCTCTCCCCACGTCTCCCTCTCCCCACGTCTCCCTCTCCCCCCGCCTCCCTCTCCCCACGCCTCCCTCTCCCCACGCCTCCCTCTCCCCACGTCTCCCTCTCCCCACGTCTCCCTCTCCCCACGTTCCCTCTCCCCACGCTCCCTCTCCCCACGTCTCCCTCTCCCCACGTCTCCCTCTCCCCACGCCTCCCTCTCCCCACGTCTCCCTCTCCCCACGTCTCCCTCTCCCCACGTCTCCCTCTCCCCCGCCTCCCTCTCCCCACGTCTCCCTCTCCCCACGTCTCCCTCTCCCCACGCCTCCCTCTCCCCACGCCTCCCTCTCCCCACGTCTCCCTCTCCCACGTCTCCCTCTCCCCACGCTCCCTCTCCCCACGTCTCCCTCTCCCCACGTTTCCCTCTCCCACGTCTCCCTCTCCCACGTCTCCTCTCCCACGTCTCCCTCTCCCCACGTCTCCTCTCCCCACGTCTCCCTCTCCCCCCGTCTCCCTCTCCCCACGTCTCCCTCTCCCACGTCTCCCTCTCCCACGTCTCCTGCTCAGAGATCAGCTGCTGGGCTGTCAGAAGAGGGGGAAAAAGAGAGTCGTTATCAATTTGTTTTAAAGCTCAATAAATAACAAAGAAGACCTCTGACCGGCACTTTTCTAATTTTGTACGGAAGATTTAAACTGTAACGGACATGTTGACCGGCGAAAACAAACCTAACTGAAACTCTGCCTCACGGTCCCCTCGTCTCTTGGAAGAGGCGGAGAGGTGGGTGTTTTTCATCTGCTGGTGGACTAACCGGAGAGATCTACAGCAGGAGCACACGCCGTCCACCGCGGAGAATAAACAGAAGGGCAACCATGGCAACCATGCTCCGGGGTCTTCTTCGCTGCTTTTGGTGTATTTTGTGGCGGCAGCAGCGCAACTTACAGGCCTGGCATATGTACTACAGCGTTTCCAGCGTTTCCAGCGTTTCCAGCGTTTCCAGCGTTTCCAGCGTTTCCAGCGGCCTCGTGTGAACGAAGACTTTTTTGAAAACGCATACGGTGCGTAAACGCAAACGTTCCCGTGTAAAGGGGGTCTTAGCCTATCAAGTACAATCTGTAGGAGGCTAGCCAATAGGAGTGTGTTCCATAGTGATGTCACTATTTTACTGAAGTAAACAAAGGAGGTTTTAGTTGACGGTTTTAGTATTTGTTGTTTTAGACCTGACTGATTAACCTCCACACACACAACCATCACACACACATCCCCACACACACAACCATCACACACACATCCCCCACACACACAACCATCACACACTCCGGTGTAGCATAGCTCAGGCAGGGGGTCGAACCATTTACTAGACCAACAGGAAGTCGGTGTAAAGACAGTGTGACATCATCAGTGAGTCAACTGGAAAGGCTGCTGTTGCTCACACAGGTGTGTGTGTCACACAGGTGTGTTTCAACAGGAGTTTAGAGACACACACCACACAGATACTAACAGCAGGTGAGTCAGGTTTGTTGGACGAGCACAGACCTGAGTCTCCGCTCTCTCTGCTCTCTCAGTTTAACATGTTCACTTCTGACAAACAATACATTGACTGCACTCAAAGAACTTTAAAACAAGTTAGCATCCACACACATTCACACACACCTCCACACACCTCCACACACCTCCACACACCTCCACACACACACCTCCACACACACCTTCACACACACCTCCACACACCTCCACACACTCCACACACACCTCCACACACATCTCCACACACACCTTCACACACACCTCCACACACCTCCACACACCTCCACACACACCTTCACACACACCTCCACACACCTCCACACACACATCCACACACATCTCCACACACATCACACACACCTCCACACACATCCACACACACTCCACACACATTCACACACATTCACACACATACACACACCCTCCACACACATCCACACATTCACACACATCCACACACACCTCCACACACATTCACACACACCTCCACACACATCCACACACACACACATCCACACACATACACACACACCTCCACACACATCCACACCTCCACACACATCCACACACATTCACACACATCCACACACATACACACACACCTCCACACACATTCACACACATCCACACACATACACACACATTCACACACACCTCCACACACATTCACACACATACACACACATTCACACACACCTCCACACACATCCACACACATACACACATCCACACACACCTCCACACACATCCAATACGGTAAGGTACAGTACGCTAAGTTACGGTACGATATAGTTCGGTACAATTAGATAAGGTATGGTAAGGTACGGTACAACACGGTACAGTAAGTAAGGTATGTTACGGTAAGGTACCGTACTGTTAGGTATGTTACGGTAAGGTACCGTTCTTTTAGGTATCATATGGTAAGTCCTGGTGCGGTAAGGTACGATACAATAACAAACACAATATGCTGTTTTTAGTTTTTAACTAACATCCTGTTTGTAAACCACCATTTTGTTTAAATGTAACAGTAATCAGATGTTTCAATGTAAAGGACTAGAGGGTCATCCATTACTCCCCAGGCCTGTTGACTCACTTCCTGAAACATATAATAACTCCTCACATCTCATGATTTAAATATGTATATATTCCTGTCTGGCTGATGCTGGCCTGTCTGAACAGAGAGAATGACGTGATGCGTTCAAAGACATGAATCACACCTGGAGCTTCGTCAGGTTTAACATGACTGTAGAGCCAGAGAGGAGTTGGGAGTATTATTTAACTTCATATTAATCTGATTGACAGCCATGACTTTCTCCGTGGTCACGTTAGAGTTCATCTTTCCCAGAATTCTCAGCGACTGCAGAGGTGATGCGTCAAAGCGACAGCCAATCAGCATCCAGCACTAATAACGGTAATTAATCTGGTTTCTGTGTGAAGTGCAGCTCTTTAATCTTCGTTATGTAACGGCAGCAGGGAGAGCTCCAATTTTCATGATGAAGATGGGCCGAGAAGCAGCTGTAGAGCTGACCCCAGAACAGCAGATCTGACCCCAGAACTGACCCCAGAACAGCAGATCTGACCCCAGAACTGACCCCAGAACAGCAGATCTGACCCAATAACTGACCCCAGAACAGCAGATCTGACCCAATAACTGACCCCAGAACAGCAGATCTGACCCCAGATCTGACCCCAGAACAGCAGATCTGACCCCAGAACAGCAGATCTGACCCAATAACTGACCCCAGAAACAGCAGATCTGACCCCAGAACAGCAGAACTGACCCCAGAACAGCAGATCTGACCCAATAACTGACCCAGAACAGCAGAACTGACCCCAGAACAGCAGAACTGACCCCAGAACAGCAGATCTGACCCAATAACTGACCCCAGAACAGCAGATTGGTTTTATTCAGATACAGCTTTCACCTCTACATGTCGCACTAAATTAAATCCCTCTGTTCATCTACGCCTTACGTCAGGATTACACTGGATAAGGTAAAACACAGAGCTAAATGTGAATATGTCAAGATTAGAATGACATGAGTAAATGCAGTATATATATAACATTTATATATTTCAATCAAAGACAGAAATAACCAAACAAGGAGATGGTGGGTTTGATTTGTTATGGAGAGAGTGAGACAGTAAAACTTTATTTCAATGTTTTTTTAAATTAAACTCATGTGCCCAGAGGCATAATAGGAGATATATCCTGTCGGCCATATGTGTGTACGTCGCTGGTGTTAAGCTTTATGGCGCTGTCCTTCACATTAACACACTCCTCTGTATCACACACACCAACACACACTCTTTTCACAGCATCGGCATGTCAAGAACTTCATGGCGTTGCTTGTAACATTTTATCTTTGTCAGAGAGCATCTCGGTGTAACCCTTAGGTTGTGTGTGTTGAAATATGACCTGTCACCAGATATGGGAAGTAGTGGAGTACAAATACTTTGTTAGTGTACTTAAGTACATGTTTCTGGTATCAGTACTTTACTCCACTACTTATTTTTCTGAGGACTTTTTACTTTGACTTCTTACATGTTGAACACAAATACCTGTACTTTCTACTTCTTACATGTTGAACCCAAATACCTGTACTTTCTACTTCTTACATGTTGAACTCAAATACCTTACTTTCTACTTCTTACATGTTGAACCCAAATACCTGTACTTTCTACTTCTCTCATTTCCCAAACAGGCTGGTTCCTTTAGTTTGAATGTGTGTTTGGTGGCGTGATCATTATTATTTGAGTCATTGCGTGCCTATTGATTTGAACACGATCCGTGTATCCTCATTTCCTGGTCTTCTCTAAGAAGAGGGACCAATGGAAAACGTTGTCATGTTGCCGTTGTTCAGCATGGAAACATTCATTAGCTAACAATGACATTATTGTTCTATTAATATAAAGGGAGGTCAGGTACTCTTTAAACAGCTGCTAGTTATGGGTACTTTTTACTGAAGTACATTTCAAAGCAAGCCTCTTTACTTTGACTTGAGTAAAGAAGTTTAGTCAGTACTTCTACTTTCACCAGAGTATTTTTAAACACGAGTATCTGTACTTCTACTTGAGTAAACTGTGAGTACTTGTTCCCTCTCTGCCTGTCACAGTCCCCCCCCCCGGCTGGTTTCCTCTCAGAGCCTCAAAGTGACATTCAGTCTGATGGCGGAGCAGATGGAGCAGATTGTAAGAACCTGCAGGTCGTACACGGTGTAGTTAAAACCTCCATCAGGGTGTGTGAGGACAGATGCTAGTGATGGTTCTGTCCACACACTCCATCCATTAACACACACACACTGCCTGTTTCAGCCTGCTGTTTGGAGGGCGTCCAACACTCTGCAGCCTCACCCTCATACCAGCCCAGACACACTCCTCTGAAGTGTTGGACCTCTTCTGTTCTTCAACTGAACAATATACTACCACTTTACATCGGATTTAGGTGAACTTAAAGGGGACCTATCATGCAAAATGCACTTGTGTACGTCTTTTCTACATGAATATGTGTCCCCGGTGTTCCAGGGAACTCACCAAGTGTCAGAAACACAACCCTCTCTATTTCCTCCATACCCAAATCTCTAAAAAAGGGCTGCAAACGGATCTGATAAAAACTGATCCAGATTTGAACACTGTCCTGACGTCAGGACGGTGGCGCTACGTATTGGGCCAACTCCACCAATCAGGAGGAGACAGCCACGCCATTGCCGTTCGAAAGCGCTGGAGACGCTGTAGTACATATGCCAGGCCTGTAGGTGGTGCTGTCATTCTGCTTCTGTTTTAAAGACTTCGGAATCAGTGGTGAACGTCTTGAGAGCTGCTGAGATATTAACGGGAACAAAAACAAAATGTTAAAAAAACCTGCGGATAAAAGTGGTGAAGTTCCTTAAAGCTGCATCCTCTCAAACATCCAGGAGGGGGCGTCTCAAACATCCAGGAGGGGGCGTCTCAACATCCAGGAGGGGGCGTCTCAAACATCCAGGAGGGGGCGTCTCAAACATCCAGGAGGGGGCGTCTCAAACATCCAGGAGGGGGCGTCTCAAACATCCAGGAGGGGGCGTCTCAAACATCCAGGAGGGGGCGTCTCAAACATCCAGGAGGGGGCCTCTCAAACATCCAGGAGGGGGCGTCTCAAACATCCAGGAGGGGGCGTCTCAAACATCCAGGAGGGGGCGTCTCAAACATCCAGGAGGGGGCGTCTCAAACATCCAGGAGGGGGCGTCTCAAACATCCAGGAGGGGGCGTCTCCTCAGATTGTAGAGATCCATGAGGAAATGTTCCATCCTGACCTCCTCCTCTCTAAAGAGTTTCCTGATCTTTGACATCAGGACAGCAGAAAGCTCACACACCTTCCAGAGCAGACTGAAGACTCATCTCTTTGACTCCACTTCGAGCGATAGCATGACTATCAAAGGACTGGCTGATCTAAAGCCTGTTGAGTAGCACTTGAAATGTGTTGGCTCTATGAAACTGATGTACTTATATGATTCTGTTTCTTCAAGTTTGTATCTTCTTGGTCGAATGCACTTATTGAAAGTCTCTCTGGATAAAAGCCTCAGCTAAATGTGACGTCATGTGATGTGATGTATAAACTTTGTCACCGGACTTCCTCTGGGACAATTAACATATCCTTTTTATTGTCTTGGAACAAATCAGAGACAGAACTTTACGCGCACAATAATTTAACGAAACTAGGTTTGTCTAAACTCTGTTTTGCCTCTTTGCAGCCAGGTTTAATTCTCTGCAGAGAAACGATACGATAGGTTAACACTTTAGTGGTCAGATGAGGTCTGAGATGCTCCTTGCATCCCAGCAGCTCCGTGTGGAACATCACAGCAGGATCAGTGAGAGCTGCTCAAAGAGCCTTCAGCTTGATCTGATCTGTAGCTCTGTGTTCACTGAGAGGACTGACCGTGATGAAACTCCATATCATGTTCCAAACCACATGAAGGATCCTCTCTGAAACAGTATGGAGCTCAAACTCTTTCTCTCTCTCAGGTTTACCACAAGGTGACTTCCTTTTGATTTCCTGCTTCTTCACACATGCTCTCTCCAGTACAGGTTAGCTCTGAGTGTTAGCATGCTAATGTAAACACAGACCATATTACTTCCAGAACACGTCTCATTGTTTCTGACAGCAACGTTTCTGATTGGCCCGTGGGTGTAAAGCCCCCCACATTTTAGTAATGTGGTCATGATGCAGCAAATCTGGATCAGCTCCGTTGTTCCCCCGTTTTTAGAGATGTGGGTACGGAGGAAAAGAGAGAGGGGTTTATTTCCTGACACTTTGAGAGTCTCCTGACACACCGGGGACACACCGGGGACACACCGTGGACACACCGGACACACACCGGACACAACCGGACACACACACGGGGGACACACCGGGGACACACCGTGGACACACCGGGGACACACCGGGACACACCGGGGACACACGGGGACACAACGGGGACACACGGGGACACAACGGGGACACACCGGGGACACACAGGGACACACCGGGGACACACCGGGGACACACGGGGACACACGGGGACACACCGGGGACACACCGGGGACACACACCGGGGAAACACCGGGGACACACCGGGGACACACGGGGACACACGGGGACACACCGGGCACACCGGGGACACACGGGGACACACCGGGGACACACCGGGCACACACCGGGGACACACGGGGACACACCGGGGACACACCGGGACACACCGGGACACACCGGGGACACACCGGGGACACACCGGGGACACACCGGGACACACCGGACACACCGGGGACACACCGGGGACACACCGGGGACACACACCGGGGACACACCGGGACACACCGGGACACACCGGGGACACACCGGGGACACACCGGGGACACACCGGGACACACCGGGGACACACCGGGGACACACCGGGGACACACCGGGGACACACACCGGGGAAACACCGGGGGGACACCGGGGACACACCGGGGACACACCGGGGAAACACCGGGGACACACGGGGGACACACGGGGACACACCGGGGACACACCGGGCACACACGGGGACACACCGGGGACACACCGGGGACACACCGGGACACACCGGGGACACACCGGGGACACACCGGGGACACAGCAGGGACACACCGGGGACACACCGGGACACACCGGGGACACACCGGGGACACACCGGGACACACCGGGGACACACCGGGGACACACGGGGACACACCGGGGACACACCGGGGACACACACCGGGGAAACACCGGGGACACACCGGGGACACACCGGGGACACACCGGGGAAACACCGGGGACACACGGGGACACACCGGGGACACACGGGGACACACCGGGACACACCGGGCACACACGGGGACACACCGGGGACACACCGG
>JAAOOA010000942.1:67500-178146 GCA_012861695.1 Trematomus loennbergii
CTATCATGTAGAGCTACGTCGATGCTTGCAGGAAGTAGGCGTGGTTGAATCTAAACTGGGTTGGAAAAGTGATAGACGCCGGAGGCGGGCAGCGTCAGATAAAAAAAGTTGTTCAGCCTTCCTAAACCTGAGCCTCACGCGCCGCCTGTATCTACAGTGTTGATATGTTAATGAAGATCTGGGTCACCGGCTCCTCCAACACAATAACACAGATCAGACAGTGCAAGGAGAATCTATATACAAGTCATTGGTATAGGATATATTATTGCAAACAGATGAATGTTATGAAATCTCCCCCATTTCCTCTCTCTCTCTCTCTCCCTCTCTCTCTCTCCATCTCTCTCTCTCTCCTCTCTCTCTCTCTCTCTCTCTCTCTCTCTCTCTCTCTCTCTCTCTCCCCCCCCTCTCTCTCTCTCCCTCTCCCCTCACCATCTGCCCCAGCTGTCGCTCGCCCAACCGTCACTCTGATTGACAATGAACCCAAAGGCGCGGCGATAATTACAGCCGGCCGCTTGGCAACTTCTCCGGGAGTTCAATTCCTCCTTTTCAGGATTCATCAGGCCCATCTGCCGTCTCCCCATTCTCCCCACTCTCCCCCAGTCTCCCCCAGTCTCCCCCCCCCCCGCCCCTCGGCCTGCTGGGGGTTTGTGTTGTTGCTGATTAGCAGCCGGCTGTAACCCTGAGAGGTGAAGAAGACGCCTCGGGCAGAAACACTAGCCATGTTTGTTCACAGAGAGAGAGGACAAAGACAAGACTCCTCACCTCCTTAACCAGAGGGGGAGAAGTACTCAGATCTGGTACTTGAGTAAAAGTAGAAGTACTCAGATCTGGTACTTGAGTAAAAGTAGAAGTACTCAGATCTGGTACTTGAGTAAAAGTAGAAGTACTCAGATCTGGTACTTGAGTAAAAGTAGAAGTACTCAGATCTGGTACTTGAGTAAAAGTAGAAGTACTCATCTGGTACTTGAGTAAAAGTAGAAGTACTCAGATCTGGTACTGAGTAAAAGTAGAAGTACTCAGATCTGGTACTTGAGTAAAAGTAGAAGTACTCAGATCTTGTACTTGAGTAAAAGTAGAAGTACTCAGATCTGGTACTTGAGTAAAAGTAGAAGTACTCAGATCTGGTACTTGAGTAAAAGTAGAAGTACTCAGATCTTGTACTTGAGTAAAGTAGAAGTACTCAGATCTGGTACTTTAGTAAAAGTAGAACTACTCAGATCTTGTACTTGAGTAAAAGTAGAAGTACTCAGATATTGTACTTGAGTAAAAGTAGAAGTACTGAGATCTTGCACTTTAGTAAAGTAGAAGTACTCAGATCTGGTACATTAGTAAAAGTAGAAGTACTCAGATCTGGTACATTAGTAAAAGTAGAAGTACTCAGATCTGGGGCCTCATTTATAAGCCTTGCGTAGGATTCCCGTGGGAAGGTTGCTTACGTAGGACAAAGCAATAAATACGCACAGACATTTTCCGATTTATAAACACTGCGTACCGGCGTAGCACGTGCGTGCGGCACGTGCTACGCCGTTTTCCCTTCATAAATCACAATCAACTCGAAATGCGGCGCAGCTTTAGCGGCTTCACGTAACGCCCATATGTGTCTATAATAGTCAAAGAAACGCCCGGTATTAATATTCATTCATTCATTCATTCATTCATCCATTCATTCATTGTGACTGACTGCATGAAGAAGATCAGGGAATGAGGACAGAACAGCTAAAAAAGACATCTCACACCGTGTCAGATTTTGGTTATTGTGGGAGGGAGATAAAATCATATTGCTTGGTGGATGCAGTTTGAACCAGAGGAGCAGCATGGAGGTCGGATCGTCACCAACATAAATAAATAAGTGGTCCGAAAAAAGTTAATGACAAAAGAAATACACATAACCTTCCTCAGGCAGTGTGTTTGTCCCGGGGACAGGAGACCCCCCCCTTGATGAGAAACTGTAAGAAATGATGGGGAATCCCTCCGGAGTGTAGTCATGACGACTGGATCTGAATGATTGTGTTGTATTTGGTGGTTTGTGTTCCAGCTGTCGATCAGCAACTATATATCCATAATCCACCAGTTAAAGGAAATACAATGTGTTGTGTTATATTAGCTGTTTACCACATATGGTGTTCTTAGTTTCCATACCTCCTGGGTTTTACGAGCCACTTATCAAGTCTTGGCAAACGGCATAAAACACGATTAAACGTGATAGTATATAAAACCTTGCTCGTATCTACAACCTATAGAAATGCAAAACGGCGTCAGTTTAGACGTCATTCTGTCCTCCTGCTTACCGCATCATTTATGAGAAAACATTTCTTAACAAGAGAACATCATCGAGGGGGATCAACAACATTTCCGTATTTATTTATTTCTCCAAGTTACGCATGGGTCAGAGTGTCCGTGGAGGACCGCACATTTTCCCGTCAAGTTGTTTTTTATAAATCGCAAACATTGCGTAGAAACTGGCGTATGCCATCTTTTGAGCGTACGCACCGTTTATAAATGAGGCCCCTGGTACTTGAGTAAAAGTAGAAGTACTCAGATCTTGTACTTGAGTAAAAGTAGAAGTACTCAGATCTTGTACTTGAGTAAAAGTAGAAGTACTGAGATCTTGTACTCGAGTAAAAGTAGAAGTACTCAGATCTTGTACTTGAGTAAAAGTAGAAGTATTCAGATCTTGTACTTGAGTAAAAGTAGAAGTACTAGTACAAAATAATACAAAATTGAGGGAAAAAATACAGATTTTCAGATAATTTCCAGAAAAGTCTGAATTCTGAGACTTCCTGAAAATAGTAAAAAAAAGTATTGATTTTCGGGAAAATGTCAGAATTTCTGAAACAATGTGGAGATTTTCAGAAAATTCAAATCAAGTCAGAATTTTGGAAAAGTAATCTTAATTCTGCAATGTTCAGAATTAAGTCAGAAGCTTTTTAATTAGGTCAGAATTTAAAAAATGAAGGCTGAATTTAGAGATTTTTTAAAAAAAAGTAACAAATGTGTGTGGAGGGTGGAGGATGGAGGGTGGAGGGTGGAGGATGGAGGATGGAGGATGAAAGGTGGAAGATGGAGGATGGAAGGTGGAGGATGGAAGGTGGAGGATGGAGGATGGAAGGTGGAAAGTGGAGGATGAGGATGGAAGGTGGAGGATGGAAGGTGGAAGGTGGAGGATGGAGGATGGAAGGTGAAGGTGGAGGGTGGAGGATGGAAGGTGGAGGATGGAAGGTGGAGGATGGGGATGGAGGATGGAGGATGGAGGATGGAAGGTGGAGGATGGAGGATGGAGGATGGAAGGTGGAGGATGGAAGGTGGAGGATGGAGGATGGAAGGTGGAGGATGGAGGGTGGAGGGTGGAGGATGGAGGATGGAGGATGGAGGATGGAGGATGGAAGGTGGAGGATGGAGGGTAGAGGATGGAAGATGGAAGGTGGAGGATGGAGGGGGAGGAGGAGGAGGGGAGGAGGATGGAAGGTGAGGATTGAAGGTGGAGATGGAGGATGGAGGATGGAAGGTGGAGGATGGAAGGTGGAGGATGGAGGATGGAAGGTGGAGGATGGAAGGTGGAGGATGGAGGATGGAAGGTGGAGGATGGAGGGTGGAAGGTGGAGGATGGAGGATGGAGGATGGAAGGTGGAGGATGGAGGTGGAGGATGGAGGATGGAAGGTGGAGGATGGAGGGTGGAGGATGGAGGATGGAGGATGGAAGGTGGAGGATGGAAGGTGGAGGATGGAGGATGGAAGGTGGAGGATGGAGGATGGAGGATGGAAGGTGGAGGATGGAAATGGAGGATGGAAGGTGGAGGGTAAACATGTTCCTGTCTCCTAAATGTGCGTTAGGGTCTTTTTAGATTTTATTCGGCAGTTGTTCGGCTTTATAATCCTGAACGTCACAAAGCGTCCAAGCTGTGTGCGTCACTCTTTATGTCCCCTGGTCTCCCAGCTGTGTGCGTCACTCTTTGTGTCCCCTGGTCTCCCAGCTGTGTGCGTCACTCTTTAGTGTCCCCTGGTCTCCCAGCTGTGTGCGTACTCTTTAGTGTCCCTGGTCTCCCAGCTGTGTGCGTCACTCTTTAGTGTCCCCTGGTCTCCCAGCTGTGTGCGTCACTCTTTAGTGTCCCCATGTCTTCTAGCTGTGTGCGTCACTTTTAGTGTCCCCTGGTCTCCGTTGTGTGCGTCCACTCTTTAGTGTCCCCTGGTCTCCCAGCTGTGTGCGTCACTCTTTAGTGTCCCCTGCTCTCCAGCTGTGTGCGTCACTCTTTAGTGTCCCCTGGTCTCCCAGCTGTGTGCGTCACTCTTTAGTGTCCCCTGGTCTTCTAGCTGTGTGCGTCACATTTAGTGTCCCTGGTCTCCGTTGTGTACGTCACTCTTTAGTGTCCCCTGCCTCCAGCTGTGTGCGTCACTCTTTAGTGTCCCCTGGTCTCCAGCTGTGTGCGTCACTCTTTAGTGTCCCCTGGTCTCCCAGCTTGTGCGTCACTCTTTAGTGTCCCCTGGTCTCCAGCTGTGTGCGTCACTCTTTAGTGTCCCCTGGTCTCCAGCTGTGTGCGTCACTCTTTAGTGTCCCCTGGTCTCCTAGCTGTGTGCGTCACTCTTTAGTGTCCTCTGGTCTCCCAGCTGTGTGCGTTCACTCTTTAGTGTCCCCTGGTCTCCCAGCTGTGTGCGTCACTCTTTAGTGTCCCCTGGTCTCCCAGCTGTATGCGTCACTCTTTAGTGTCCCCTGGTCTCCCAGCTGTGTGCGTCACTCTTTAGTGTCCCCTGGTCTCCCAGCTGTGTGCGTCACTCTTTAGTGTCCCTGGTCTCCCAGCTGTGTGCGTCACTCTTTATGTCCCCTGGTCTCCAGCTGTGTGCGTCACTCTTTAGTGTCCCCTGGTCTCCCAGCTGTGTGCGTCACTCTTTAGTGTCCCCTGGTCTCCCAGCTGTGTGCGTCACTCTTTAGTGTCCCCTGGTCTCCCAGCTGTATGCGTCACTCTTTAGTGTCCCTGGTCTCCCAGCTGTGTGCGTCACTCTTTAGTGTCCCCTGGTCTCCCAGCTGTGTGCGTCACTCTTTAGTGTCCCCTGGTCTCCCAGCTGTGTGCGTCTCTCTTTAGTGTCCCCTGGTCTCCAGCTGTGTGCGTCACTCTTTAGTGTCCCCTGGTCTCCCAGCTGTGTGCGTCACTCTTTAGTGTCCCCTGGTCTCCCAGCTGTGTGCGTCACTCTTTAGTGTCCCCTGGTCTCCAGCTTGTGTGCGTCACTCTTTAGTGTCCCTGGTCTCCCAGCTGTGTGCGTCACTCTTTAGTGTCCCCTGGTCTCCCAGCTGTGTGCGTCACTCTTTAGTGTCCCCTGGTCTCCCAGCTGTGTGCGTCACTCTTTAGTGTCCCCTGGTCTCCCAGCTGTTTCTTATGTGGAACATTTGGGTTTTTATATCTGTGTGTGTATTTGCTGCTCATGTTTTCCTCCGGTGGTGAAGGGGCTCTGGGTTCCCAGGGTGCGTTATGGAAGAGTTTCTGATTTTTTTAAATGAGTGGATCTCCTCTGGGTCTCTCCCCTAATCCCTGGCTTCCCTGGCCTAAATACACTGCCTCCCCCCTCCTCCCTCTCCCAGTATAATGCCTCTCCCCCAGTATAATGCCTCTCCCCCAGTATAATGCCACCCCCCCCCCCCCCTCCAGTATAATGCCTCCCACAGAGGGGGGGAGGGTCTGACAGCTGGTGTCTCTTAAGAAAACCAGCTGCTGCTCCCAGCCTGGATCTCAGCTACGCATTAAAGGGGACCTATCATGCAAAATGCACTTTCTGATGTCTTTTCTACATCAACATGTGTCCCCGGTGTGTCCCCCGGTGTGTTCCCCGGTGTGTCCCGGTGTGTCAGGAGACTCTCAAAGTGTCAGAAACAAACCCCTCTCTCTTCTCCTCCGTACCCACATCTCTAAAAACGGGGGAACAACGGAGCTGATCAGATTTGCTGCGTCATGACCACATTACTAAAATGTGGGCGGGCTTTACACCCACGGGCCAATCAGAACGTTGCTGTCAGAAACAATGAGACGTGTTCTGGAAGTAATATGGTCTGTGTTTACATTAGCATGCTAACACTCAGAGCTAACCTGTACTGGAGAGAGCAGTGTGAAGAAGCAGGAAATCAAAAGGAAGTCACCTTGTGGTAAACCTGAGAGAGAGAAAGAGTTTGAGCTCCATCCTGTTTCAGAGAGAATCCTTCATGTGGTTTGGAACATGATATGGAGTTTCATCACGGCAGCATTTAGCTGAGTTTCTGCTGGGAGAATTCTGAGCAGGCATGAGCTCCACCTTTGTATATATCTGAGACCCATAATATATGCCTAAAAATAGCATGATGGAGACCTTTAAAATATTTAAACATCTGAATTTAAATCACAACCTGGTGGTGGCGCTAGAGCAAAGGTCCATGAGGCGTTCAATAACCTGAAAATCTATCTTAATTCAACATAAATCTGGTTGTACAATTTTGAGATACTTTTACAATATCTGAAGTACTTCTACTTTTACTAAGTACACGATCTGAATACTTCTACTTTACTCAAGTACAAGATCTGAGTACTTCTACTTTTACTAAGTACACGATCTGAGTACTTCTCCCTCCTCTGGTTAATTCCTGGTGTGTTTCAGGTTAATCACTGCCTTTAAATCCTTTACAGCTCACTTACAAAACTCTAATCTGTCTCCAAATAATCCCTGCTTCATCTCAGATCATTTATATTCTGCTCAGCTTTAATGTCAGGATTAAAAACGTGTTAGTCCCCGGTTTTAAACCCTGATTTAATCCCATGTTCAGGGGCGGACTGGCCATCGGGACGTTCGGGACGAATCCCGATGGGCCGGTACTAAAGTGGGCCGCTCGGATAAGTCACTAGCACCCCCCCCCCCCCCCCCCGTTAGTAATTTACCGAGGTGGGCCGTGGTACCGAAGTGGGCCGGTCGAGAGTCCTGGGCTGATTTGTAGACCCAGTCCGCTCCTGCCCATGTTAGTTATTAAACTGTTAGCCTAGCTTAGCACAAACACTGGAAGCAGGGGGATACTGTTAGCCTAGTTTAGCACAAACACTGGAAGCATGGGAAATTAGCCTAGCTTAGCACAAACACTGGAAGCAGGGGGAAACTGTTAGCCTAGTTTAGCACAAACACTGGAAGCATGGGGAAACTAGCCTAGCTAGCACAAACACTGGAAGCATGGGGAAACTAGCCTAGCTTAGCACAAACACTGGAGCATGGGGAAACTAGCCTAGCTTAGCACAAACACTGGAAGCAGGGGAAACTGTTAGCCTAGTATAGCACAAACACTGGAAGCAGGGGGAAACTAGCCTAGCTTAGCACAAACACTGGAAGCAGGGGGAAACTAGCCTAGCTTAGCACAAACACTGGAAGCATGGGGAAACTAGCCTAGCTTAGCACAAACACTGGAAGCATGGGGAAACTAGCCTAGTTTAGCACAAACACTGGAAGCAGGGGGAAACTGTTAGCCTAGTTTAGCACAAACACTGGAAGCATGGGGAAACTAGCCTAGCTTAGCACAAACACTGGAAGCAGGGAAACTAGCCTAGCTTAGCACAAACACTGGAAGCAGGGGAAACTAGCCTAGTTTAGCACAACACACTGGAAGCAGGGGAAACTAGCCTAGCTTAGCACAAACACTGGAAGCAGGGGAAACTAGCCTAGTTAGCACAAACACTGGAAGCATGGGGAAACTAGCCTAGCTTAGCACAAACACTGGAAGCAGGGGAAACTAGCCTAGCTTAGCACAACACTGGAAGCATGGGAAACTAGCCTAGCTTAGCACAAACACTGGAAGCAGGGGGAAACTAGCCTAGCTTAGCACAACACTGGAAGCAGGGGGAAACTAGCCTAGCTTAGCACAAACACTGAAGCAGGGAAACTTTGTCATCAACAACATAGCAAATAAACAAGTGGTAGATAAAGTGAAGTAAACAAAGGTTACAGAGACGCTTGATGGAGCCCAGCTGCTCTGAAGTAGCACTGATCAGACTATGCTATGCTATATGCTATTGAGATGTTTACATTTTGGAATGTTTATTTATTTTAATTGTACAATGCTATGTCTTTTGATGCTGCTGCAACGCAACATGTCCCAACTTGGGATCAATAAAGTGCTTCTTATCTTATCTCATCTTAAGAAGTCTATTATAAGGCTGGTGCCCCACGAGGACGCATACGGTGAAACGCATACACAAACGCAATCGCAAGAAAGGCTTCCGTCCACACGCAATAGACACCGGAAAGTGTCTGTTCACACGGACAGCTCCGTTTAGCTCCAACCGCTGGAAAAGCTGCAGTACATATGCCGAGCCTGTACGTGGCGCTGTAACTTCCTCCACAAAAGCAGCGAAGAAGAATGGTCGTCATGGTTACCTTCTGTTTATTCTCCGCGGTGGGGGCCGAGGGAACCGGGCAGAGTTTTTCGCCGGTCAACGTGTGTTAAAGTTTAAATCTTCCGGACAAAATGATAAAAGTGCCGGTCAAAGGTCTTCTTTGTTATTTATTGAGCTTTAAAACAAATGAATAACGACTCTATATAATGATATATAATAATAAAATACACGGAGCCTCTCTCTTTCCTCTCTTCTCACAGCGTCAGTGTCTGTCTCATGCAGCAGCTGATCCAGTAATGAGTGACCCGACAGTCAAAATAAACATATTTATAACTAGTTTAGTTTGAGAGGTAATTAAAATAGCTAAGGGTGATGATCTGACTTGAAGTGTGTGTTTTGCTCCGGCTGTATCACAGCGGGAGGAGCTGCGTGTCTCCGTCCTGTCAGATTAGACTTCACTCGCGTTTATGTCCATATCGAGAGAAAGATCAATAATCTGAATTCAGTGTGCAGTGTACTTTGAGGCGGGGGTGAGCAGCAGAGGTGGGGAGGGCGGGGCTATTGCGTCATCATTATCACAAAATGATCGTATAGAGGCGATCACATGGAGCCGTTGGACCCCCCAGAGCGCTCCGTTTGCAGATCTATCCACCTTGGGACCCGTTATCGTTTGCGGGGTCCGTTTTATCGTTTAGTTACGGCCTCGTGTGGCAAAAAGGGCTATACGCAAGAGAAGTATGCGATACAACCTGTTTTCGTCCTCGTGGGGCCGGGCCTCATGAAACTCAGATTACATTACGCTTTTAGAATTAGCTGAGGGCCGATTCAAAATGAACAACCCCGAACCCCAGCTCTAGATAAAGGTTTGGCTCTGGGGGGGTCATGTGGGGGAGGAGGAGGTGACTCCCCGCGGTGGAGGGGAAATCTCCCAGCATGCATCTGAGAGGGTCACTTCATCATTCGATGGAGTGCAGGGCGAGGAGACATTTCCAGAAATTATGAAAGTGAAAATGTCTGTTTCCTGTGAGATTCAGACGTTTAGCATCGCCATGTGACTGATCAGCTGTTTCTACTGATATATATTAATATTATCAGCATGGACAGTAAGCACACAGCATCACAGAATTACTAATAAAGATCCTGTCGACATTTCAAACACGGACAAAGAGACCCAAAGTGACTGCAGGGTGAACATTAGTGCCTCACATTCAAACGATTCATTGATTAATAATTAATGTAATGATTTGAATTCTCTCAAGACGGATTCATGACGATCTGTGGTGAACCGAGCCTTAAGTGTGTCTGCACTCACAACAACGTGTGATAATCCCTGTGTGGTGTGTGTGTGTGTGTGTGTGTGTGTGTGTGTGTGTGTGTGTGTGTGTGTGTGTGTGTGTGTGTGTGTGTGTGTGTGTGTGGTGTGTGCATTCATGTGCAAGCAGCAGTTTGATGTTATCAGCTGCTGCTGCATACGAAAAGACTCACAGCTGATTGGCTGAAACAGTGTGTGTGTGTGTGTGTGTGTGTGTGTGTGTGTGTGTGTGTGTGTGTGTGTGTGTGTGTGTGTGGTGTGTGTGTGTGGTGTGTGTGTGTGTGTGTGTGTGTGTGTGTGTGTGTGTGTGTGTGTGTGTGTGTGTGAGAGTGTGTGAATTCAGTAACAGGAATATAAAAAAGGTGTGTTTGACCAAAAATAAGACATAAATATAACAGTATAATATTAAAACAAAAGATATATATAACCACATAGATAATCTACTTTTACTCTGCATGTGTAAAGGCTGTCAGATAAAGGTAGTAGAGTAGAAGTATAAAGTACCTGAGCTGGTGTACTTCCCTACACTCAGACGGACAGTGAACGCAGCGTTCTGTCTGAACATCTCATTTCAGGAGGTTAACATATTTTTTTTTAATGTAAAAACAAAAGAATAATAATAAATAAAAGAAGCTCTAAATGACTTCAGCTGCTCTTCTGTTTGTCCATTAATGTTCATATTTTGAAGCCTTCAGTAATGTTGTAATATGAATACATATTCACCTTTACTTATCTTAAGGGCGACTGTGGCTGTGAGGGGGTGTGGTCGTCTTTCAACCAGCAGGTTGTTTGTTGTGTGTGTGTGTGTGTGTGTGTGTGTGTGTGTGTGTGTGTGTGTGTGTGTGTGTGTGTGTGTGTGTGTGTGAGGTGTGTGTGTGTGTGTGTGTGTGTGTGTTGTGTGTGTGTGTGTGTGTGTGTGTGTGTGTGTGTGTGTGTGTGTGTGTGTGTTAGCTTAGAGCAAGTGGTGCTGCTCTGCATGAATGAGGTGAGAATGGGTGAGTGACTCGAGGTCTGGAAAGCGCTCTGAGGGCTCCAGGAGACCTGATAAAGAGATTGAAGTACAGACCAGTTACCATTGTCCATTCACAGGAGCATGGTGGGGGTCATGGTTTAAATATCTCAATCTCAATCTTTATTTATTTATATAGCACATTTAAAACAACCTTCAGTTGACCAAAGTGCTGAACAGGCAATACATATTAAATAACACAATGGGAGTACAATAATAAAACAATAATACATGATATGATTGAATGTTCTTAATGGTACACTACATTAATTTAAAAATAAGAAATGTCCAAGGATAAAAAAAAAAATGTAAATACAATTCAAAAACACAAACAGAAAAAGAGATGAAATCAAATACAGGAAAAGCAGAAAAGAACAAAATAAATGAAGAAATAATTATACATAAAAGTACCTTGAGCAGTGCTCTATACATATCATGTGTTGTATATATATCTATAAATTCTTCTTCTTCCCAGGAGGAGAAGCCGATCATGCGGCTTTCACACCAGCGCTTTTCCCTTTCTAGCTCCTAGAGCTTTTCTGGTTCAGCTCCGGTTTCCCTTTTCAGCTCCCGCTCTGTTCACACCGCCCAGAGCTGCCGCTGCTGCGTCATGACGTCACCGTTTACATCGCTGATTTTCTCCCCAACGGCTCACAACAACAACAACAGGGGGACTGCGTCGGGTCGATGATCGTGTTGCTTTTAATCATACGAAGCCAGATTAAATTAAATAACGACTTCTCCAACCTTATACTTTTCTCCAGAGTGCCGTGGTTCATTGTTTATTAATGTGTTTCAGCGGCATTTACCGACCGCTGCAGTGCTGGCTGCTCTTCCACGGGAGTTTATTCTCCCGTTAGCTCCGGGTTAGCTCACACGGCTCTAAAGTATTCACTGTCTGACTGTCACACAAGCAGCTGATACATATCCCCAGTTCCCCTTAAGTGAATGTGTGTCAGTCTGAATTGACGCTGTTTGGCATCACAACGCTGTTATGAAAGTTTCTCTGGTATAACATGGGTGATGTTAGCATAGCAACCGAAGCTAAACTGACTACTTGCTAAGCCGTTTTCTACAGGCACATTTTACCGGCGTATTTTTCATTATGATTCTACTTGTGATAGTCGGACATGACAACCTGTGCAGCCCATGTATTGATTCCATCCGATAGCTGCTATAATAACAAACGTCTGCCTGCTCTCCACAATGATCAATAACAGCGAACGGATGGTCAAAGTAAGGTACAAATAAACAGAATCACACGAAGCCTGGTTAGTGTTGCCTGACTTTATAAAGTGTGTTTTTTTTTATAAGTGTGTGGTTGCCTTCTAGTCACTTTGCTCAGCGCTACTGCTTGTAGGCAGGCATGACGAGACTCTTCAGTCGACCCATGTTCAGGGGAGGTGGGTTTAGTTTCCTGCACGCCTCGACGTAAGAGAGACGTAAGCGACGCCGCCTCTTAGCTCCGAAGCTCTTGCTTCTAGACCGACAATTTTTTGGAGCTGGAAGTGAACCGCATTCCGGAGCTAAGAGGCGGCGCCGCTGCGGTGTGAACAGGAAAAAACGGTACTTTTCAGCTCCAGCTCCGAGCCGGAGCTGAAAAGCGCCGGTGTGAAAGGGGCATCAGAGGTGCTTTGAGCTCTCACAGATTCTCTGCAGGAGTTCTGCATCACAATGGAAATGCAAAGAGAAACAGCCTCCTTCATTTCAATGAGACGTCCTCCACTTCCTCCTCCTGTTCCATGTGTTGCCCAAATAAAACCTCTTTAAATGTGCACAAACAATGTTTCTGCAGAAGACAGAGGTGTTCCTCATGTGTTTTGGTTTAATGGAGAACAACAACTATTTTAGATTACAAACACAAAACTTGTGTTTACAACACAGAAAAAGTCCTTCAGCCCGGGACTGATAACGCTTTGGGAATACAGAGCTGCAGGGATGTTGTATTCTTGTGTTGGTCCCTGAACGCAGCATCTCCTGGTCCAATGGGATTCCTCCGTGTGATTTTGGATTATTGCAGAAAAATTAATCTCTGTGTCATTAGGCTAATCTCCACATATTAACACAATTTTATGATTTCTGAAGTAAAAAGCTAACGTTAGGCTATAAAGGAACACAGCACGGTCACATGACTTCAGGTCACCACCGCTAAGCTAAAAGTGGCTAATGTTGGGCTATAAAGGAACCACAGCACGGTCACATGACTTCAGGTCACCACCGCTAAGCTAAAGTGGCTAATGTTGGGCTATAAAGGAACCACAGCACGGTCACATGACTTCACGTCACCACCGCTAAGCTAAAGGAGGCTAATGTTGGGCTATAAAGGAACTACAGCACGGTCACATGACTTCACGTGGGTTTTAGGACTCATAATGCTGACTCATATCAGGGTTTAGGACTCATAATGCTGACTCATGTCAGGGTTTATCATAATGCTGACTCATGTAGGGTTTAATCATAATGCTGACTCATGTCAGGGTTTAGGACTCATAATGCTGACTCATGTCAGGGTTTAGGACTCATAATGCTGACTCATGTCAGGGTTTAGGACTCATAATGTTGATTTATTAAGTCCTGGTTGCCTAGATGTTACTCTACAAAGACATTACGTCAGTTTATTCCCTGTCAGTTAAATATGACATCAACATAATCCGGGTTATTTTGTAGTTTGACCTGAATGACAGCCCATAAAATGAAATATGATGCTGAAATGGAGTTTGGTGAAAGGCCTGAATAAAAGCCTTCAAGGATTCCTGGATTATTTGAGGGACCGTCAGAGGCTCCTCACAAATCCCTGAAGGAGCCACAAACACTCCAGAGCTTCAGGGGAAACTCAGGCCGTTTCTCAATGTCGAGTAAAGCTGCTCCAGAGCCACTATTTCAAGCATACTACGTCATCGAGTGGCGCCAAATCACTGTTTAAATGCCCAGCATACATGTGCTACCAAGCAAGCCTCCTCGACATTGAGAAACGGCCTCAGTCTGATGTTTTAATCTGATTACTTTTCAGGTGACAACTAAAATGGCGCCCTGGTGTTGTGGCTTTTTTGTTCGCACCACCAGACACAAAATCAAATTATTTGTATGTGTAAACGTACCTGGCAATAAACTTGATTCTGATTATTGGTATAGTGTGTCTGTGTCTGTAGTTAACTTACATTTGATAAATGTATCATGTCACTTAGAAATCCTAAATCTAGAGAAAAATGGGAGTTAAATCATTTTAAAAAAAGACATGAAGGGAGTGTGTAACGTCACTCTTCATCATGAGGCTTTGAGAGGGTCGATCTTGTGATTTAAATACAAATAAACAGCAATAAAAGCGTTAAATAAGGAAGTCTTTCTCTGTGAGGATTGATCAGATAAATATTGAATCCAACGGCCGGACGCCAGAGAGCGAGAAGAAGAGCTGTGATTGGCTGAGACAGCAGTGGAGGCGGGAAGGTTTTGGGAGAAGAAGAGCTGTGATTGGTTGACACAGCAGTGGAGGCGGGAACGTGTTGGGAGAAGAACAACGGTGATTGGCTGAGGACGATGCGGAGGCGGGAGGGGTTTTGGAGAAGAAGAGCGGTGATTGGCTGAGGGCGGTACCCATCAGCCGGTAAATAAGACGCCGGTTTGGAAGTTTGAACACAGAGAAGCAGTCGCAGCCGCGGCGGAATAACGCGTTTTAACGGATATTTAAGAGGAAATAAAGCAGGTAGAAACAGAACTAAGGTGGCGGGAGGCTCCACTGACTCGGGTCCGTCAGCTGGAGGCTTTGGGAACATGGTGGAACATACGCAGTATGGCGGGTCCCGGCAGGCGGCCTCACCGTGCAGCTCCGCACCGCTACAGACGGTCTCACCGTGCAGCTCCGCACCGCTACAGACGGCCTCAGCGTGCAGCTCCGCACCGCAGAAACCAGACCGCTGGAAGACCGCCACGGGACACATCAAGAGGCCGATGAACGCCTTCATGGTGTGGTCCAAGATCGAGAGGAGGAAGATCATGGACCAGTCCCCGGACCTGCACAACGCGGAGATCTCCAAGCGGCTCGGGAAACGCTGGAAGCTGCTCAGAGACTCGGAGAAGATCCCGTTCATCCGGGAGGCGGAGCGGCTCCGGCTACAGCACATGGCCCAACATCCGGACTACAAGTACCGGCCCAGGAAGAAGGCCCGGACCGAGGGCTGTACCGGAGCCTCTTCCCCGGAGAAAACCTCCACCGTGAGACCCACCTCCGCCGTGAGACCCACCTCCGCCGTGAGACCCACCCCCGTCGTGAGACCCACCCCTGTCGTGAGACCCACTCCCGTCTCCACCGTGAGACCCACCTCCACCGTGAGACCCACCTCCACTGTGAGACCCACTTCCACAGATAAGAAGTTCTCCCGGTTGAAGCCCAGCAGCACCAGGAGGCCGGGTCAGGTCCCGGTGCAGCAGGACCCCCGATACCGCTACGTGCTGACCAGCAGCTTCACGGCCACTAAGCTCGTTAAACGGGAGTTCACCGACTCCGAGGAAGAGGAGGAAGATGAGGAGGACGAAGAGGAGATAAAGAGTGAAGAAGAGGAGGAGAGGCTCTTCTACAGCTTCAAGAATATCACCCGGCAGCAGAGCTCTGTCCCCCGGCAGCAGAGCTCCAGCAGCCCGGCCTCCTCCAGCGCCGGGGAAGAGGAGCTCCACCTCAGGTAGGAAACCTCCATTCTCCGGTCCTTATTGAATGAAATAGCGCGAGAGAATGTGTTGAGATGGGTTAGTGCTCAGCAGCTACAGTGTAGATGTGACAATGAGAAACTGAAGTCTCCTCCAACAGAGCAACATGAATATAGGACATAAAACAGATCAAACAGGGCAAGGAATTCAACATTCAAAGGTTTTATTGTGATATGAACATAGGAAACAGTGTAGAAATATCAATGACATTCTTCTGACTGAGCTCCTCCAACAATGCAACTAATCAAATACGCAAAATAAAGTAGTGCAAGAAGTCTAAATACAAGTACATGGAATATGATATATAGATGAATAAGATGTTTATGGATGTTCTTTAAAGTCCATCTTAAAGGTGTCATCGTGACTCGATCTAACGGTGAGATTTAAATGCCAGAATGTGAAATATATAAAAATAAAATTAATGTTTTGAATATGTAGCCGTGTTTTGATCCTGTATCCATCCCATAACCCCACAGACAGACAAGTGGGTATTTTGAGCTTTAAAAAAACCTTCTTTTAAGCGCAGCTGTTAGATATCTTAGTCATTTTGACATATTTAGCAAACATTTATCTTCAGTGTTTGGTCCTGAGCTCTCAGTCCATGATGAGACTGAGTTGGTCTGAAAAGAGAATAATCTGATGATAAAAGTTACTGTGACTTTTAAAGCTGGAGAAACTACAGGAGCGTCTCCAGATTAATTCCCAGAGTCTTTGGGGAGCATCAGCCCGAACTCTGTGAGGTTTAAAGGAACTTTTTAAAGTCGGCAGGTCTAAAAGAAATCCCCAGAAAAGCTGTTAAATATCAAACATGTGCAAAACCTTATAATGAGAGAAACCTCCAAATGATTACAGATGTAACGTCTGAACTTCCCCAGAGACCTGGAGCGGATTACAAGCTCCAGGTCTCAGTCCGGATGCACAGAGACGCATGACAACACATACATTTAAAGAAAACTATAATAACTTGAACTAAGACTAAATGAAATACGGTTTATTGAAACTGCTTCAGGCTAACAACACAGACCAGAGACACGTGTGAAACATCACTAACGGTCACATCTGATCAGGAGGTGAATGTAATGAAACACATAACGTCTGAGTCTCAGCAGAAAGGCTCATGTAAACACAGACCATATCTCTTCCAGAACACGTCTCATTGTTTCTGACAGCAACGTTTCTGATTGGCCCGTGGGTGTAAAGCCCGCCCACATTTGAGTAATAGAGAGGCGAAGTCCCTCCCCTTCCGGTTGAGCCCCATGGGACCTTATTTCGGAAAAGTTATGCATTGAAGTCAATGGAGAGAGAAAGATTATCTTTCGATCCCGTTTGAATTGTGCCACGAATTACACATATGATGTTTGTCAATTTAAAAGATCATTTTGCAAGTCAAAAAAAAAAAATGTGTCGTAAAACTTTTTTGAACACTGTTTCTGTGCTCCTACAATATGTGTGTATAATACCATTACACCCTAAGCGTGCACAATAGCGATCGTTCACTGTTTCAATTGGCATGCTGTGGCATTTAACCTCATCACCACACACACACACACACGGCTCCGTTGGAGATCGCGGCCGTTTACGCTGTGAGAAATCTTTCCATTTTCGATCTGTGTTCACATTCTGAGAATTATAACAACATTAGCCAAGTAACAGTTTGCGCTTTAACTTCAACGACCCTGGTAGATCTCGAGAGAATGTGTATAAATATATATATATATATATAAGATACATTTTCATAACAAAACAATGGGGTTGCTAAGCCGTTGCTAGGCCAATTGTTGTAGTTGCTATAGCAACCCCCTGGCAGGAACCTGGACGACCTGATAGGGACAAGAACAGCATTTGAGTTAGGGCTGTGCGATTATGGCAAAAATCATAATCACGATTATTTGGGTCAATAATTGATATCACGATTATTAAATACGATTATTCATTGACTTTGAAAACATCCATTTATTGAACTTTAAAACAAATAATAATTTGAACAGTATCTTTTTAACTGTTGATTACCCTGAACGTATAATTCAACTGAAAAACCAATACAAAATAAATTAAATAAATGATGCATTTAAATAAATAATATCAAAATAATAAATACCAATAAACAAGATCTACAAATATTTTGGAGCGCACTTCAACAAGCTACTAAACATATATAAATATGATAAATACAAATAAATGAGACCAAAATTAATTAGATCAAATATGTTGCACGGTCACAACCTAGCAAAGCTGTTTTTTTTCGATTATGTTGTTTTCGTAATTGTGGCAGGCCAAAATCGTAATTGCGATTAAAATACGATTTAATTGCACAGCCCTAGTGTGAACATACATGTTTATAGACTTCTTGTGAACTACTTTTTCTCAAAATAAAAACAATCTGACTTTTTCTCAAAAATAAAAACAATCTGACTTTTTCTCATCTAAAAAATGAATACTTAAAAATGTTAATAATCCCTAGTCCCAGTCTTGAGCTTCAATCTCAGGATCCATGTATCTGTGATCCTCTCCAGAATGGAAGTAGTCATCACATCCAGAGCATCAACTAGTTCCTGAACAGTGTCCTTCACATGCTGATATCCAAGAGAGGGAGTTACACAGTCACAAGATGGAGGAATAGAAAGCAGTATTCAATGTTTACTTCAGATTAGCTCCACGTCAGAAATGAGCATGCTTGTCATATGTCTATCTCCATAGAGGCTGAATCATCATGTTAATCACATAGCTATCATATGCCTCAAACAGTCCTGATGCTCTTCTAGGTAATCAGACATCCTGTCATGTTCACAGCTACAGTTGGGATACCTTTGTTATCATGTTACTCTCATGTTGGAAGAGGACACTCTGACCGTGTTGTGTGTTTGCAGGAACCTGGACGACCTCCCTCTCAGTCTGCTGGCCGGCCTCCACGCCTCCTCCTCTTCCTCCTCCTCTGATCCGTGGCCCCCGTCGGGAGGATCGCCCCCCGTCGGGACCCTCAGTCTCTCTCTGGTGGATCCGGACCAGGACTCTGAGGGCAGCCTCGGCTCTCACTTCGACTTCCCGGACTACTGCGACCCCGAACTCATCAGCTACTTCCCCGACCTGGTGTTCTCCTACTGACACACACACACACACACACACACACACACACACACACACACACACACACACACACACACACACACCAGGACTTGATGAATGAGTTTGAACCCAGATCTGTGAAACCGAACATACCTCGTCTTTTTTTATGAAATGAAGTATTTTTGTACAGCGGACGGGATCCAGACGTTCTCCAGACGCCCCCCCCCCCCCTCTGAATGTTGTTGTTATTATTTGTGTGGGGGGGGTCAGATGTAAATGTTTGTAAGATAGTTAGTGTGAGTGAGTTAGGGGGAGAACTGGATCCCGCTTATTTTTTTATATTAACGGCACATTTTTGTTTCTGCTCATTATTTTTTGTGCAATATAAAAGAGAAATAAATAAAAACGTTTTTCTGTATTTGAATAAATCAGCTGGACCTGAGTCGTGTTTATCTGCTCTCCCATTGGACGGCGTGTTTATCTGCTCTCCCATTGGACGGCGTGTTTATCTGCTCTCCCATTGGACGGCGTGTTTATCTGCTCTCCCATTGGACGGCACCTCTCTTAAAGGGACAGGAGTCATGTTTATCTGCTCTCCCATTGGACGGCACCTCTCTTAAAGGGACAGGAGTCTTGTTTATCTGCTCTCCCATTGGATGGCGTGTTTATCTGCTCTCCCATTGGACAGCACGTCTCTTAAAGGGACAGGAGTCTTGTTTATCTGCTCTCCCATTGGATGGCGTGTTTATCTGCTCTCCCATTGGATGGCGTGTTTATCTGCTCTCCCATTGGATGGCTTGTTTATCTGCTCTCCCATTGGACGGCACCTCTCTTAAAGGGACAGGAGTCTTGTTTATCTGCTCTCCCATTGGACGGCGTGTTTATCTGCTCTCCCATTGGATGGCTTGTTTATCTGCTCTCCCATTGGACGGCTTGTTTATCTGCTCTCCCATTGGACGGCTGTTTATCTGCTCTCCCATGGATCAGGAAAAAAGAGAGAGAATCTTTGTTCCTGAAACGTTCAGGAACAGGGAGACGTCCTATTCCACATCATGACTGCACTGTCCCCAGGTCAACACACGGGACCACTTACTGCACTGTCCCCAGGTCAACACACGGGACCACTTACTGCACTGTCCCCAGGTCAACACACGGGACCACTTACTGCACTGTCCCCAGGTCAACACACGGGACCACTTACTGCACTGTCCCCAGGTCAACACACGGGACCACTTACTGCACTGTCCCCAGGTCAACACACGGGACCACTCCTCTCCATTTAAAGAACATTTAGCGGATGCTTTGACCCAAACCTCTACGACACCTTCCTCTCAAACCCTCTAAGATATAAAACATCTGTGTGAGTGGGCTTTTATGTTGAAGGCTCACCTGTGTGATAAACACCCTCTAGCTTAAGTTTGGTGAACTGGATTATATAACATTAACAGATGCAGAGTTAACAGATTAATCAGGTTTCTAACGGTGACTATTTACATATTTTACATTTTTGTGAATTTGGCTGCGATATGCTAGAAAAGCGCAAAATGAACGTATTTATATTTATACATTTTATTAAAGTGAACACACCGCTACCATCCGAAAATATTAATAACGAGTGACTGAACTTCTCTCTCTCTACACACACACACACACAGACTCTCTTCGCGCACACACAGCTCAGGGGTGGTGGAAATAAACTCCCTCATGAGAACATGAACGTCCAGTGAGTCCAGAATCTCCTGCTGTATATGCAGCAAGGCCAGGTGAGAGAGTCTCAGACCAGGTGAGTGAGTCTCAGGCCAGGTGAGAGAGTCTCAGGCCAGGTGAGAGAGTCTCAGGCCAGATGAGAGAGTCTCGGGCCAGATGAGAGAGTCTCAGGCCAGGTGAGTGAGTCTCAGGCCAGGTGAGAGAGTCTCAGGCCAGATGAGAGAGTCTCAGGCCAGGTGAGTGAGTCTCAGGTGAGTGAGTCTCAGGCCAGGTGAGTGAGTCTCAGGTGAGTGAGTCTCAGGTGAGTGAGTCTCAGGCCAGGTGAGAGAGTCTCAGGTGAGTGAGTCTCAGGCCAGGTGGGTGAGTCTCAGGCCAGGTGAGTGAGTCTCAGGTCAGGTGAGAGAGTCTCAGGCCAGGTGAGTGAGTCTCAGGTCAGGTGAGAGAGTCTCAGGTCAGGTGAGAGAGTCTCAGGCCAGGTGAGTGAGTCTCAGGCCAGGTGAGAGAGTCTCAGGCCAGGTGAGAGAGTCTCGGGCCAGGTGAGAGAGTCTCAGGCCAGGTGAGAGAGTCTCGGGCCAGGTGAG
Source organism: Trematomus loennbergii (assembly GCA_012861695.1). Lineage (NCBI taxonomy): Eukaryota > Metazoa > Chordata > Actinopteri > Perciformes > Nototheniidae > Trematomus > Trematomus loennbergii. Next base: position 88,201 of record JAAOOA010000942.1, read on the forward strand.
TGAGTCTCGGGCCAGGTGGGTGAGTCTCAGGTCAGGTGAGAGAGTCTCAGGCCAGGTGGGTGAGTCTCAGGCCAGGTGAGTGAGTCTCAGGCCAGGTGGGTGAGTCTCAGGCCAGGTGAGAGAGTCTCAGGTGAGTGAGTCTCAGGCCAGGTGGGTGAGTCTCAGGTCAGGTGAGAGAGTCTCAGGCCAGGTGAGTGAGTCTCAGGCCAGGTGAGAGAGTCTCAGTCTCAGGTCAGGTGAGAGAGTCTCAGGCCAGGTGAGTGAGTCTCAGGCCAGGTGAGAGAGTCTCAGGCCAGGTGAGAGAGTCTCAGGCCAGGTGAGTGAGTCTCAGGTCAGGTGAGAGAGTCTCAGGCCAGGTGAGTGAGTCTCAGGTCAGGTGAGAGAGTCTCAGGCCAGGTGAGTGAGTCTCGGGCCAGGTGAGTGAGTCTCGGGCCAGGTGGGTGAGTCTCAGGTCAGGTGAGAGAGTCTCAGGCCAGGTGGGTGAGTCTCAGGTCAGGTGAGAGAGTCTCAGGCCAGGTGAGAGAGTCTCGGGCCAGGTGAGTGAGTCTCGGGCCAGGTGGGTGAGTCTCAGGTCAGGTGAGAGAGTCTCAGGCCAGGTGGGTGAGTCTCAGGCCAGGTGAGTGAGTCTCAGGCCAGGTGGGTGAGTCTCAGGCCAGGTGAGAGAGTCTCAGGTGAGTGAGTCTCAGGCCAGGTGGGTGAGTCTCAGGTCAGGTGAGAGAGTCTCAGCCAGGTGAGTGAGTCTCAGGCCAGTGAGAGAGTCTCAGTCTCAGGTCAGGTGAGAGAGTCTCAGGCCAGGTGAGTGAGTCTCAGGCCAGGTGAGAGAGTCTCAGGCCAGGTGAGAGAGTCTCAGGCCAGGTGAGTGAGTCTCAGGTCAGGTGAGAGAGTCTCAGGCCAGGTGAGTGAGTCTCAGGTCAGGTGAGAGAGTCTCAGGCCAGGTGAGTGAGTCTCAGGCCAGGTGAGAGAGTCTCGGGCCAGGTGAGAGAGTCTCGGGCCAGGTGAGAGAGTCTCGGGCCAGGTGAGAGAGTCTCGGGCCAGGTGAGAGAGTCTCAGGCAAGGTGAGAGAGTCTCGGGCCAGGTGAGTGAGTCTCGGGCAAGGTGAGAGAGTCTCAGGTGAGTGAGTCTCAGGCCAGGTGGGTGAGTCTCAGGTCAGGTGAGAGAGTCTCAGGCCAGGTGGGTGAGTCTCAGGCCAGGTGAGTGAGTCTCAGGCCAGGTGGGTGAGTCTCAGGCCAGGTGAGAGAGTCTCAGGTGAGTGAGTCTCAGGCCAGGTGGGTGAGTCTCAGGTCAGGTGAGAGAGTCTCAGGCCAGGTGAGTGAGTCTCAGGCCAGGTGAGAGAGTCTCAGGCCAGGTGAGAGAGTCTCAGGCCAGGTGAGAGAGTCTCAGGCCAGGTGAGAGAGTCTCAGGTGAGTGAGTCTCAGGTCAGGTGAGAGAGTCTCAGGCCAGGTGAGTGAGTCTCAGGCCAGGTGAGAGAGTCTCAGGCCAGGTGAGAGAGTCTCAGGCCAGGTGAGTGAGTCTCAGGCCAGGTGAGAGAGTCTCAGGCCAGGTGAGTGAGTCTCAGGCCAGGTGAGAGAGTCTCAGGCCAGGTGAGTGAGTCTCAGGTCAGGTGAGAGAGTCTCGGGCCAGGTGAGAGAGTCTCGGGCCAGGTGAGAGAGTCTCGGGCCAGGTGAGAGAGTCTCAGGCCAGGTGAAGAGTCTCAGGCCAGGTGAGAGAGTCTCAGGTGAGTGAGTCTCAGGTCAGGTGAGAGAGTCTCAGGCCAGGTGAGTGAGTCTCAGGCCAGGTGAGAGAGTCTCAGGCCAGGTGAGAGAGTCTCAGGCCAGGTGAGAGAGTCTCAGGCCAGGTGAGTGAGTCTCAGGTCAGGTGAGAGAGTCTCGGGCCAGGTGAGAGAGTCTCAGGCCAGGTGAGAGAGTCTCAGGCCAGGGTGAGTCTCAGGCCAGGTGAGAGAGTCTCAGGCCAGGTGAGTGAGTCTCAGGTCAGGTGAGAGAGTCTCGGGCCAGGTGAGAGAGTCTCGGGCCAGGTGAGAGAGTCTCAGGCCAGGTGAGAGAGTCTCAGGCCAGGTGAGAGAGTCTCAGGTGAGTGAGTCTCAGGTCAGGTGAGAGAGTCTCAGGCCAGGTGAGTGAGTCTCAGGCCAGGTGAGAGAGTCTCAGGCCAGGTGAGAGAGTCTCAGGCCAGGTGAGAGAGTCTCAGGCCAGGTGAGTGAGTCTCAGGTCAGGTGAGAGAGTCTCGGGCCAGGTGAGAGAGTCTCAGGCCAGGTGAGAGAGTCTCAGGCCAGGTGAGTGAGTCTCAGGCCAGGTGAGAGAGTCTCAGGCCAGGTGAGTGAGTCTCAGGTCAGGTGAGAGAGTCTCGGGCCAGGTGAGAGAGTCTCGGGCCAGGTGAGAGAGTCTCAGGCCAGGTGAGAGAGTCTCAGGCCAGGTGAGAGAGTCTCGGGCCAGGTGAGAGAGTCTCAGGCCAGGTGAGAGAGTCTCAGGCCAGGTGAGAGAGTCTCAGGTGAGTGAGTCTCAGGTCAGGTGAGAGAGTCTCAGGCCAGGTGAGTGAGTCTCAGGCCAGGTGAGAGAGTCTCAGGCCAGGTGAGAGAGTCTCAGGCCAGGTGAGAGAGTCTCAGGCCAGGTGAGTGAGTCTCAGTCAGGTGAGAGAGTCTCGGGCCAGGTGAGAGAGTCTCAGGCCAGGTGAGAGAGTCTCAGGCCAGGTGAGTGAGTCTCAGGCCAGGTGAGAGAGTCTCAGGCCAGTGAGTGAGTCTCAGGTCAGGTGAGAGAGTCTCGGCCAGGTGAGAGAGTCTCGGGCCAGGTGAGAGAGTCTCAGGCCAGGTGAGAGAGTCTCAGGCCAGGTGAGAGAGTCTCAGGTGAGTGAGTCTCAGGTCAGGTGAGAGAGTCTCAGGCCAGGTGAGTGAGTCTCAGGCCAGGTGAGAGAGTCTCAGGCCAGGTGAGAGAGTCTCAGGCCAGGTGAGAGAGTCTCAGGCCAGGTGAGTGAGTCTCAGGTCAGGTGAGAGAGTCTCGGGCCAGGTGAGAGAGTCTCAGGCCAGGTGAGAGAGTCTCAGGCCAGGTGAGTGAGTCTCAGGCCAGGTGAGAGAGTCTCAGGCCAGGTGAGTGAGTCTCAGGTCAGGTGAGAGAGTCTCGGGCCAGGTGAGAGAGTCTCGGGCAGGTGAGAGAGTCTCAGGCCAGGTGAGAGAGTCTCAGGCCAGGTGAGAGAGTCTCAGGCCAGGTGAGAGAGTCTCAGGTGAGTGAGTCTCAGGTCAGGTGAGAGAGTCTCAGGCCAGGTGAGTGAGTCTCAGGCCAGGTGAGAGAGTCTCAGGCCAGGTGAGAGAGTCTCAGGCCAGGTGAGAGAGTCTCAGGCCAGGTGAGTGAGTCTCAGGTCAGGTGAGAGAGTCTCGGGCCAGGTGAGAGAGTCTCAGGCCAGGTGAGAGAGTCTCAGGTGAGTGAGTCTCAGGTCAGGTGAGAGAGTCTCAGGCCAGGTGAGTGATTCTCAGGCCAGGTGAGAGAGTCTCAGGCCAGGTGAGTGAGTCTCAGGCCAGGTGAGTGAGTCTCAGGCAGGTGAGAGAGTCTCAGGCCAGGTGAGAGAGTCTCAGGCCAGGTGAGAGAGTCTCAGGCCAGGTGAGTGAGTCTCAGGCCAGGTGAGAGAGTCTCAGGCCAGGTGAGTGAGTCTCAGGTCAGGTGAGAGAGTCTCGGGCCAGGTGAGAGAGTCTCGGGCCAGGTGAGAGAGTCTCAGGCCAGGTGAGTGAGTCTCAGGCCAGGTGAGAGAGTCTCAGGCCAGGTGAGTGAGTCTCAGGCCAGGTGAGAGAGTCTCAGGCCAGGTGAGAGAGTCTCAGGTGAGTGAGTCTCAGGTCAGGTGAGAGAGTCTCAGGCCAGGTGAGTGAGTCTCAGGCCAGGTGAGAGAGTCTCAGGCCAGGTGAGAGAGTCTCAGGCCAGGTGAGAGAGTCTCAGGCCAGGTGAGTGAGTCTCAGGCCAGGTGAGAGAGTCTCAGGCCAGGTGAGTGAGTCTCAGGTCAGGTGAGAGAGTCTCGGGCCAGGTGAGAGAGTCTCGGGCCAGGTGAGAGAGTCTCAGGCCAGGTGAGTGAGTCTCAGGCCAGGTGAGAGAGTCTCGGGCCAGGTGAGAGAGTCTCGGGCCAGGTGAGAGAGTCTCAGGTCAGGTGAGAGAGTCTCAGGCCAGGTGGGTGAGTCTCAGGCCAGGTGAGTGAGTCTCAGGCCAGGTGGGTGAGTCTCAGGCCAGGTGAGAGAGTCTCAGGTGAGTGAGTCTCAGGCCAGGTGGGTGAGTCTCAGGTCAGGTGAGAGAGTCTCAGGCCAGGTGAGTGAGTCTCAGGCCAGGTGAGAGAGTCTCAGTCTCAGGTCAGGTGAGAGAGTCTCAGGCCAGGTGAGTGAGTCTCAGGCCAGGTGAGAGAGTCTCAGGCCAGGTGAGAGAGTCTCAGGCCAGGTGAGTGAGTCTCAGGTCAGGTGAGAGAGTCTCAGGCCAGGTGAGTGAGTCTCAGGTCAGGTGAGAGAGTCTCAGGCCAGGTGAGTGAGTCTCAGGCCAGGTGAGAGAGTCTCGGGCCAGGTGAGAGAGTCTCGGGCCAGGTGAGAGAGTCTCGGGCCAGGTGAGAGAGTCTCGGCCAGGTGAGAGAGTCTCAGGCAAGGTGAGAGAGTCTCGGGCCAGGTGAGTGAGTCTCGGGCAAGGTGAGAGAGTCTCAGGTGAGTGAGTCTCAGGCCAGGTGGGTGAGTCTCAGGTCAGGTGAGAGAGTCTCAGGCCAGGTGGGTGAGTCTCAGGCCAGGTGAGTGAGTCTCAGGCCAGGTGGGTGAGTCTCAGGCCAGGTGAGAGAGTCTCAGGTGAGTGAGTCTCAGGCCAGGTGGGTGAGTCTCAGGTCAGTGAGAGTCTCAGGCCAGGTGAGTGAGTCTCAGGCCAGGTGAGAGAGTCTCAGGCCAGGTGAGAGAGTCTCAGGCCAGGTGAGAGAGTCTCAGGCCAGGTGAGAGAGTCTCAGGTGAGTGAGTCTCAGGTCAGTGAGAGAGTCTCAGGCCAGGTGAGTGAGTCTCAGGCCGGTGAGAGAGTCTCAGGCCAGGTGAGAGAGTCTCAGGCCAGAGTGAGTCTCAGGCCAGGTGAGAGAGTCTCAGGCCAGGTGAGTGAGTCTCAGGCCAGGTGAGAGAGTCTCAGGCCAGGTGAGTGAGTCTCAGGTCAGGTGAGAGAGTCTCGGGCCAGGTGAGAAGTCTCGGGCCAGGTGAGAGGTCTCGGGCCAGGTGAGAGAGTCTCAGGCCAGGTGAGAGAGTCTCAGGCCAGGTAGAGAGTCTCAGGTGAGTGAGTCTCAGGTCAGGTGAGAGAGTCTCAGGCCAGGTGAGTGAGTCTCAGGCCAGGTGAGAGAGTCTCAGGCCAGGTGAGAGAGTCTCAGGCCAGGTGAGAGAGTCTCAGGCCAGGTGAGTGAGTCTCAGGTCAGGTGAGAGAGTCTCGGGCCAGGTGAGAGTCTCAGGCCAGGTGAGAGAGTCTCAGGCCAGGTGAGTGAGTCTCAGGCCAGTGAGAGAGTCTCAGGCCAGGTGAGTGAGTCTCAGGTCAGGTGTGAGAGTCTGGGCCAGGTGAGAGAGTCTCGGGCCAGGTGAGAGAGTCTCAGGCCAGGTGAGAGAGTCTCAGGCCAGGTGAGAGAGTCTCAGTGAGTGAGTCTCAGGTCAGGTGAGAGAGTCTCAGGCCAGGTGAGTGAGTCTCAGGCCAGGTGAGAGAGTCTCAGGCCAGGTGAGAGAGTCTCAGGCCAGGTGAGAGAGTCTCAGGCCAGGTGAGTGAGTCTCAGGTCAGGAGAGAGTCTCGGGCCAGGTGAGAGAGTCTCAGGCCAGTGAGAGAGTCTCAGGCCAGGTGAGTGAGTCTCAGGCCAGGTGAGAGTCTCAGGCCAGGTGAGTGAGTCTCAGGTCAGGTGAGAGAGTCTCGGCCAGGTGAGAGAGTCTCGGGCCAGGTGAGAGAGTCTCAGGCCAGGTGAGAGAGTCTCAGGCCAGGTGAGAGAGTCTCGGGCCAGGTGAGAGAGTCTCAGGCCAGGTGGAGAGAGTCTCAGGCCAGGTGAGAGAGTCTCAGGTGAGTGAGTCTCAGGTCAGGTGAGAGAGTCTCAGGCCAGGTGAGTGAGTCTCAGGCCAGGTGAGAGAGTCTCAGGCCAGGTGGAAGTCTCAGGCCAGGTGAGAGAGTCTCAGGCCAGGTGAGTGAGTCTCAGGTCAGGTGAGAGAGTCTCGGGCCAGGTGAGAGAGTCTCAGGCCAGGTGAGAGAGTCTCAGGCCAGGTGAGTGAGTCTCAGGCCAGGTGAGAGAGTCTCAGGCCAGGTGAGTGAGTCTCAGGTCAGGTGAGAGAGTCTCGGGCCAGGTGAGAGAGTCTCGGGCCAGGTGAGAGAGTCTCAGGCCAGGTGAGAGAGTCTCAGCCAGGTGAGAGAGTCTCAGGTGAGTGAGTCTCAGGTCAGGTGAGAGAGTCTCAGGCCAGGTGAGTGAGTCTCAGGCCAGTGAGAGAGTCTCAGGCCAGGTGAGAGAGTCTCAGGCCAGGTGAGAGAGTCCCTCAGGCCAGGTGAGTGAGTCTCAGGTCAGGTGAGAGAGTCTCGGGCCAGGTGAGAGAGTCTCAGGCCAGGTGAGAGAGTCTCAGGCCAGGTGAGTGAGTCTCAGGCCAGGTGAGAGAGTCTCAGGCCAGGTGAGTGATCTCAGGTCAGGTGAGAGAGTCTCGGGCCAGGTGAGAGAGTCTCGGGCCAGGTGAGAGAGTCTCAGGCCAGGTGAGGAGTCTCAGGCCAGGTGAGAGAGTCTCAGGCCAGGTGAGAGAGTCTCAGGTGAGTGAGTCTCAGGTCAGGTGAGAGAGTCTCAGCCAGGTGAGTGATTCTCAGGCCAGGTGAGAGAGTCTCAGGCCAGGTGAGTGAGTCTCAGGCCAGGTGAGTGAGTCTCAGGCCAGGTGAGAGAGTCTCAGGCCAGGTGAGAGAGTCTCAGGCCAGGTGAGAGAGTCTCAGGCCAGGTGAGTGAGTCTCAGGCCAGGTGAGAGAGTCTCAGGCCAGGTGAGTGAGTCTCAGGTCAGGTGAGAGAGTCTCGGGCCAGGTGAGAGAGTCTCGGGCCAGGTGAGAGAGTCTCAGGCCAGGTGAGTGAGTCTCAGGCCAGGTGAGAGAGTCTCGGGCCAGGTGAGAGAGTCTCGGGCCAGGTGAGAGACTCAGGCCAGGTGAGTGAGTCTCAGGCCAGGTGAGAGAGTCTCAGGCCAGGTGAGTGAGTCTCAGGCCAGGTGAGAGAGTCTCAGGCCAGGTGAGAGAGTCTCAGGTGAGTGAGTCTCAGGTCAGGTGAGAGAGTCTCAGGCCAGGTGAGTGAGTCTCAGGCCAGGTGAGAGAGTCTCAGGCCAGGTGAGAGAGTCTCAGGCCAGGTGAGAGAGTCTCAGGCCAGGTGAGTGAGTCTCAGGCCAGGTGAGAGAGTCTCAGGCCAGGTGAGTGAGTCTCAGGTCAGGTGAGAGAGTCTCGGGCCAGGTGAGAGAGTCTCGGGCCAGGTGAGAGAGTCTCAGGCCAGGTGAGTGAGTCTCAGGCCAGGTGAGAGAGTCTCGGGCCAGGTGAGAGAGTCTCGGGCCAGGTGAGAGAGTCTCAGGCAGGGGCGGACTGGGACTACAAATCAGCCTGGGACTCTCGACCGGCCCACTTCGGTAAATTATCAACGGGGGGGGGGGGGGGGGGGGTGCTAGTGAGTTATCCGAGCGGCCCACATCGTCCGACAGGCCCACTTCAGTACCGGCCCATCGTGATTTGTCTCGAACGTCCCGATGACCAGTCCGCCCCTCTCAGGCCAGGTGAGTGAGTCTCAGGCCAGGTGAGTCTCTTCTGGGTAATTGTTACTCAGCCAGGTTTTCAGGCGACGGAGCGCCGAGAAGGATCTCTCTGACGAGGCACGGAGATGGAGCAGCTGGAGGAGATGTTCCACGTATTTGAAGAGTCCTCTTGTTTGCATGTGCTGCAGTGACGGTTGTCTGTGTCCACTGCAGGGACTCTCAACCTCCGAGTTGATAGGGTTTTTTGTTGTTTGGCTTTGGGGACATTAAAGAAATATTATATTCTTTTTTGAGACATGGTAGTAGCAATACTAGTAGCAGACTATTATTACTGGGCAATTCAACCTCCTCAACCGTGATTTTCGCACCACAGGAAATATCATAACAAAAACGTTGGGCGCGAAAAATCACGGTTGAGGAGGTTGAATTGAGCAGTAATAATAGTCTGCTACTTATTAATGATATTTTCTATATATCAACCATTTAAAAACAACCATGTTTTATAGACTGCTTACACTAAAATGCTAACTCAAAATAAAACTGTTTTATTGATTTGTTTAGTGAACTTTTTGGCGTTGCAGTTACAACTCTCCGCCAACAGATGGGGGTGCTGCAGCCCCCTCAGCACCCCCCTTCCCACGTTCCTGCATCTGGCTGCAACTTAGAAACTATTTATCTAATATATCATTTCCAATCACTTGTATAGACTCTTATTGCACTATTTTATTTGTATTACTTGTGTGGCGACCCCTCCACACCACTAGGTCTCCTCTCTCTCTGTTTGCAGGTTCCAGTGCTGTGGGGTGATTGAGGACTGACGAGCTGCACCTGAGCAGCCCCTATTGGAACATGCAGAGTGTCACAAGCAGAAGCACAAGTGTGGAGCAGCAGCGGCGGCAGCGGCAGCAGCGGGAGCGGCAGGAGCAGGAGCAGGAGCAGGAGCAGGGGGGAAAAAAGAGTACAAGTGTTTTATTGTCATCTAAAAACAGAGGGATGACAGCTCATATGAGACTTCAAAGGTCTTTTATGTTGAAACTCTACATCAGAATGTCCTGATTTTCTCTGAGTGACTAGATGGGGTGTCCTGCTATCACCCTGAAGTGAAATAAGTCTTTGATACTTTATTCTTATCTAAAAGTGTGTGTGTGTGTGTGTGTGTGTGTGTGTGTGTGTGTGCACTTCCTGCTGAGATCCAGAACGCTGCCTCACTGGACATCTTCAAATCCTCACTAAAAACTCACCTGTTCTCCGTGGCCTTTGGACCCTGGCCTTCGGACCCTGGCCTTCGGACCCTAACCCTTTCCTGGTCCCCTGGCCTCCTTTATTTTATTTTTGTTTTGTTTGCTCCTCATTGTCTGTTTTGTTGTGTCTGTCCACCATGCACAGCGACCTTGGGTCCCTGGAAAGGCGCTTTATAAATTCCATTCATTATTATTATTATTATTATTATTATTATTATTATTATTATTATTATTATTATTAGTGCAAAAGGGGTTTCTAGCAATCAGAAAACCCTTACCTAATATCTTGCATTTTGGCCTTTGTCTCAAAACCTGACTTTCCCATCAGAGTGTTCTTGTGAGCTGGAGCAGCTGCAGACCTGCCTGCTCTGTTCTCGGTATTTTAGTAAGACCCCATAAGATATGAATACATCCCTGTTGTCTTCATCGCATCCTGACTGTGAGGGAGCCTAGAGGGACCGGTGAGGGGGATTCAACTCTTCTTTGTTTCTCAGAGGGGAGATATGATGTTTGGTTTTTTAAACAGCAGATATCGTCAAAGATAAACTTGAGTTAATGTAAACTTTAAGTATTTTAAAACAAAGATGTCCGGTGTGTTCCTGACCCAGGAAGGTGAAGGTCTTCCCAGAGTTGGTGACTCTGACAGACTTGGTGAAGACGAGACGGTTTCTTCCAATTTTTAAAATGTCCCGGACCAGGGGTCAAACACCTGACAATTCCTTATATTTATTACAGCGCTTTTCCAGGGGTCAAACACTGGCAAATAACCCCCTGTGGCGTTTCTCACTTATGTTCAGCAGAGCATCTTCCAGCCGTTTGCTTGCTGCTGCAGCCTGTAGGAGAAAAACGTATTCAAGAAAATAGCAGCTACTTCATAGATGTTGAACAAATTCAATCCAGCACATCCTTGTAGATCTTAAATGTATGCCTCACCTCAGTTTTACGGCGCAGAACATTGGCCTGTTTCTGACATCTTTTACTAACCGTTGACATGGTGTGTCTCCTTGTTGTGGCCTTTTGAGCCAGGTCATAACATGGGGGGTCGTCCTACGGGTTATTTGTAGAAAGTTTGGTTAAAAGTGTGTGTAGTGCTCAGAGCACATGGTGTCGTTGAGCAGCTGATTAGTTGATGTGGTCCAGCGGTGTGCTGGCTTGGCGCTGCTATTTGGGGACACATCATGTCTTGTGTGTTTCAGGAAGCTTTAGTGTTTGACATGACGTCAGGTTTTGTGTGCCAATCAGAAGGTAAGATGTTGCTGTTTGATACGCTTTTGTAAAGGGATTTCCCCGCTAGGCTTAAGTGGCGTTTCCCCTTGGGTTGCGCCTGTTTGTTTTTTTCATAGTGTTGTGGCGACGTGGTTAGTGTCAGCTGTTTTCGGACAGCTGTCTCGGGGGCACGTCCGCGTGATTTTGTGGTGTTGCCTGTTGTGCAGGTCGCTCCATAACTCCGCCGGGTTCCAGTGCGTAATTACCCGCCGCAAGCCACATGAAGACGAGGGTGAGGTTAGTAAGATTTTGGTTAGGCAGTGAGGGGGACATTCTCTGTTGGGTTTGTCTTTTGCCCATGCGTGTTGGCAGGTTAACACGTTGCTTTCTGATTGGTTATAGGTAATATATTATGGCTTCCTTGTCAGCGTTTGTGGATGCGCCCTCAGTGTCTTTCTTAGATGATTGCAAGAAGGCGCAGTTGGTTAAAATAGCAGAGCATTATAATATTGCTGTTGTAGGGAGCAAGCGGAAACATGAGATTAAAGGTGTCATCACTGAGGATAATCTTCTTTAGATGTTGGTTTGATAAAACTGAACAAGGACACCCGTTCTAGCTGGAGAAAGGTGGTGTTTCCTGTGAGTAGAACAAAGATATCCAGTGTGTTTCTGACCCAGGAAGGTGAAGGTCTTCCCAGAGTTGGTGACTCCGTAGGTGAAGACGAGACAGTTTCCTCCATACTATTAAGATCAGAACATATCTGAAGTCTGCTTGAATGATGGATTTCTTGTCTGCATTTCCAGGGTCATTGCTGACATTTGTGAAAAGGGGAGGCACAGAGGAAGCACCCAGTACCCCACCATCAACCAGCATCACCTGAGACACAGCAGGACCGAGCACTCTGCCCGGCCCGTCAACCAGCGGCTCTGGTACAGACCCAGCACCGTGTGTGTGTGTGTGTGTGTGTGTGTGTGTGTGTGTGTGTGTGTGTGTGTGTGTGTGTGTGTGTGTGTGTGTGTGTGTGTGTGTGTGTGTGTGTGTGTGTGTGTGTGTGTGTGTGTGTGTGTGTGTGTGTGTGTGTGTGTGTGTGTGTGTGTGGGTGTGTGTGTGTGTGTGTGTGTGTGAGTCTAACGTATATATGTCTCCCTTTATTTGTCGGGTACCTTTCAGACTAATGTTTTAGTGCTGCACATCAGAAGAGATGCTCTTTCCAAAATATTCCTACATTCGTGTCATACTTGTTACAGATACTTTACAAAGCGTTACAGATACTTCACAAAGCGTTACAGATACTTTACACAGCGTTACAGATACTTCACAAAGCGTTACAGATACTTTACAAAGTGTTACAGATACTTCACAAAGCGTTACAGATACTTTACACAGCGTTACAGATACTTCACAACGTGTTACAGATACTTTACAAAGTGTTACAGATACTTTACAAAGTGTTACAGATACTTTACACGCATTACAGATACTTCACAAAGCGTTACAGATACTTTACAAAGCGTTACAGATTGAATGAAAGGTGAATATGTGGGGGAACAATGTTCAGCTGAGCTAACAGAGATTACAAAATACAGATCTCTAACAAAAGACTCACAGCTGCTGCAGCTGTTGCTACGGCATCACTAAGGGACGTCTCTTTGAAATGACCGCTCAGAGGAGAGGAGTTCTCATTTCTCTAACCGCCTGCTGCTTCCCCTCCTCTCTCCTCGGTTCCCCCCTCTCCTCGACTCCTCTCTCCTCGACTCCTCTCTCCTCGGCTCCCCTCCTCTCTCCTCGCTTCCTCTCTCCTCGACTCCTCCTCTCTCCTCGCTTCCTCTCTCCTCGGCTCCTCTCTCCTCGACTCCTCTCTCCTCGGCTCCTCCTCTGCTTTTTACCCCTTTCCCGTCCCTGCTAGAGAGCAGGGACTTTCGTGGGGAGAAAAAGGTTCCTATTTCTGATTGGCTGGGCGGATTGCAAACCACGCCCCGTAAAACTCCCAAAAGGTTTTGTGAAGCCGCCATTTTATTTTCTTGGCATTAGCATTATTAGCATTAGCATTAGCCCAGCACGCAAACAGAGAGAGACTAACTTATGGCAACACAAAAGAAAACATGGGAGCGGTGGAGATGAGGAGGTGTCGGCGTTCTGGCGATTTCCTCTGAAGGCTTCAGTAGAAGCTGCTGGGAGTCCCAGCAGCTTCTACTGAAGCCTTCCCCAACTCCGGGGACTTCCGGCCGGGGACTCCGGGTGGCAGTATACGCCGTGAAGTTGTTTGCGGCCTGCCAGTAAACCCAAAGCAGAAGAAGAAGAAGTGACGTCAGCGGCTTCATTTGCCTAATCCTCCCTCAGGGACTTATTCCGGTGTGAACGTGATCTGTACTAAGTTCATGAGAACTAAAGAGTTCTCATGAACTAAGTTCTGATGAACCTTTGTGGGAAAAGTACTGCGGTGTGAATGCGCCTTTTGGGTCCTGTAAGGTGTCCTGGGCCCTGTAAGAACACTAACCACTAAACACTAAACACTAACCACTAACCACTAAACACATAACACTAACCACTAAACACTAAACACTAACCACTAATGTATTCCCTACAGTGTTCCTGTTACTGTTTACTTCCTGTCTGTAGTCCATACCGTGTTCCTGTTAGTGTTTACTTCCTGTCTGTAGTCCATACCGTGTTCCTGATAGTGTTTACTTCCTGTCTGTAGTCCATACAGTGTTCATGTTAGTGTTTACTTCCTGTCTGTAGTCCATACAGTGTTCCTGTTAGTGTTTACTTCCTGTCTGTAGTCCATACAGTGTTCCTGTTAGTGTTTACTTCCTGTCTGTAGTCCATACAGTGTTCCTGTTAGTGTTTACTTCCTGTCTGTAGTCCATACGTGTTCCTGTTAGTGTTTACTTCCTGTCTGTAGTCCATACTGTGTTCCTGTTAGTGTTTACTTCCTGTCTGTAGTCCATACCGGGTTCCTGTTAGTGTTTACTTCCTGTCTGTAGTCCATACAGTGTTCCTGTTAGTGTTTACTTCCTGTCTGTAGTCCATACGTGTTCCTGTTAGTGTTTACTTCCTGTCTGTAGTCCATACAGTGTTCCTGTTAGTGTTTACTTCCTGTCTGTAGTCCATACGTGTTCCTGTTAGTGTTTACTTCCTGTCTGTAGCCCATACCGTGTTCCTGTTAGTGTTTACTTCCTGTCTGTAGTCCATACAGTGTTCCTGTTAGTGTTTACTTCCTGTCTGTAGTCCATACAGTGTTCCTGTTAGTGTTTACTTCCTGTCTGTAGTCCATACAGTGTTGTTAGTGTTTACTTCCTGTCTGTAGTCCATACGTGTTCCTGTTAGTGTTTACTTCCTGTCTGTAGTCCATACAGTGTTCTGTTAGTGTTTACTTCCTGTCTGTAGTCCATTCAGTGTTCATGTTAGTGTTTACTTCCTGTCTGTAGTCCATACAGTGTTCATGTTAGTGTTTACTTCCTGTCTGTAGTCCATACAGTGTTCCTGTTAGTGTTTACTTCCTGTCTGTAGTCCATACAGTGTTCATGTTAGTGTTTACTTCCTGTCTGTAGTCCATACAGTGTTCCTGTTAGTGTTTACTTCCTGTCTGTAGTCCATACAGTGTTCTGTTAGTGTTTACTTCCTGTCTGTAGTCCATCAGTGTTCCTGTTAGTGTTTACTTCCTGTCTGTAGTCCATACAGTGTTCCTGTTAGTGTTTACTTCCTGTCTGTAGTCCATACTGTGTTCCTGTTAGTGTTTACTTCCTGTCTGTAGTCCATACTGTGTTCCTGTTAGTGTTTACTTCCTGTCTGTAGTCCATACTGTGTTCCTGTTAGTGTTTACTTCCTGTCTGTAGTCCATACTGTGTTCCTGTTAGTGTTTACTTCCTGTCTGCCTTCTTCTGGTGATTTATCTGACGTCCAGCGCTCTGTCTTTTAACCTCTTTTCCTTTCTCTTTCTTGATCCTCCTTAGCAACGGTCTTTATAGTCCTTGACAGCAGTCTGTACTACTGTATTAACAACGTGTCACGTGTTCTGAATTGACCAATCAGAATGAGTATTCAACTAGCCGTGTAATAAAAGTTGTTAGTAGCCTTAAGGGCCTACACAGTTATGCTATACCACATTGCCTTTCACTGGATGTATAATGAGCTGCACTAAACTACATTTTAGCATTTAAAATACCGCGCCATTCTTTTGCGGTTATTTTGGTGAAAGCAACTCAAAAGTAATATAACATTTTTAATTTTTTTTTATTTAACCAGATAAAAGCATTGAGATAAAATCTCATTTTCAAGCTGACCTGGCCAAGAAGGCAGCAACGTTACACAGAACACAGAACACAGACATATGAAATACAGAGAACACAACTAAGAAAACAAAAGAGGAAAAAGCAGTCACTACATTGTGCACATTAGGACAGTAAGAAAGGTGCTACTTGTTACTGCAAGAGCAGCTGGTAGTGTGACAAAAGTAGTGTGACTCATTACATTTCAGAGACAGTAATATTGTAATGTAACTTATTACTTAAAAGAGACAGTAATAAGTAATATGTACTGTATTACATTTAACTTGCCCAACACTGAACAGGACACATGTTTCTTGATGCTGATTCTAAACATCAGTCTGAAATATTGTGTAGGGTTTCTCTCTGAGTGAAAGCAGAATGAGTTTAGAAAGATCTCCATGTACTGTTGTCAGTGTTTCAGGTAGAATAGTTGCAGTCTGATTGTTATCTGAGTTCTCGTCATCAGAGAAAAATGCAGGGCGTGTCAGAACCCGCTCTAACAAGTCGTGACTGTTTTTGTCTAACTCTTAATAGTCTGAATCGGAGGTGAGGGAGAGTCTGGCAGGCTGACAGCTAATCCTGTAAGGCCGGTTTCCACGTGACTCTGACGTGTTTTTACTCTCTGGATTTCTCTGGGTGTGAAGGCGTCCTCAGATCAGATGCAGGCAGACTCAGGACTGAAGAGGAAGAGATGAGCAGAGTTTCCTCCTCACCTGAAGAGAGTCTGTGAGTAGACCTGAAGAGAGTCTGTGAGTAGAGAGGCAGTGATATCATAAAATTGTTAATGAACGCATTCAAACACTTGGTAGTTTTTTTTTACCAGCTGTATTCACCTTGCAGGTGCAGCTGTGTGGCTTTTATCCTGGATAAAGTGTTTAAGTCATGGATGTTAAAAGTTGAACGTCTTCATATTTGTCTAACATGATAGTTTACTATTCAATCATGAAGTATGACGCTGCGCTGTCAGTACGCTTGTCCATGTTTGTGAAACCCTGGTTGATTTACTGAGTTGATAACCAGCGTCGTAGGACCACTTAGCGAGATCTCGTTTGTTAGTGTTTGTTAAAATAACTCAAACATACCCAGGGTCTGTTTGAACATCTGTCTGAAATATTGTGTAGGGTTTCTCTCTGAGTGAAAGCAGAATGAGTTTAGAAAGATCTCCATGTACTGTTGTCAGTGTTTCAGGTAGAATGAGTTGCAGTCTGATTGTTTCTCTTAAGGCCCTGACACACCAGGCAGTCACCAGAGAACTCGCCGACATCCGACACCGACAGATCCATCGACGAGTTCTCCTGCGTATTGGCCGTGTGTCGCACTGAAATACACCGCTTTACTACAGCCGAGCACGTACGAACTGCTCATGCGTGAGTGGCAATAACTCTCCTTACCAGCAGGCGGCGGTAGTGTGTATTCGTCATTCAAAATAGGCAACAACCGGAAGACAGAGAAGAACAGACTGATATAAACAAACAAATAGCGGGTGCCGTTCGAAACATGTTTTAGAATATAAAAATACATGCATGATGAAATGTGCACATAAAGTGCAGACATACTATAAAATCACAGTCAATAGACCTGCATCTGATGATCGCAGTGTTCTGGCGGGTGTGTAGTTTATTGAGTCAGCAATGTAATAATGGCCACTTCTTGCTAAATTTACGATGAGATGAAAAACCGGACTTGACCAAACAAATCACGGAGCTCTCAGCAGAGGACAGCCGGGGACGCTCCCGCCGATATCAGAGATGTCCCTGCTATGTGTGGGAGGTAAGAGAGGACATTTAAATCGTTTGTTTACGTCCCTCACTTCCGTTTCGCTTCTCATTTGCTAGCTGAACAACTGATCAGAGTGGTTTCTTGGCCCGATAGCTTGTGTCCAACACCCGGCCGATTCAACATGTTGTCGATCGTGAAAGGCCAAATAAGGCGTGTCACGGCCGAGGGTTCGGGACACACCAAATTGAATTTGGGCGACAAGGAACCCGTTTTCGCCCAACAACGCAAGACGGCCGATATCGGCCTGGTGTGTAGGGGCCTTTAGTTCTCGTCATCAGAGAAAAATGCAGGGCGTGTCAGAACCCGCTCTAACAAGTCGTGACTGTTTTTATGTCTAACTATTAATAGTCTGAATCAGGGAGGTGAGGGAGAGTCTGGCAGGCTGACAGCTACATCCTGTAAGGCGGTTTCCACGTGACTCTGACGTGTTTTTACTCTCTGGATTTCTCTGGGTGTGAAGGCGTCCTCAGATCAGATGCAGGCAGAGTCAGGACTGAAGAAGAAGAGATGACAGAGTTTCCTTCTCACCTGAAGAGAGTCTGTGAGTAGACCTGAAGAGAGTCTGTGAGTAGACCTGAAGAGAGTCTGTGAGTAGACAGGCAGTGATATCATAAAATTGTTAATGAAAGCATTCAAACACTTGGTAGTTTTTTTTTACCAGCTGTTCTGTATTCACCTTGCACGTGCAGCTGTGGCTTTGATCCTGGATAAAGTGTTTAAGTCATGGATGTTAAAAGTTGAACGTCTTCATATTTGTCTAACATGATAGTTTACTATTCAATCATGAAGTATGACGCTGCGCTGTCAGTACGCTTGTCCATGTTTGTGAAACCCTGGTTGATTTACTGAGTTGATAACCAGCGTCGTAGGACCACTTAGCGAGATCTCGTTTGTTAGTGTTTGTTAAAATAACTCAAACATACCCAGGGTCTGTTTGAACATCTGTCTGAAATATTGTGTAGGGTTTCTCTCTGAGTGAAAGCAGAATGAGTTTAGAAAGATCTCCATGTACTGTTGTCAGTGTTTCAGGTAGAATGAGTTGCAGTCTGATTGTTCCATGAGTTCTCTTCATCAGAGCAAAATGCAGGGTGTGTCAGAACCCGTCTAACAACTCGTGACTGTTTTTCTGTTTAACTCTTAATAATCTGAATAAGGGAAGGGGTGTGAAGGGCCCATCAACACTGACCTGGTTTCACTGAAGAGCCTTGAAAATGTCAAAAAAAAAATTAAGTTTTAGATTATACATCTGGGACTAGATTGCCCAAATTCGAAAAACATATATAACAGTACATGTTTTGATATATATGTTGGGCTATACAAAAAATTTGCATGAAAAGTAAATGGGAGATTATATCAAACTTCAAAAATATTCTTCCTCTAGATTTGAACCTCATTGTAACTTAGTTATGAGGTAACTTGTTTTTCCTATTTTCAATGATATATCAAAAACACATTTCTTATCAGTTCACAAAAGACCTCGTTTTTCTTAAAGGGGACCTATCATGCAAAATGCACTTTGTACGTCTTGTATACATGAATATGTGTCCCCGGTGTTTCAGGGAACTCACCAAGTGTCAGAAAACACAACCCTCTCTATTTTCCTCCATACCCAAATCTCTAAAAAAGGGGCTGCAATGGATCTGATAAAAACTGATCCAGATTTGAACACTGTCCTGACGTCAGGACGGTGGCGCTACGGCTATTGGGCCAACTCCACCAATCAGGAGGAGACAGCCACGGCCATTGCCGTTCGAAAGCGCTGGAGACGCTGTAGTACATATGCCAGGCCTGTAGGTGGTGCTGTTGTCACTGAATCTGCCCTTGCTAAAACAGAGCTAAAAAATGTCAAATTGAGCAAAATGAGGCATGGCTAAAATGCATGATCTGTTTGGTATTTTGAAAAAAAAAAAGTATAAATATGCCTTATATAGGTATGGTCCTACACTATATTATTCAAATATAGCATGATAGGTCCACTTTAAAGTCCGTAACTGCTTTCATGTAATTAACGTACATATTTTAAGCCAAACAATTATATATTTTTTAAACCTAACAAATACGTTTTGTTGAATGGTTACTGAGCGCAGTTCAGTTGTGTGGGATATTTTGTGGGGGGCAGGGCTGCACATTACCTGTGGATGTACATTGAAGTGACTGTTTGTGTGTGAAGGTGGGGCTCTGCTATGGATCAGTGTGAGGACAGAGAGGAGGAAGCCCCCCCCTCTAAAAGCTCTGGGGAACATGACAGCCAGACCAAAGCTCAGAGGTGAGATCTCCACCTGTCCATGACTCTTCTCCATGTCACAGCTCAGCACTCGTTATTCACTCAAAGCTCTGTGTGTTGTGTTCCAGCCCAGAGCAAACACCACATCCTGCTGAACCTGGACCTGGACCTGGACCTGGACCTGGACCTGGACCTGGACCTGGACCTGGATCTGGACCTGAACCTGGACCTGGACCTGAACCTGGACCTGGACCGGGACCGGGACCGGACCTGGACCTGGACCTGGACCCAGCTCTGTGTCCAGTAACCAGCTTACTGGCAGAGACCAGAACCAGGTGTGTGGTCGGCGGCTGAGTCACTCGCTTATTTCTCTCATGGTACTTATTTGTAGCAGTAGGTCAACTTGGTTTGCAGAAGTAAGAAAAGGTATCCATTGTAGCACATGCTTCATACAATATAGACAACAGACACATCTTTAAAAAGTCCCTCTGGCTCCAGAACATCCATAAAGCTGTTTTTAAACCTCTTGGTTCTACACCTTTAGGGAGATTAACCTCCGGCCCGAAGGAAGAAGCTGAAGCTCAGGTTGCAGGGGGTGGGAGTCTTCATTGAACATGGAGTTAGACAGCCTCTGTAACTGTCTGATGAGCAGGGGCTCCAGGTTTAGCTGTGACTCACCAATCAGTCTGCTAGACCACTTTATGATCTGACTGAGACAGTGTCTGCTCTTTAAAGACAGGTTACCAAACCAAGACATTAAAGGAAAACAGAACTGACTGTGCTGACTGTCTTCAAGTTTAGGATTGACTTCCTGAATGTCTTTCGTGAAGTCTAAGGTATTAAAACAAGTTTAGAACTGATTAGGGCATTTACTAACTCAACATCTGAATTGAAGCCATCCAAAGTCACATGGCAGCTGTTCTTTGGATCCTGAAGGCCTGTTGTGGTTTTCAAAAGTACAAAATACAAAACAACAATATATAGTTCTGTAAGATAAAGATGTTCTTTCTCTGTATCTTTGCTCTGCAGGGAGAAAAGATGGAGACACCTAGAGAAGTCCTATTCAAAACTTTAAAAGATTTGGGGGAAGATGAGTTTAAAGACTTGAAGTGGTACCTGCAGGGGAAGGTCCTAGGATTCCCAGGAATCCCAAAGAGTGAACTAGAGAAAGCAGACCGAGGGGACACAGTGGATCTGATGCTTCGGGACTACGACATAAACACCATTAAAGTGACCAGAGACGTTTTGAAGAAGATCCCGAGGAATGATCTAGAAGAGGAATTATCAAAATTCCCATCAGACCCTGAAGGTAGGTCTTTAAAAAAGAGTGTACCAAAATATAACTATATATACATTTATTTTATTTTATTTTTCACAGCCATGCATCATGTTTTTAGACTCCTGATATACCCCTCAGAGAACCATCACCTCCACATGGTGTCGGGGTTGAGGTACCCCTGAAAGCAGAGAGGTCAGGGTCACTAGTTTTTCATGGGACCCAAGGTCGTTTTACAAAGAAAAACAGGAGTCAAAACAAACAAAGGAGGAGAAGATGCTTTATTTTATCCCAAAGGGAAATTCAGCTCAGTTGTTCACTCGGTTGTGGTAACACACAGTACAATACACACACATGCACAGGACAGGTGAGAGAGGTCTGAACAAAACAGGCGGCCAGTCTGTCCACCACCAGGGAGCAGTTGGGGGTTCTGTGCCCTGCTCGAGGGCAGGAGGTGAACTGGCACCTCTCCAGGAACCAGTCTACACTCCGTGTTATTGTCGGTTCCCAAGACAAATTCCTACAGACTGCGGCACTAAAACACTCTGCTGCATTGGCTGGGAATCGGACCTAGGGGTCCAGGCAAGATTTCTACTGAACCACCAATGCTATATTAACGAGTTTCTCCTGAGTCCTTGAGTGCTACGTTTTCCCAGGAAACTGACAATTCTGTTTGGAATGAGGTTTGTCCTGCCGAACTGTCAGATATCTCAGGAGGGGGAGTCATGGATCAACCCCGGGTGTTTTCCACAGTGTAGGTTAGCTGCTGACTCAGTCTCAGGATGTTGAATGGGACTGATGCAGACTGAGTTCAGGAGGCAGAGCTGAGGGCTTGGAGAACAGCTGTTGTTGCTCAGGTGGTCAGAAGGGGCCACAGGGACACACTGTGGAGGTTTGTCCTGACATAAGATTGGACAGTTGTGATTTACATTCCTGTCCAATGTTGCATGGAGGCAGACCATTGTCCATGATTTAAAGGGGACTGTAGGGTAAGCTCTAAACATCAGGGGCCTCATTTATAACGCCTTGCGTAGGATTGACGTAGGAAGGTTGCTTACGTAGTACAAAGCACAAAAATAAGTACAGACATTTTCCGCCGTTTTCCGATTCACAAAACATTGCGTACGGCACTTCCTACGCCTGTTTCCCTTTCGACTCGTAACGCCCATATTTGCCTATAAATAGTCAAAGAAACGCCGTGTCAGATTTTGGTTATAGTGGGGAGGTGGAGATAAATCATATTGTTTGGTGGATGCAGTTTGAACCAGAGGAGCAGCATGGAGGTCGGATCGTCACCAACATAAATAAATAAGTGGTCCGAAAAAAGTTAATGACAAAATAAACACATAACCTTCCTCAGGCAGTGTGTTTGTCCTGGGGACAGGAGACCCCCCCTTGATGAGAAACTGTTAGAAATGATGGGGGAATCCCTCCGGAGTGTAGTCATGACGACTGGATCTGAATGATTGTGTTGTATTTGGTGGTTTGTGTTCCAGCTGTCGATCAGCAACTATATATCCATAATCCACCAGTTAAAGGAAATACAATGTGTTGTGTTATATTAGCTGTTTACCACATATGGTGTTCTTAGTTTCCATACCTCCTGGGTTTTACGAGCCACTTATCAAGTATTAGCAAACAGCATAAAACACGATTAAACGTGATAGTATATAAAACCATGCTCGTATCTACAACCTATAGAAATGCAAAACGGCGTCAGTTTAGACGTAATTCTGTCCTCCTGCTTACCGCATCATTTATGAGAAAACATTTCATAACATTAACACAACATATTCGAGGTGGTTTTAAATAACATATCCGTATTTATTTATTTCTCCAAGTGATGTGTTTGTGTGCACTGAGGAGTCTCAAACATGCGTTTGTTTCATCATTTTAAGATTGGCTTTAATCAATGTTTGAAAATGAATTCTTCATATTTGATAAATGAGAGGTAACATTTTATTTATTTCCACATATTTCTCTCCATTCTTCCTTCTGCCAACTCGTCTCTCCCGTTGTTGTGCTTAGTGCGTACGCATGGGTTAGAGTTTGCGTGGAGGACCGCACATTTTCCCGTCAAGTTAGTATTTTATAAATCGCAAACATTGCGTAGAAACTGGCGTACGCCATTTTTTGAGCGTTTATCCCTTTATAAATGAGGCCCCAGAGGAGCACATTGCTCAGCCTCACTGGGATTGCTCACTGCAGATTCTGTCCTAGTCATTACTAACGGCCCAGCCCCCTACAGGTGGAAGGAGGTATCATTTGCCGTCCAACATGACTTGGGGAGGAAGGGACGGGTTATTACTGTGACCCCCCAGGGTGTCTTGTAGATGGTAGGCTACTGCAGGAGTATACTGCGACACAGTAAGAGCCATCCACTTCCTGTATAACTGGAGAGAGAGCTGTGTCCACACCCTCAGTGGGTGTTGGGATCTGCTGGTATCGTGCCTCATCTCCCAGCAGCAGGAATAAGAGTCAGTCAGGTTTAGGGCCATGGTTCTCTGTGGGAAAACTGATGGTTCTCTGTGGGGTGGAACTTATACTGGACAATGTACAGATAATTATGCAACACGATCCAGTGACTTGATATAAGGAAAATAACCTGCTATTTTGTCAGAAATGGGTCCAATTAGAAGGAAATATGATCTTTCGTGTAAATGTCTTTCTTATTCATTCAGATATTCTCACTAAGTGCCAAGGTGAACTCAAATCAAACCTGAAGAAAACATATGAAAATATCAAATTTATGGAAAAATCTGAATCCCTAAAATCTACACGGAGATCTACATCACCAGGGAGACACCACAGAGGTCAACAAGGAACATGAGATCAGACAGATCGAACAAGCATCCAAACCAGACAGATCAGAAACACCCATCAGACAAGAAGACCTCTTTAAAGGCTCAACTGAAAGAGGTAAACCAATCAAGCAGTGATGACAAAGGGGTGGCTGGCATTGGGAAAACAGTCTTAACACAGAAGTTCACTCTGGACTGGGCTGAAGGCAAAGCCAACCAGGACATCCAGTTCATATTTCCATTCACCTTCAGAGAGCTGAATGTGGTGAGAGAGAACAAGTACAGCTTGGTGGAACTTGTTCATCACTTCTTCTCTGAAACCAGAGACGCAGGAATCTGCATTTTGATCAGTTCCCGGTTGTGTTCATCTTTGACGGTCTGGATGAGTGTCGACTTCCTCTGGACTTCACAACACTGACATCACTGATGTCAGAGTCCACCTCAGTGGATCGGCTGCTGACAAACCTCATCAGGGGAAGCTGCTTCCCTCTGCTCGCCTCTGGATAACCACACGACCTGCAGCAGCCAATCAGATCACTGAGTTTGTGGACATGGTGACAGAGGTCCGAGGGTTCACTGACCCACAGAAGGAGGAGTACTTCAGGAAGAGATTCAGAGATCAGGAGCCGGCCGGCACCATCATCTCCCACATCAAGACCTCACGAAGCCTCCACATCATGTGCCACATCCCAGTCTTCTGCTGGATCTCTGCTTCAGTTCTGGAGGACATGTTGAAAACTGAGGGAGGAGAGCTGCCCAAGACCCTGACTGAGATGTACATCCACTTCCTGGTGATTCAGTCCAAAGTGAACGTCAAGTATGATGGAGGAGCTGAGACAGATCCACACAGGAGTCCAGAGAGCAGGAAGATGATGGAGTCTCTGGGAAAACTGGCTTTTGAGCAGCTGCAGAAAGGCAACCTGATCTTCTATGAGTCCGACCTGAGAGAGTGTGGCATCGATATCAGAGCAGCCTCAGTGTACTCAGGAGTGTTCACACAGTCTTTAGAGAGGAGAGAGGAACGTACAAGAACACAGTGTTCTGCTTCGTCCATCTGAGCGTTCAGGAGTTTCTGGCTGCTCTTCATGTCCATCTGACCTTCATCAACTCTGGAGTCAACCTGATGGCCCCCTGGTGCTAAAGTCTTCAGACAAAACCTAAACATCTCTACCAGAGTGCTGTGGACAAGGCCTTACAGAGTCCAAACGGACACCTGGACTTGTTCCTCCGCTTCCTCCTGGGTCTTTCACTGCAGACCAATCAGAAACTCCTACAGACCTGCTGACGCAGACAGGAAGTAGCTCAGAGATCAACCAGAAAACAGTGAAATACATCAAGAAAAGATAAGAAAGAACCCGTCTCCGGAGAAAAGCATCAACCTGTTCCACTGTCTGAATGAACTGAATGATCGTTCTCTAGTGGAGGAGATCCAACAGTCCCTGAGATCAGGAAGTCTCTCCACAGATATCTGTCTCCTGCTCAGTGGTCAGCTCTGGTCTTCATCTTACTGTCATCAGAAGAAGATCTGGAAGAGTTTGACCTGCAGAAATACTCAGCTTCAGAGGAGGCTCTTCTGAGGCTGCTGCCAGTGGTCAAAGCCTCCAGGAAAGCTCTGTAAGTGGAGATAAAACTACATTAACTAGGAACAGTTGAGACATGAGAATAAAACTCTTTGTGTTCACTGCTGATCTTTCCCCAGGCTGAGTGGCTGCAACCTGTCAGAGAGAAGCTGTGAAGCTCTGTCCTCAGTCCTCAGCTCCCAGTCCTCTAGTCTGAGAGATCTGGACCTGAGTAACAACGACCTGCGGATTCAGGAGTGAAGAAGCTGTCTGCTGGACTGGAGAGTCCACACTGTGAACTGGAGACTCTCAGGTCAGAGTTCAGCTTTTTATTTTCAAGCAGTTCAATTATTTCATCCAGCTTTTTGTTCATGTTGATGAAGATGGTCCACCTCTGATGTTCCTGCTCAAGTGACTTTTTAAAGCACTGAGTTTACTGTATTCCCTGGTTGCAGTCTGTCAGGCTGTCTGGTCACAGAGGAAGGCTGTGTTTCTCTGGCTTCAGCTCTGAGCTCCAACCCCTCCCATCTGAGAGAGCTGGACCTGAGCTACAATCATCCAGGAGACTCAGGAGAGAAGCTGTCTGCTGGACTGGAGGATCCACTCTGGAGACTGGACACTCTCAGGTATGGACAGACTGACTGCAGGTTCCTCATATTTTTCTAATGTAATCTCCTTCATCTCTGGTCTTCCATCATGAAGGACGTCTCATTTCCCTTGATTATGTTCACAGCAGTGAGTTAACCTTGAAGTCTTATTACATGGAAACAGCCATTCAGTCCAAACATCAGAACCACTGGCTCTAGGGAGGATAATGATGGTCAGTTTATGGATTTGGTTCTGACTGAGATATCTCACCAACTTTTCCACCTGCACCACCGTGAAATGTGATTGAATTGACTAAGTCTTCTTCTTCTTCTTCTTCTTCTTCTTCTTCTTCTTCTTCTTCTTCTTCTTCTTCTTCTTCTTCTTCTTCTTTAGAATCGTTTCTTTAACTGTATGATCTTTCGTTGGGATATTTGTACTCTTTGCAATTACGGTTAATACTTTTTCGTTAGTGTTTTTCCGTGCCTCGCGGCGGGGATGGCGTCCTTCGGGGCGCCGCCGGTGTCTCTGAGACACGGAGTGCGGTTGGTGGCTCAGGCTGCAAGCACAGTGGAGCAGGTGCTGCTGGCTGTGGGGGATCAGGTCGGTCATGTAAACATCTCCTATGCTTCCCGCATGAACAAAGCGGTCGTGGTCTTTTTGAAAGACCAGCTATATGTGACGGAACTTATCGAGAGCGGATTAATGCTAAACGAGGAATATATTCAAGTTTCACCGCTGGCGACACCGTCCACGCGGATCACTGTGTCTGGCGTTCCTCCGTTCATCCCGAATGAGGCGCTGGAACGGGAGCTGAAGCGTTTCGGTAAGTTTGCCAGTAATCTCCGCAGTGTTGCTCTGGGGTGTAAGGATGAAAAGCTAAAACATGTCCAATCTCTGCGGAGACAGTTTTCATGTTTCTGAATTGTTCCACTCAGACACTAGATGTGTCCTTCCGGGTGAGGCACGAAGAGGGTTTTTATATGGTTTATGCGAGCTCAGGGAACGTAAAGTGTTTTGAGTGCGGGGAGTCGGGTCACAAACGTGTTGCATGTCCACAGAGACGGCACGCCGCTCCGCCGGGTGCGGCTGAGCCCGGGGCAGCTGGGCCCGGGACAGCAATTTACAACCCTAAATTGCTCCAAATGCATACATAGGGAAGACATTGCAGCTATATTGACGTTTCTGATCTGGAGTGCATTTCATTTGATGCATGCATTAGATAAATCCTAATAGGTGTCACAACAGAAGCGAATTATAAACTCACAGTGAACAACAGCCTGATGGGAAGTTTCTGAGTGTTGGGTTGGTTTAATTGTTCCTGGCAGGTGAGGCGGTGCCGGGGACAGAGTTTTAACCCGTGGACTTGTTTGAACTGGAGCCGGTCTGATGGTTTTTAGCTGAGTCAGACTCGCTCATTCTTTAGAACTGTGGCTCTCTTATGTACGGACTATAATATACTGTCAAAGGTTTTAGCTAACAGAATGAAGTGTTTTATCGAACTTCTTATTGCTACTGATCAGACATATTGCATCCCTGGCAGATCAATCGTGGACAATTTGTTTTTGATGAGGGACACTTTTGATGTTTGCAAACTGTATAATATAAATGTTGGTATTATTTCTATTGACCAGGAGAAGGCGTTTGATCGTGTGGATCACACTTTTCTGGCTGCCACATTGCAGGCTTTTGGTGTTGGGGAGCACTTTTTGTCCTGGGTGAAGTGTTTGTACAGTGATGCATGTTGTGTTGTGAAGGTGGGGGGAGGGCTGAGCAGACCTGTACCAGTTCAAAGGGGGATCAGGCAGGGCTGCCCTATCTCAGGCCTATTATATAGTATTGCCATTGAGCCGCTTTTGTGCAGACTTAGAAACCGGCTGAGGGGCCTGTGTCTGCCAGAGTCAGCTCAGGCCCCCCGGTGGTTGTACCAGCTTATGCTGATGATGTCAGTGTTTTTGTCCAGGGTCAGCGAGATATCCAGGAGCTACAGGACAGTTTAGCTTTGTATAGGAAGGCTGCTTCAGCCAAAGTGAACTGGGAGAAGAGTGAGGCAGTCTTGGTAGGTCAGTAGAGTGTAGGAAATAGGCCCGTCTTCCTGGTGACCTCAGCTGGGGAAACAAGGGTTTAAAGGTCCTGGGAGTTTGGTTGGGGTCTGAGGACATGGTGGCACAGAACTGGGAGGGTTTGCTGGGAAAGGTGCAAGCAAAATTAGCCAAATGGAGATGGCTGCTACCCCAGCTGTCCTACAGGGGAAGAGTTTTGTAGCCAACAATCTGGTTGCCTCGTCTCTGTGGCACAGACTCCAGGTGTTAACCCCACCGCCGGGCCTCATGAAACAACTGCAGGGGCTCCTCGTGGATTTCTTCTGGTCCCGTCATCACTGGGTGCCAGCATCGGTCCTGTACCTGCCTGTGGTGGAGGGGGGGCAGGGCCTCGTGGACATTACTGCAAGGACTGCTGCTTTTAGACTGCAGTTCTGGAGGGCAGGGGGCTTTGGTTTTGATAAACACCTGTTTCTGCTGAAGGCCCCTGCGTACAAGATAACTGGACTTACACCTTTTTACTGCTCAGTCATCAATGCCTGGAAGATTCTGAGTTTCACCAGACCACCCGACCCCCGGCCTGGGATGTGGCTGTTTGAGGAGCCACTGTTTGACACTGGTTTTCTTTCTGGAACCCTTTTCTCTTCAGCCACCCTAAAGAACGCGTTAATTGAAGCGGGAGTGGTAAAACTTGGCCATTTGACGGGGGTCTCCACAGAAACACTGGCTGAGGTGACGGGCATTCGATCAACCCGAGTTCTGGAGAACTTGGTAGATGAGGTGTGGCAGTCGCTGTCGCCATCCCACCGGACTTTTGCTCTGGATGCAGATCTGGCTGACCAGTGGAAAGGGACATGAGTATGTCTTTCCTGCCTTGAGTGAGGGTCCTGCGGTGGGGGAATGGAGAGAGGAGGATGGTCTCCTGCTATCACTGGGGACTCTTAACACCTGGAACGTTCAGCTCCTGCAATGGGAAGCAGCTATACCTTAGCTGCGTAAAGGTGCTAAACCTCAGCTTGCTCGTAGGCGTCAGAGAGTTGAAGTGGACGGATGTGTTTGGTATTAAAGGCATAACAAGACAGACATGTATAATTCTTTCTTTGATAGAAATGTTTCTTCTGCCCGTAAAGTGTCCAAACCGGGCTTTTCTGGATAAGCGCATTTTTGAAACATAGTCATTGTCCATGCCGGTTTCACATTATTTGTCACAGTTGCTCCGATCAGATTGGTCTCCTCCATTTTGTAGATTATTTAAGACTTTTGAATCCACATAAACACATCGGCAGAATCCGGCTGACTTTGAGCATGTGTTTTAAACAGTTGAATCCCTTTGTGAATTGTTTCCTCTTGCGCCGTCCTTTCATTTCTTCATACAGCGGGAATCCAAATGAATGAATCCTGAGTCCAACAACCATCAAAGTCACTTTCATCCTCCTTTAGCCTCCTATAGCCTTGTGAGGCACCTTGAGATGACGTTGTTTTTAAAGTGTGCTAAATAAATCAAATGCATTATTATTATTATTTATTAACAAAATACTTCACATTCATCCAGTTTGTGACAGGAGTTGTAGCATTTTTGAGACTTTTAAACTTTAATTACCGCTGTGTGCCCCCCCCCCCCCCCCCCTTGTGTGAGAATGAAGAAAGGAGATTGAAGAGGAGAAATGATTGTAAATGTATAAATGTAAATATGTAAGTAGGAATAACTTGCAGAGATGATTGAAAGGATAATCATTGATCAGCAGGAAGTAAGGGGGATCAATAAGCATCTGCTTCCTCCTGCTCCCTTTGGACACATAGCATTTATTATTATGATGAACATTGATAAATACTTTATTCTAACAATACGCTGTTCTGTTTCTCACATGTGTTTCTTCCTCCAGGCTGGACCATGGTGGAGAGCAGAGGTTAAGACCAGGTGTAAGGAAGTGTAAGTGTGGATCAGTCAGCTTCTCTCTAAAGACACAGATGATGGAGGTGCTATTTATTCATTAGAACATGACCTCTTGAAGCTTTATAGAAAGATCACTAACAGAGAGGAAAGCCTTCAGGTGAGTCTGGTGATAAACTGCTGTCTGTGTCTCTCCTCAGATTCCTGTGAACTCACCCTGGACTCAAACACAGTGGACAGAAACCTCATCCTGTCTGAGGACAACAGGAAGGTGACATGTGTGAGAGAGGAGCAGCCATATCCTGATCATCCAGAGAGGTTTGAGCGCTGGCCTCAGCTGATGTGCAGAGAAGCTCTGACTGGTCGCTGTTACTGGGAGGTCGAGAGCAGAGGAGGGGTTCATATAGCAGTGACTTACAGAGGAATCAGCAGGAGAGGAGGCAGTGGGGACTGTTTGTTTGGAGAGAATGATCAGTCCTGGAGTCTGGAGTGCTATGGTGATGGTTACTCTGTCAGGCACAATAACAGAAGAACAGACACCTCCTCCTCCTCCTCCTCCTCCTCCTCCTCCTCTGGTAGAGTAGCAGTGTATCTGGATCATCCTGCTGGCTCTCTCTCCTTCTACAGAGTCTCCGCTGACACACTGACCCTCCTCCACACCTTCAGAGCCACATTCACTGAACCTCTCTATGCTGGGTTTGGGTTCGTGCTCTGGTCATATGACTCCTCAGTGTCTCTGTGTCCTCTGTAGGAGGAGACCACTTCCTGTCCTGGGGTCACATGTTGGTGTTTTAAATGGAGGCTTCTCATTGGTTACCGTGTGTCTCACTGATTGTGTCTGTAATAAAGTTTTGTTGAGGCAACGTATTAAAGCTGATCCTGAAGACTGTAGTGATCGATACGTTCAATAAAGATTTAGAACAAGCAGCGTCTATGAAGTCAATCTGTTCCTCCTCCTCCTCTCTCCTCCTCCTCCTCCTCCTCTCCTCCTCCTCCTCCTCCTCCTCCTCCTCCTCCTCCTCCTCCTCCTCCTCCTCCTCCTCCTCCTCTCTCCTCCTCTCCTCCTCCTTCTCCTCCTCCTCCTCTCCTCCTCCTCTCCTCCTCCTTCTCCTCTCCTCCTCTCCTCCTCCTCCTCTCCTCCCCTCCTCCTCTCCTCCTCCTCCTCCTCCTCCTCCTCCTCCTCCTCCTCCTCCTCCTCCTCCTCCTCCTCCTCTCCTGCTCCTCCTCCTCCTCCTCTCCTCCTCTCCCTCCTCCTCGTCCTCCTCCTCCTCCTCCTCCTCCTTGTCCTCCTCTCCTCCTCCTCCTCCTCCTCTCCTCTCCTCCTCCTCCTCCTCCTCCTCCTCCTCCTCCTCCTCCTCCTCCTCCTCCTCCTCCTCTCCTCCTCCTCTCCTCCTCCTTCCCTCCTCCTCTCCTCCTCTCTCCTCGTCTCTCTCCTCGTCCTCCTCCTCCTCCTCTCCTCCTCCTCCTCATCTCCTCCTCCTCCTCTCCTCCTCCTCCTCCTCCTCTCCTCCTCCTCCTCCTCTCCTCCTCCTCCTCCTCTCCCCTCTCCTCCTCTCCTCCTCCTCTCCTCCTCCTCCTCCTCCTCCTCTCCTCTCCTCCTCCTCTCCTCCTCTCGTCCTTCCTCCTCCTCGTCCTCCTCTCGTCCTCGTCCTCCTCCTCCTCCTCCTCTCCTCCTCCTCCTCCTCTCCTCCTCCTCCTCTCCTCTCCTCCTCCTTCCTCCTCCCTCCTCTCCTCTCCTCCTCTCGTCCTCGTCCTCCTCCTCGTCCTCCTCCTCCTCTCCTCCTCCTCGTCCTCCTGCTCCTCCTCCTCCTCCTCTCCTCCTCCTCCTCTCCTCCTCCTCTCCTCCTCCTCCTCCTCCTCCTCCTCCTCCTCCCTCCTCCTCTCCTCTTCCTCCTCCTCCTCCTCCTCTCCTACTCCTCCTCCTCCTCCTCCTCCCTCCTCCTTCTCTCCTCCTCTCCTCCTTCTCTCCTCCTCCTCCTCTCCTCCTCCTCTCCTCCTCCTCCTCCTCTCCTCCTCCTCCTCCTCTCCTCCTCTCTCCTCCTCCTCCTCCTCCTCCTTCTCCTCCTCCTCCTCCTCCTCCTCCTCTCCTCCTCCTCCTCCTCCTCCTCCTCCTCCTCCTCCTCCTCCTCCTCCCTCTCCTCCTCCTTCTCCTCCTGCTCCTCTCCTCCTCTCCTCCTCGTCCTCCTCCTCGTCCTCCTCGTCCTCCTCCTCCTCTCCTCGTCCTCCTCCTCCTCTCCTCCTCCTCGTCCTCCTGCTCCTCCTCCTCTCCTCCTCCTCCTCTCCTCCTCCTCTCCTCCTCTCCTCCTTCTCTCCTCCTCCTCTCTCCTCCTCCTCCTCTCCTCCTCCTCCTCCTCCTCTCCTCCTCCTCTCCTCTCCTCCTCCTCCTCCTCCTCCTCCTCCTCCTCCTCCTCTCCTCCTCCTCCTCCTCTCCTCTCCTCCTCCTCGTTATCAGCCAGTGTTCGTGGGTCTGGTGGACCCGCTGCCTTTTGGGGTTTCAACACGATCAAACTATTTGAGGTGAAAATACAGAAGTTGACTTCATCCCAAAGAAAGCCATATAAACACATATATGGTTCATGTTTGACATGTAGATCACATTCATCAATTCAAGTGCTCGGCCTACTGCAACCAGCTGATGCTCCTCTTCTTCAAAGTCACTGTGATCCTCACATTCTGAAACCTCTTCATCATCATCATCATCACATGGTTCTCTGAGCAGATAATCTTTTGGCCATCTTGATCGGCTGTGAGAAGGAGAAGCATCATTTATTGTGTCTCGGCCCGAATGTGCAGCTTGGATAGAGAGTGAGCTAAATACAGATCGGTTCAAATCATAACGTGAGAGCAGACACACACACACACACACACACACACCACACACACACACACACCACACACACACACACACACACCACACACACACACACACCACACACACACAAACACACACACCACTGATATGTTCTTCACAGAAAATGAGCCACGGCCATTGAGAGCGAGTTTTGAACAAATAATTGATGTCATTTTTCTTTAGCTAAATAGTGAAAACGGGTCCCACAGAGCCGAACTCCATACAAGGGTTACATCAAGCATGAAGCCTTCTTTACAAGTAGACAAACAAACATGTTTACTGAAAAGATACAAGGAGATCTTTATCTGACACAAAGCTGAACGTACATGTTATGATTGTGACATGACTGAAAAGCCAACGTGTTTAAAGTCATTGTGCAACCCAAGGTCTAACTGTCTATCGTCACACTGAAACTCATCATGACCACTTTACGCTTTTTAAATCTCCACCTCAAACCATTCTGCGCAGAAACCAACCGTGTGAAGCATCCAAATGCAATATCAGGGATGTTCTATTAATGAAATCATATATGGATTCACATTGAGGTTACTGCATAGCTCAAACCCTACATACGTGCAATGACTAACACGGGTCTCTTCTCTTAAGGTTCAGTCAAAGCAATATGTTCTCACTGAACTCACTTTCTGACCAGATGGTGTGATGGCCTATTTCACAAACAATTAGTAATAAAGACGGGTCTGTGAAGTCCTTTGCTCTAAATAAACGTGAGCAAGGTGAAATTGGTAATAAGGCTTATAAATGGCACAAACTAAAAAACAGAGGAATGCATCTGGCCAGCAAATGCATTTTTCATCGGTCAACAAAACTAACGGGTAACATAAATAAATAAATGAAAATTCCTCTGAGCAGGAATCGAGGTCGTGCAGCTGGACGGGTTGTGGTCAGGAGCCGAGATTTGGTCTGCAGCCTGTCTCTCCGGCCCTGTCCCCCTCGTCCCCCCCTCACAGGACGAGGTGGAGACCTCTCTACTACCTCCTCCTCCTCCTCCTCCTCCTCTCCTCCCTCGTCCTCGTCCTCCTCCTCGTCCTCCTCTCGTCCTCCTCCTCCTCCTCCTCATCTCCTCTCCTCCTCCTCTCCTCCTCCTCCTCCTCCTCTCCTCCTCCTTCCCTCCTCCTCCTCCTCTCCTCCTCTCGTCCTCCTCCTCCTCCTCCTCTCCTCCTCCTCGTCCTCCTCCTCCTCTCCTCCTCCTCCTCCTCCTCCTCCTCCTCCTCCTCCTCCTCCTCCTCCTCCTCCTCCTCCTCCTCCTCCTCCTCCTCCTCCTCCTCTCCTCCTCCTCTCCTCCTCCTCTCCCTCCTCCTCCTCCTCTCCTCCTCCTCCTCCTCCTCCTCTCCTACTCCTCCTCCTCCTCCTCCTCTCCTCCTCCTCTCCTCCTCCTACTCCTCCTCCTCCTCCTCCTCTCCTCTCTCCTCCTCCTCCTCCTCCTCCTCCTCTCCTACTCCTCCTCCTCCTCCTCCTCTCCTCCCTCCTCTCCTCCTCCTCCTCCTCCTCCTCCTCCTCCTCCTCCTCCCTCCTCCTCCTCCTCCTCCTCTCCTCTCCTACTCCTCTCCTCCTCCTCTCCTCCTCCTCCTCCTCTCCTCCTCCTCCTCCT
Organism: Trematomus loennbergii; assembly: GCA_012861695.1. NCBI lineage: Eukaryota > Metazoa > Chordata > Actinopteri > Perciformes > Nototheniidae > Trematomus > Trematomus loennbergii. The sequence continues at coordinate 121,233 of JAAOOA010000942.1, forward strand.
CCTCTCCTCCTCTCCTCCTCCTCCTCCTCCTCCTTCTCCTCCTCCTCCTCCTCCTCCTCTCCTCCTCCTCCTCCTCCTCCTCCCTCCCTCTCTCTCCTCCTCTCCTCCTTCTCTCCTCCTCCTCCTCTCTCCTCCTCTCCTCCTCCTCCTCCTCCTCCTCTCCTCCTCTCCTCCTCCTCCTCCTCCTCCTCTCTTCTCCTCCTCCTCCTCCTCCTCCTCCTCCTCCTCCTCCTCCTCCTCCTCCTCTCCTCCTCCTTCTCCTCCTCCTCCTCCTCCTCCTCTCCTCCTCTCGTCCTCGTCCTCCTCCTCCTCTCCTCCTCCTCGTCCTCCTGCTCCTCCTCCTCTCCACCTCCTCCTCTCACTCCTCCTCTCCTCCTCCCCTCCTCTCCTCTCCTCTCCTCTCCTCCCTCCTCCTCTCCACCTCCTCCTCTCCTCCTCCTCCTCCTCTCCTCCTCCTCCTCCTCCTCCTCCCTCCTCCTCCTCTCCTCCTCCTCCTCCTCCTCCTCCTCCTCCTCCTCTCCTCCTCTCCTCCTCCTCTCCTCTCCTCCTCCTCTCCTCCTCCTCCTCCTCTCCTCCTCTCCTCTCCTCCTCCTCGTTATCAGCCAGTGTTCGTGGGTCTGGTGGACCCGCTGCCTTTTGGGGTTTCAACACGATCAAACTATTTGAGGTGAAAATACAGAAGTTGACTTCATCCCAAAGAAAGCCATATAAACACATATATGGTTCATGTTTGACATGTAGATCACATTCATCAATTCAAGTGCTCGGCCTACTGCAACAGCTGATGCTCCTCTTCTTCAAAGTCACTGTGATCCTCACATTCTGAAACCTCTTCATCATCATCATCATCATCACATGGTTCTCTGAGCAGATCATCTTTTGGCCATCTTGATCGGCTGTGAGAAGGAGAGCATCATTTATTGTGTCTCGGCCCGAATGTGCAGCTTGGATAGAGAGTGAGCTAAATACAGATCGGTTCAAATCATAACGTGAGAGCAGACACACACACACACACACACACACACACACACACACACACACACACACACACACACACACACACACACACACACACACACACACACACACACACACACACACACACACACACACACACACACACACACACACACACACACACACACACACACACACACACACACTGATATGTTCTTCACAGAAAATGAGCCACGGCCATTGAGAGCGAGTTTGAACAAATAATTGATGTCATTTTTCTTTAGCTAAATAGTGAAAACGGGTCCCACAGAGCCGAACTCCATACAAGGGTTACATCAAGCATGAAGCCTTCTTTACAAGTAGACACAAACAAACATGTTTACTGAAAAGATACAAGGAGATCTTTATCTGACACAAAGCTGAACGTACATGTTATGATTGTGACATGACTGAAAAGCCAACGTGTTTAAAGTCATTGTGCAACCCAACGTCTAACTGTCTATCGTCACACTGAAACTCATCATGACCACTTTACGCTTTTTAAATCTCCACCTCAAACCATTCTGCGCAGAAACCAACCGTGTGAAGCATCCAAATGCAATATCAGGGATGTTCTATTAATGAAATCATATATGGATTCACATTGAGGTTACTGCATAGCTCAAACCCTACATACGTGCAATGACTAACACGGGTCTCTTCTCTTAAGGTTCAGTCAAAGCAAAGCAATATGTTCTCACTGAACTCACTTTCTGACCAGATGGTGTGATGGCCTATTTCACAAACAATTAGTAATAAAGACGGGTCTGTAAAGTCCTTTGCTCTAAATAAACGTGAGCAAGGTGAAATTGGAATAAGGCTTATAAATGGCACAAACTAAAGAACAGAGGAATGCATCTGGCCAGCAAATGCATTTTTCATCGGTCAACAAAACTAACGGTAACACAAATAAATAAATGAAATTCCTCTGAGCAGTAATCGAGGTCGTGCAGCTGGACCGGGTTGTGGTCAGGAGCCGAGATTTGGTCTGCCAGCCTGTCTCTCCGGCCCTGTCCCCCTCGTCGTCCCCTCACGGGACGAGGTGGAGACCTCTCTACCCCCTCCTGCTCCTCCTCGTCCTCCTCCTGCTCCTCCTCCTCCTCCTCCTCCTCCCAACAGTTCACTCATGTCTGCAGTAATGCTAATGTTGTGAAGGACACAGCAGGCAGTGACCACAGCAGGGACAAAGTTGTGATAGTGATGGGGTGTACAATGCAGGGGTAGCCACCCTCCCCCACAGTGAAGTACCCTGGAGGAGGGTACAGAGCCTCCTTATATAGGGCACTGTGTTTCAGGACACGGGTGTCGTGGACTGAGCCCAGGAATCCTACGAAAGTTTGTAGAAATCTCCCCTTCCTATTGGCATAGTCCTGGCCACTGGGTCCGGGTGGGGTCTTGATCCTTATGTGGCACCCTTCAATGGCACCCACACAGGAACTGGATGTTGGGCTAACTGCTGGAAGCCCTGCCCGACCTCCTCCAGCTCTGGACCAGCAGGCAGCCTGATCACTGACTGCCTGAGAGCAGCAATGTCCTCCTGGAGGACCAGTCTGTGGACCGTGGAGAGGGGTACCTGAAAGGCCCGGGACACCACACTGCAAACCGTGTGCCAGCCAGTACACGATCATCAAGACAGTCATGTGGTGTCCCCGGGCCTGTCTCCTCTCAGGCCCCAGACACCGCATCAAGGCCTCCAAGGAGTCTCGGCTGATCCTGTAGTCACCCATCACCGAAGTACAGTTTCAGCACCGGGACACTGCTGTTCAAACGTTTGTAGTACATGGGAGAGTGGGTGTTGAACCTACAGGAAGAATAACATGCACAATACCTTTATCCAGCAAAATAAACTGCACATAAATATTCTGTCATTAGAAATTCATCCATTTTTGTATTCTAATGAAAAAAGCCAGCTATTTTTCAACTATTTGAAACAGTTTGAATCAAACACTCATGAGTACCTCCAGGTGAAGCAGTCTCCTGATTCCTCTCGTTGGTCAGCAGCTGGTCTTCATCAGTTGACTTTCTCATCTTCTCACTATCTCTTTGGTTGTTGAGATAGAAGTCAGAGGTGTGCCTGGACCTTACATAGCCTGCAGGTCCCTCAGGATTCGGTCATGGCTTGGATTAGAAAGTCCTTGCAGGTGTTTTGTGAAAGAGGTGAGACTTGATGATGAATCATGTCATTTAGCCTATAGTTTAAAAAGGTTAACATGCTGTGTACAGTGTAGAGAGCCATTGGTGGTGTGTGTGTGTGTGTGTGTGTGTGTGTGTGTGTGTGTGTGTGTGTGTGTGTGTGTGTGTGTGTGTGTGTGTGTGTGTGTCTGTGTGTGTCTGTGTGTGTGTGTGTGTACATGTCCCCTTCCTGGTGTGTACAAATACCCTTGCAGGCGAAATTGGGTCGCTGAGGGTACCGACTGTGCACTGCAGTTTCTGACACACTTCAGGCGCCCCAAGTTCAAGAATGCAACCTTCATCACTCACAATGCTAAGGGTTTTGACAGCTATCTCATTATCAATGCAATGATTGAACAAGGGTTAAAACCATCTTTGATAATGCAGGGAAGTAAAGTGATCTCTTTTACCGACCAAGATTTCAGGCAAAAGTACATAGACTCTCTGTCTTATCTCTCTATGCGTTTAGCAGCAATGCCAAAAGCTTTGGGATTTGAAGATAAAATCAAGGGGTATTTCCCTCACGGTTTCAGCTCTAAGGCCAATCTGAGTTATATTGGACCTTACCTGCACACTGTTATGGGACTGAACGCATGACAACTGATGAAAAGAGTGACTTTTTCGCATGGTATGAGACGGTACGCACAGGTACTTTTAATTTTCGAAAGCAGGCATTGCTTTACTGTAAAAACGATGTTGACATTCTTGCACAGGGCTCCACTTTATTTCGAAAAGGGTTCCTTGAAGAGACAGGTGTTGATCCTTTTAGTCGTGCGACCATTGCTTCGGCCTGTATGAACGTTTTCACCACAAACTTTCTGCCCCCCAAAACCTTAGCAATCCCCCCACCCGACGACTACCGCCGTGAAAACAAGACGTACTCCAACGCGGGTATTCAGTGGCTAGAGTGGGTGGCTCATACTGAAGGGGTATTTATTCAACATGCATTGAATGAAGGCGAGAAACGAGTGGGACGTTTCGTCATAGATGGTTTTGCTGAAGTTGAGGGAGTAAAGATTGTTTGGGAATTTCTTGGTTGCTTTTACCACGGGTGTCCATCTTGCTATAAGGGGCATGAGAAAAACCCTTGACAGGTGACATTTGAGCGGCTCCATGCTGCACAAGCTACAGTCTGTTCACGGGGCCAGAGTGATCGTTATGCGAGAGCATACATGGGGTGAGATGAAAAAATCCAATCAAGATTTGCAGGCTTTCCTCAGGGAATACAAAGCTCCAGAACCGCTGACCCCTAGGCATGCTTTGTACGGTGGAAGGACATGTGCCGTGAAGTTGAGGCACACGGCAGCGGCAGATGAATTGATTCATTATTGTGATTTCACCTCCCTGTACCCCTTTGTAAACTGCCAGGCCTATATCCGCTAGGCCACCCTCAGATCATCTTCCCGAGATTTCAAAGATCCTCAGAGTTATTTCAGGTTAATCAGAGCCACAGTAGACCCTCCCCGGGGTCTTTACTTTCCAGTCCTGCCTTACAGAACTGCAGCGGGTAAGCTAGTGTTCACCCTCTGTCGTACATGCGCTGAGCTTAACAACCAACAGGGGCCTGCACGCACAGCAAAGAGGAAAGAGCATTAACAGGAGTTTGGGTGGCAACATAATTCAACAAGGCCCTGGACAGGGGTTACAAGCTGACTCAGATCACAGAGGTGTGGCATTTTGAGAACAGAAGTGACAGCATTTTTGTAGATTATATACACACATTTTTGAAGGGTAAACAAGAAGCATCAGGTTATCCTTCAGAGGCAACAGATGATGAGAGCAGACAAAAGTATGTGGCAGACTACCATGCTAATCAGGGGTCTTGCTGGATACAGATCACATATTACAGATGGAGCATCTTATTTCAGACAGTTTGAAACGCGAGGGTCGTGATTGGTCCGTGATTGGTCCGTGATCGGCCCGTGATCGGTTCGTGATGAAGAGCCGGCCCCCAGTCTGACTTGATACCGCCCCCGTGATAAATAAATGTAATTATTGTGAAGCCAGCTGCAATGGATCATTGATCCACCAGGGGGTGCAGTGGGGTTCCACACTGGAGCTCATGTGAAATCAACTTCGACAGTAAGCTGGATGTACAGTATGTCTGGTACTAATGTATAGCGGATCTTTGTTAAGATCATATGTCACGGATAGGATCATAGTCTGTGCTAAATAAGACACGTAATCATTTACAAAACATCACCATGTTGTTATTTAACAAAATAATGTTGTTTAGTCGAAAAAAACGAACGAGAGGAAATGCAGCCGGCTCTCGATTTTTAATCCTAATTTAGTCATCATCTTCACCACGATCATTTATGTTTATGTTCGCCGAATTGACATGAAATCACTGACAAATATGAATATTCTGTATTCAACTTCATTGAAACGATCAGGATGGGTGTTATTTTTCCCCACAATGACCAAGTCGCTGCAAATTATCCCGTTTATTACATGGCCACATTCTCAACAAAGTTACGACATGACTCCCAATCTTAATCGAAATGCTTTTATTGATTTAAAAAATAGTTGTATGTATTGATTTAAATTGACATGCATCCGCTAAGAGAAATAGTCACTAGACACTAAACAGCTGTAATAGTTCCTCCGCAGCGCCACCCACCTCCCTCCGGCTGAAATTATGAATGTAGAGTAAGGCATAGTAATCATAGATAACACGGCAGGGTCCGTTACAGTTTGTTTTCATCTGATTTCAAATAAACAAAGTCTTGGCTTTCAGAATATTAAAGTTGTTTCGGCAAATTTAGATGATAAATACAACTATGAAGCTTGTAACGGCATAATTACTTAAGCGGAGAATGGAGTAATTTAACATTACAGCAGGCATAACAACAGCCGGTGTTTATTTTATTATTATATATAGTTGTTATTCATTTGTTTTAAAGCTCAATAAGGAAGATTTAAACTTTCACACACGTTGACCGGCGAAAAACTCTGCCCGGTTCCCTCGGCCCCCACCACGTTGAATAAACAGAAGGTTGCTTTTGTGGAGGAAGTTACAGCGCTACGTACAGGCTCGGCATATGTACTGCAGCTTTTTCCAGCGGTATCCATAAATCTCTTAATTTTGACCTCAAAGTGCACCAGATTGATGCATTTAACTTCAATATAAAGAAAAATATCTTCTGTTGTAACAACAATAACATTATAAATAGTAACATAGCTGAACATGGTATTGCACATTTAGCTTTCAGTGTTACTGACCTGAGATGTTTTTATTACATGAATTAAGGTGACTGAGGCTTTTTAACATAGACTTTTCAGTGTCCCACATACCGTTCACCATCCCCCACCCCCCTACTGTATGTTGATTTTTTACTTTGTTTGCCGACGTAAATGGGTGGCATTTAGTACCTACCCCCCTGAGTGAATACCTGTTGTACCTGTCCGGGGCTAATCCCATAGGACGATGCTCTGATGTCATCACCCTCGCACATTTGTCATATGTTTACAAAAAACGATGTTAACACTTTCTCGTTCTTAATATATGCTATATTTAGGGTCGATATGTGTCGCACCTTCTAACAGAGCCCCCCCACATATCAAATCCCAATTTAACCCCTGGCCTCTGGGGCAGAAATGAAAGAGTTTTAAAAATGTTTACGTTTTGGTAAGTTTTTAGGGAAATGTTGTAATATTGCAACGTTAGCCTTAGGTGGGAGCAGAATTTCTGTATTTCTACTCACATTGTCTGAATAAATATATTGAACAACTAAGGGTTAATTTGCAGGATTGATTGCTTACTTAGCCCTATATCAGTATATAGCATGAATAATAATCACACATCACTCATATTTGTTATGAATAATCATTTATCATTTATTAAATAGTAAGTCGCTTTGGATAAAAGCGTCAGCTAAATGCAATTTATGAAAGCCTCACTCAGGATTTTTTTACCAAGTGTTTTTATTGCTCTTGGGGCATTAAAAACAAGATTTTAACTCTAGTTTTTTATATAATATCTGCATTTTCTCTTGTGAAAAACTAAGTCTTAGTTTGGCCATAGTTATTTAATATATAAAGACTATATATTATTGAATTACAAGATTAGATATACTTCATTTGATCTAAAATATTGATGTGTTCAAATGCTCTTCTAAACAAAACTGAAAGTCCATGAAAAGCTGTCTTCCTGTTTTTGTGAAGGAAGCGCCATCTCCTGGTTAAATCTTGAAATTGAAAATCTGGCAACGCCCTCTTGGAAAAAAGTGGGAGGGCTTAACATTCCCAGATACTGGTCTTTGGCAGATCTTAGGCAGGTAACTGGCAGGTAGTAGGCAGGAAGCAGTAAGCTGGGGTCTGAAATAAGATGCTCCATCTGTATGGTGATGATTGTCATTCCCCTCCCAACAAGGGATAACATATTCATTGCAGCATTCACCACGGCCTATGCCAGGCTAAAACTGTACAGTGAATTGGAGAAATTGCAGCACAGAGTTTCTACTACGACACAGATAGTATCTATGACAAGACCGGGGAGACTCCACTGCCTATGGGGGTTTATCTGGGGATCTTACAGACGAGTTGGGGGCGATACAATCAAAGAGTTTGTTTCTGCAGGTCCTAAAAGTTATGCATACCAAACCAAAAATCAGAAAAAGGTTGTGATGCGAGTGAAAGGGATTACACAGACGCATGAGTGCTGTGAACGGGTGAACTTTGACAGTCTTACAGATCTGGTGGAAGGCTACGTTCAAAACACTGAGAGGGGGCGGGTTCTTGAGGTCCCACAACACAACATTGTACGAAATAAAGAGGGTTTCGTTTGAGAAATGTGTCATTCACCAAAAAGTTCAGAGTGGTGTTTGATAAAAGACGTCTGCTAGACGGAGGAATACTTTGCCTTTTGGGTATTGAGAAATAATAAGAAGAGACAAAATGTTTTCACCTAGCCAAATTGATTTTGAACCCAGACTGCGTGTCCCTTTTTCATGTATAATAGTCGGCCAGCGGGTGTGGAAAAACTTTTTTTGTCAAGAATGTATTGCAAAATTGTATTCATGTAATGGATGTACAGCCTCAAAATATTGTGGATTTATACTTCTTTCCAACCCATGTATGCAGAACTGCAGGAAGAATAAAAATATGAAATTCATCAAAGGTCTGCCTGAATCATTTGAAGATGAATCTCTATTTCCTCCTGATCAAAGTCATTTGATTATATTGGACGATGTTATATTTCAAGCCTCGGAGCATCCGGAAGTAGTCCGACTTTTCACCCAATACCGCCATCACAGAAATATGAGTGTTATGATGCTGACACAAAATGTTTTTCATCAGGGAAGAATAGTCGAACAATTAGTCTGAATACTAATTACATGGTCTTGTTTAAAAACCCCAGAGACAGATTACAGATGAACATACTTGCTCAGCAAATATACCCTGGTAATAAATCATTTTTCCTACAAAGTTTTGAGGATGCCACCAAGGACCCCCACGGATATTTAGTCCTGGACATGACCCCCAGCTGTCCAGACATCTATAGACTTCGGTCAGGAGTACTACGCACACAGTGGCTAGTTGTTTACGTACCAAAACCGAAAACTTGAAAACAGTATGTCTGCTCGTTTAAAAAGAAACATGCCACTGCTAAAGGCTTTATGTCAGGCCAGGCCTCGAAGCGTAAGGATATTCTCAACAACTGCTCCACGGATTTTCTTCAATCACTCTGTGAACTGTCTTTAAATCTTCTAAAGGGAACATTCCGCTATCTGGAGCTCAGTATAAGAAACTCAAAAAACAAAAGAAAATTATCAAACTTGGCCAGTAAAAAGACCAACATAAAAACTAAACACAAGGCCTTAAGAAAACAATCTGGGGGTTTTCTTCTGCCTCTGCTAGGTGCTGTGATCCCCATTTTAGGACAGCTTTTAGGAGGGCTTATTCGACCAAAGTAAACCATGAGTCAAAAGATGTTTTTATTAACACCTCACCAGTTTAATCAGCTCAATCCGACTGGTGTAACTACCCCCAGCAAGGAAACAATGAGACGTACAGCAGAAGATGTTCTGGATGAAAAAATGAGAGCCGTACTAAACGAAACAGGAATAACCCCTATATGAAAATACAACGCCTTGCTGCAGAGATACCTCAATTTACTCAAACAAGCAGGGCAGGAGGAAAGACATAATACTTTAACTCTACCTGAAGACACGGGTTGCAAAAAGGAGAAGAAAAGAAGGGCATTTCCACTGATGGAATAAAGAATGAGGTACTCCAAATCTTCCAAAACGTTACCGTAAGAATGCAGAGTACATTATGAATAAACTAGTCCAAAGCAGCGTGGATGGAATGAAACGGGTGAATTTATAGACAAGGGTAGAGCTGTGAAAGGATCCCATATGATGGATTTATTAAAAAATCTCTCGTGGTCGTATAAAAATACAGAAGAACCTAAAGGCTGGACGGTTTTCCTGAATACTCTCAGGGGGCTAAATGTTCCGTCGACCGTTTTTCATAACCGCCTAGCTCGTGAACAATACAGTTTACTTAAACAGGTGAACTGCATGGAGAGCATAAGACTGTAGAGCGTAAGACAAAAAGAAGAAGGAGAAAGAAAGAAGAAGAAGAAGAAGAAAGTAAATTAGACCCTCCTCGACTGTAGTAAAGAAGAGATCAAGGAGAGCTGTACAGTTAAGCCCTCGTTGGTTAAATTATTCCATTTAATAAAGACAGAGTCATTGAATAATTTTGTCTCCAGACCTTTTTTATTTTAATCTTTAAACATTTGTAGAGAACAAACACTGTGGTTAAAATGAGTGTCTTTATGACGTCTCTCACACCGTTGATATTTTTTCACAAAATTGTTACAGTAGCATCATTTTTTATCACATCATCTTGATACAGAGATAACACATCTTCGTAAGACAGCCCAGACGCTCTTTTACATAGGTAAAAACACAATGCTGACCACAGGCTGTAGACAGGACATTTTGAAGCTGATGATTGTGTGTAAAATAGTTTTACATTGTTTTTCTAGAAATTGTAGAATGCTTTTAGGATAATGACTAAAATTGGGAGGAAATCCAAAAGAGTAAAAAAGTCCCCACGTCTCCTTCTAAAGTCATTGCTAGCCAGTGTTCCCCTGGCATGTGGGAGGGGTGGGTTTACAATCATGTATACAGGGTATCTGAATAATTGTTTTACTTGGGGTAGCTGATCTGACGCCCATACCCACCAAACGATCCCCCACCATATGTCGCAGGAGACTGTCCAATTGATGATTATTCATTTGTAATATTTTCTTAGTAATAATCTACCAGCACTTGACGTTTTGAATTAATCTCCAGAATTGAATCAAAACAAGAATATACGATTAAAGTTGTAGTCTGGGGCAGCGGTACTCGGAATCTCATTTCCAGTCTTAAACTACCGCTGGTGATTGGTGATAATGCGTCAGCATCTTCCCCTGCAGTGAGATTAAATACGAATAAGGAGTATCCTTGTTCGAAGTCCTCTCGGTCAATACTCAGAGGGAGATCTTTCATGTGTCTCCCTGTAGCAGTGAACATATTGTAAAACTCTCGGACTGAAGACCCCGGTTAAATTGAGGTTGGAATGCTTTGGCCGGTACTTGTCTGCCGTCCTGACACAATGCCAGATATTCCATATCATTATGAAGGAAATTAAAAGGTGAAAGCGTTCTCCTTCCTGTGAACGCTTCGTGATTTTACCCAAAACTATGTATTTAGGCATATTACCCAGAAAGAGATTTTCTTGATTACATATTCTGGAATTCACCGGAATGCTGTATGTTTTGATATTTACACGAGATAGAGGGTAGAGAGCGTTGCCTCTCATCAGTGCAGCAGCATGACCTAAACGCACGGCTGGGGCAATGGTCGCTTTCTTGATAAAAAGCGAGGCCCCCAGTATTTTTAGACGGTATGTGGAGTCATTTGCACACATGAGAGTAAAGGCATCGTTAGATCTGGTGAGTTTGATTCTCAAATCTACAGAGTTCAATCTGAACTAACTAACTAATCTGAGTAAGCATACTGTGCCTCCAATGTACAAGGTTAACATTGAAAGTGACGATGATATGTCCCAATGCGTCTCAATGTACATGTTACTCCAGCTGCATATCAGCCACTCAAATGGCGCAAAACTCGCGTTCCATGGAAGACGTGTAATACACTCAAATTACAATAGATGGAGCTCTAGACTAATTTATAACATTTGTAAAAAATGTTGTTAACACTCTGGGTGTGTGAGACGAGTGAACCAACACGTAAAACCTCCCCAATTAAAACAGTTTAATCGAGTTTGAGCACTAATATACCCATGTTTTGAACACTTTAGCGGGGTAAATGTGTTATCTTTTCACCCTGGTCCTGAATTAAAACAGTTCCTCGACTTTAAACACTAATGTGCCCATGATTCAGACACTTATTCATGGGTAAATGTGTTCTCTTTTCACCCTGGTCCTGAATTAAAACAGTTCCCCGACTTTAAACACTAATGTGCCCATGACTCAGACACTTATTCCTGGGTCAATGTGTTCTCTTTCCCCCTGGGTGAGTGTGTGAGACAAGTGAACTGTGTCAGCCTGCAAACAAGCAGCAGTCTGCTGTCATTTGAAACATGTTCCCCGACTTTTTAACACACTTTTACCCACGTTTTGAGCACTTATTCCTGGGTCAATGTGTTCTCTTCCCCCCTGGGTGTGTGTATGTCTGCCTGTGAGTGTGATATGCTGCTTAAAGCAGTGATTCTGCTGTTTTTAGTTTATTGTACATTTAATAAATTAAATATGATTAATATGTACATTGTTCTGTCTATACTGACACCTTTATGTCCATAATTCCGGATGTTTATGTCGTCCAATGTACACTGTCTAAAAACGACTATAACGAGTTAATTAAAACATTTTGGCCGCTCATAGGCGGCCTGCCATGCGCACCTTGAGTCCCCGGGCCCCCTGACTTAAGCACACTGCCTTGGACAAAACCCCATGTGCATAACTGCCAGACAATCGTGCCCTTGGTAACCTAAAAATATGAAAAGTGTCTGAGTGTCAGGAGTCCGCAGTTGGATGCTTAAGGGCGGACGGTAGACCACCACAAAATCCACCCCTTGTTAGTCTTACCAGGGCACGAGATTCTGGAGGGGTGAATATCTGGGTTAGTCCGTGGGGGAGTGCTTAACTGTGGGGGCCCGGGGACTCATGGTGTGCAATGTTATGGAGGTGCCACTGTTAGGGGGACATGCTGGTGGTCATTAGTCCGTCCTTCGGGGCTCTGTGAGCGGGCAACGAGAGGTGATTTTCCCGGTCTCCGCCCTGGAGGTGTGAATGCAGGTCTCCTGCATTTAAACAGATTCACCAGTTTATAACATTACTTTAGCCCTGATCAGAGCCCTGTTTTATGGGTAAGACAGCGATGTGCTGTACCCTGGCTCTCTGGCTCTCTGAGACCCTGCTAAAAGCAGTGAGTCTGCTGCCTGCATTTAAACAGATTCACCAGTTTATAACATTACTTTAGCCCTGATCAGAGCCCTGTTTTATGGGTAAGACAGCGATGTGCTGTACCCTGGCTCTCTGGCTCTCTGAGACCCTGCTAAAAGCAGTGAGTCTGCTGCCTGCATTTAAACAGATTCACCAGTTTATAACATTACTTTAGCCCTGATCAGAGCCCTGTTTTCTGGGTAAGAAAGCGATGTGCTGTACCTGGCTCTCTGGCTCTCTGAGACCCTGCTAAAAGCAGTGAGTCTGCTGTTTTTAGCTCATTGTACATTTAACTAATTAAATATTATTAATATGTACATTATCCCGTCTATACTGACACATTTATGTCCATAACTCTGTATGTTTATTGAGTCCAATGTACACCGTCTAAAAACGACAATTGTGACTGAATTAAAACAGTTTGACAGCATTTTAACACTCATGTAGCCATGTTTGCAGCCCTGTTCCATGGGTAACAATTGAATTACCCTCTCCTGTTGAATTAAAACATTTCCCACGGCTTTAAACACTAATATACCCATGGGTGTGTGTGGCACCATCTGGTGGAACATTTGTGAATTACACTAAAATCCAAAACTTTAATGTTTTTTATCTTAGCGAAATAATGGTTTAATGACCCCAATGTAATGATCATTTATGATTCTGCAGATGTTTTCTACACGTGTATCACAACGGCTTATTTTTAGAGTGATTTGGAAAACTCGGTTAGCGAGGTTTATTTTTGTCAATATGAGATGCACTGTTTTCATGTCCCATGTACATATCTGTACATATGGCCTCACGTACTACCAACATATACTAACGTAGAGTAAAGGCATCGTTAGATCTGGTGAGTTTGATTCTCAAATCTACAGAGTTCAGGAGAAGCCTCTCGCTGAAAAATATATCGGTGTGTAGATCTCCCATCAGATGAAGCTCTCGAGACTCAGCGGTGAATACAGCTCTCTTTACTAGACCCTTGTTTGGCCCATCGGCGGTCACTACAGAGTCCATAGCTCCTGCGGTGTCTTTATAAAATAAGCCGGCAGTGAATTGGGTTTTTAAAGTAGAATCAGAGTAATTCAATAAAGTTTCAATCATCGCTCTGTAAGGGTGTGTCGAGCTGGTCTGAGAAATCAGCCTGTCCCCTAGAATAACGTCGCATTGACTAAACATTTTATTCAGAGGATAATTAACAAGTGACACGGGAGCATCGACTGCCAGATTAGTCCCATCGGCGTTGGTTATTTTGACCCTGAGATGCATCAGGGTGTCATTCATATCAAGGTATTTATCCCCGTCCTCTGGAATGAAAAATTCAATGGGTCCATCCTCTGTAATGGCAGACAACGGAAGGACCTCTGTGTAGTGTTTTTCATCTATAGAAAGCTGCGTCATGGGAGCCGAAAAACAAATCCAGCTCTGCCATGCTACATTCAGCAGATGTGTGATGTAAAAGAGCCATATTTAACACTCTAAAAGATATCTCTCCCGGTGCGTTCCTTCTTCGTGGGTGCTTTTTCCCTAATGATTTTCTCTTGGTTGAGCGCTTCCCCTTTTTAAAGCCTGCCGGACCCTGTTTTCCTGGAGGTCTCTTCCTGGTCCTTCTTGCTAAAACCATCAGGCCTCCTGATCCTTCTTGAGACCCGTGATCCGATTGGCCGCCACAATTATGGACAGCCTTACTGATTATATCAGATGCAATATTTTTAGCCGCCGATTTGAGATGAGGTTTAGCTACACTGTAAAAAAAGATCGTAATTTTACAGGAAATAACTGTAAATTTTTATAGTAATTATCATGTTTTTTTAAATAACTTGCAAAATCCTGTAAAATGACAGATATTAACTATAAATTAACAATCCAAAACATTATTTTAAGTATTTTGACAATAACAACAAATAACGATTATTTCATTTTTTTTTTACAATAAATGTACTATATAATATTTACAGTATTTTTGCACTTTCAGAAAATACATGCAGATGTACGTAAAATAAAAAGTATTATCTGTAATTAAATATGTAACTCGAAATATAAAAGTGTATTACTATTATAAGACTTTAAGATATTTCTTTGTAATTTTAAGGTAAACATAAAACTGTAAAAAAAGCGTCAAACAAAAAAAATGTAAAGTAAAACATTTTTACATAAATCATTTTCTCAATATTCGATTGAATCGACCACAAACACAAAATATCCAATGTTGAAACAAAAGTAAATAAATATGTTTTCATTAAATTCCTAACTTACTATATTGTAAACATCTACAGTTGACAATATCATTAAAAAAATAAAAATCTTAGAAAGTGGAGAAATCTCTGCAGGGAGGACCCAGGTTTAAAACACACACTGTTATTTACTCAACAATAAGTCACAGTTATCCTTGTTTTATTGATGTGTTCTGTGTGTTTTTTTCCCATTGGTCAATATACAGTAATAAGCCTTAGTCTTTCATGCAGTATAATGTGCATGGTTTTCGGATTCTGGCCGACAGCCAGAACTACGGCACTTGAATTGGAATTCAGCCATAACACGGCAGAAAGTCAGGCATGTTTGGAATGAGTCCACAACACTCCTGATTGGTTAATATAAACGTCATCGAAGAAACCTGCCAATGAGAACTGCCCGCGCCTGTTGTTCACATTTGAAACATTCACGTCAGTTAGAGCAGGTCTCCTCCTGCGGACGGAGCTACAGCTGTCTGCCCCTTTCACACCGGCGCTTTTCCAGCTCCGGCTCGGAGCTGCAGGAGTTTATGGATTAATGGATTAATATCGGGATCGTTTTACATCTACACGTTAAATATGAGCATCGGGACGTCAACAAAGAACAGAAGACTTGAGATCTGGTGAGTCCTGCAACTGTAATGGAGTTAAACATGTATTTAGATAATCCTTAGTTTGTGAATGTTTTATTTTTATTTAAGGTTACGTTTCTTCTTCTAGTTAGCTGAGTTTGCATCATTAATAGGTTGTTAAATGTTAAGAAGCCCTGAGATGCTGTTTCTTGCAAGATGTTGCGCCCAAACCTGGTTTAACAAGGTGGCTGCTAACGTTAGCTTACAGCTTATTGCAGTGCTGCCGCTCCACCTCTCGTCTCCACACGGGAGAATTACACATAAACATGCAGCGGGGTGTCACAGTGTTGTCGCCAAGTTTAATGTAAAGTTTCACAGCTTTCTTACAGCGGAATCCAGTTTGTTAATGTTCAGTAGCCAACAGCTAGCATAGCATAAACAGCTAACCGCTAACGTTCGGCTAACTTGCTAGTTAGCTCTGCTCTATATATTACAAGCTAACATGACTAGCTAATGTCACACTGTGTGAACTAAAATACTTGTTGTATTACTACATCATACATGCTTGGTCCAAATCACTGCTAAAATTAATTATTTTTGAAAATGTATAGTAAATAAACACTCAGCCATGCATGAAATAACATAGCAAAAGAATACGGGCAATGTTTGACCCATGTTGTCCCTTAGAAGTGTAGTGATACAAACATGATTTTATTCAAAAAGTAAGAAAGTAAAAATTAGAATCAACCAAGCATATCTTCCCCCTCGAAATCCCAGTTGTACTTCGCTAACATGGACTAGGTCATGTTAGACAAGCAATCCAGTGGTTAGTTTTAGGGTAAGCTCCATTTTTTTTTGTTTTTTATTCACTTTAAGAGAAAGGGATTTCAGAAACAAGTATCACAAGTTTGGCTCGAGGTAAAATTAACAAAAGCTAACTGTTGTTAGACTATGTTCCCCCCTTCTAAACTTATGAAATAATCAATGCCCTTGGGATGTGTGTGTGTGTGTGTGTGTGTGTGTGTGTGTGTGTGTGTGTGTGTGTGTGGTGTGTGTGTGTGTGTGTGTGTGTGTGTGTTACAAGATTTAGGGGATCTATTGGCAGCTGCTGATAATAACATCCATCATTATGGTTTACTAATAGTTATCACTTCACTTCCTCCTCCAGCACCTGGACACAGCAGGAACCTACGCCAGGATCCTGTTTGTGGACTTCAGCTCTGCCTTCAACACCATCATCCCAGCTCTGCTGCAGGACAAGCTCCCAGCTGCAGGTGGATCACAGACTTCCTGTCTGACAGGAAGCAGCACGTGAGGCTGGGGAAACACGTCTCTGACCATCAGCACCGGTTCCCCTCAAGGCTGCGTTCTTTCCCCTCTGCTCTTCTCCCTGTAACCAACAGCTGCACCTCCAGTCACCAGTCTGTCAAGCTCCTGAAGTTCAGACGACACCACGCTCATCGGACCATCTCTGGTGGGGACGAGTCTGCCTACAGGTGGGAGATGGACCATCTGGTGACCTGGTGTGGGGAAAACCACCTGGAGTGGAGTGCACCAGCTGGGCGTAAAAAAGTAGGTCTTAACTCTAACGTCGGGCTTAGCTACGTCCGACTTAGTGATTAGAATTTACACCGAGTGCACCAAACCTGACTAGTCTCGGTCGTAGCTGCGCCTGGTCTTAAGATGCGCGTCCACGTGAATACACGCGAAACAGTAATTGTTGCCAAGCAACACACGTCTATATAATTTAACACTCGAACTCCTCCATTCAGAGCAAGCTAAGAATTGAATAACGAATATGGATAACGGAAACCAAAAGAAGAGAAAAACCAATTTTACTGATAGAGAGATTAGAACATTAATTGAAATATATGCAGAGCATAAAAACTCGCTAACTGCCAAATTTAACAATACCATGACAAACAAACACAAACTCGCAGCCTGGAAGTCGATCACTGGTGCGATAAATGACTTGGGTGATGGAGGGATACGGACGGTGGAAGAGTGTAGGAAAAAGTGGAAGGACCTACTATCCAGAGCCAAAAAAGATGCTTCGGTTCTCAAAAACCCTCCGACCGGCGGAGGCCCTGCACCAAAAACCTCTCCATACAGCAATATAATTATTGCTATTTTTGGAGAGGATTCCCCCACTTTCACCGGGTTGAATGGGATTGACAGCTCAGAGCCGTCAACTTCAACATTTGAAGAGGTTGACGCAGACGTGTCAGCTGTCACTAGTGGTAAGTCATTAATAGAGTAACATCACCCTACATTATCTATATAAACATTACCCCCGTGAGACATCACGGCTAGCAAGATAACAATTAGCAATCGCGGCAGTTGATAGCAACTGACAATAACTGACAGTAACTGACAGTAACTTGCCATTTTACAGACTCAGAGGACCGCAGAGAAGAGGGAATTCCCACACCCACAGCGTCAGCGATGACTCAAGAGGAATCCCAAATGGCCACACCCCGAAAGAGAAAGAGGGATTTGTCAGAGCTACAGCGGGAACTGACGGAGAAAGAAATCGTTCGTGTGGAGGTGGAGACCGTACAATTGAGAGCGGAACACGAGAAAATTGAGCTGGAGAAGGAGAAATTGAGACTCCAAATTATAATCCTTAATAATCAAATAATCACTGAAGAAGACACTGTGTTCACCATTCTGTAATCATATCTGTTGTACTTGTTTTTTTATCTCAATTTCATGTTAATAGTTCTCCAAAATGTTGTTATTTAATGTTATTGTGTGTGTTCTTTGAATAAAATAGACCTAATGAAAATATGTGGTCACAATGGGAGCTTATTGAAATGCAATTGCAAAAAAACAGCGTTCATATTACAAATATACAGGTCTATAGGTTGTTTATTATATGATTGCGGGTAAGGCGTCCACCGATATCTTCACGGATGCCAGCAGGAGCCACAGGGTTCTCATCCGCCTCCAGTACCAATTCTCCTTGCATCGGAAGGGGGATTCTCTTTTTCACACAGATGTTGTGCAGCACCGCAGTGGCAGCAATGATCACGCAGACGCGCTCAGGGTGCATTCGCATTTCACTGTGGAGGCAGTGAAACCTACAAAAAAAAGCAAAAAACAATTTAGCCTATATCTACATTAAAAGGCTGGCCTTTTATATATTATAAAAAATGACTTACTAACCTACGTTTGAGCACTCCAATGCAGCGCTCTACAATGTTCCTCGTTTGCGTATGCTTCTCGTTATAGCGGCGCTCTTGTGCAGTTCTCTCTGCGATGACAGGTGTCATTAGCCATCGCTTCAGAGGGTATCCACTGTCTCCGAGAAGAAGACCATTCACTCTCCCTGCCTCAAATTCCCGTTGAAGGGCGCTCTCTCTCAGGATGCGAGCATCATGGGTCGACCCAGGCCATCTTGCAACGAGGTCGACAATGCCCATGTCCGAGTTGCAAACAATTTGGACATTTATTGAGTGGTAACCCTTTCTGTTAACATACAAATACTCATGTTCAGAGGGGCCTGAATGCGAACATGAGTACCGTCGATGCATCCGACAATACCAGGTATACCTGATTTTAACAAAAATCTTGCCTGGATTTTGCTGATTCTTCTTGTGTGGGTAGGTGAATATAGTTCCTAAGGCGGCGCTGGAGGGCCAATGAAACTTGTCTTATAGCCCGACATGCAGTTGTGCGATGAACATTAATCATGTCTCCCACAGTATTTTGAAAGGCCCCGTTAGCGTAGAATCTGAGCGCAATCAGCACCTGCAAGGTTGGGGAGAGCGCAGCGTTTCGGTTTGATCCGTGCTGGAGTTGAGGGGAGATCTCCTCGATTAAATCAAAAAGGGCTTGTCTGCCGAAACGAAACCTCTCTATCAGTTCACTGTCTGAATAGATGTCCAGTGGGTTTGTTCGATCACGGACGACTCTTTCTCTTCTTAATGCCCTTTCATTGTTAAACCTGTAAACAAGACGCCCTGCCATCGTTAATATCCTTCTTGCCTGTTTTACGTTACTATGGATACTAGTCTGTCTTTCCATTTACGCCTGCTCCATACTAGGCGTAAAAGTTACACCCGGGCGCAACGCATACAGGGCTTAAGTCTAAGTGGTGCACTAGTCATAACTTTAGTTTGGTCTTAACCTTCGGTTCTACGTCGGACGTAGAGTTACGACCAGCTTACGCCCAGCTGGTGCACTCCACTCCTGGAGCTCAACGCTCTCAAGACAGTGGAGATGGTTGTGGACTTTAGGAAGAACGCAGCCCCGCCCGCCCCCATCACTCTGTGTGGCTCACCATCACTCTGTGTGACTCCCCAGTCACTGCTGTGGAGTCTTTCCGCTTCCTGGGCACCATCATCGCCCAGGACCTCAAATGGGAGCAGAACAGCAGCTCCCTCATCAAAAAAGCCCAGCAGAGGATGTTCTTCCTGAGGCAGCTGAAGAAATTCAACCTGCCAAAGATGATGATGGTGAACTTCTACACCTCCATCATGGAGTCCATCCTCACCTCCTCCATCACCATCTGGTACGCTGCAGCCACAGCCAAGGATAAGGGCAGGCTGCAGCGTGTCATCCGCTCTGCAGAGAAGGTGATCGGCTGCAATCTGCCATCCCTCCACGACCTGCATGCCTCCAGGACCCTGAGGCGGGCAGGGAAGATAGTGGCCGACCCCTCCCACCCTGGACACAAACTGTTCACCCCCCTCCCCTCTGGCAGGAGGCTGCGCTCCATCAGGACCAATACCTCTCTCCATCAGGACCAAAACCTCTCTCCATGAGGACCAAAACCTCTCGCCACCTCAACAAGGCCCCCCCCTGACACTTTACCTCATCCACAACGCAGACTCTATGCATTACATAATGGAGATCACAGGATGGTAAATAATGCAATGTTTAAATATTGCTTACTGCACATATTTTATATTCTATAATTTATTGCATTCTATTTCGATGTATATTACTGCTTTATTTTATTGCTATCTTACTATATTTTTATTACAGTGTTCTTAATATAGTTCGCTATCTGTGTACTTTTTTTTATTTACTTTTTTTATTTATATATGTATGTACAACACCTAGTCAAATTCCTCATATGTGTGAAAAACCTGTTTCTGATTCTGATCTTTTTGTCCTCTAGGTTGCACTGCCACGTCTACAGTAGCGCAGAATGGACAGAGGAAACATGATTGGGCCTCAAGTTTTTTGCAGCCAATATACATTCTACAAACTTGGGATAGGAGGGTGAGTGAACAAGTTATCCATTGGTTGGAACCTACATCCCCATTGTTAGACGTACTAAATCCTGCACACTGCTCCTTCAAATTGACAATGTGAACATATGTCGCCATTTTGTAATTTCTGTTATTTTCAGTTGAGAATGTTTCAAAGTACTCTTAAAAAAATTCAACTTACTTTTGTTTCTACTGTTTATAAGTATGATGTTTAAATATGAAATGCTGTATTCATTAGTTTTCATATTTTAAGTTTTCAGAGTAATTGTTTCCGACAGAACATTTTGTGATGTCTTTTCATTGAATGTCTTTGATTGGAAAATGTTAGAAAAAAGCTGTAAAATAACAGTATTCTACCTGTAGAACTTTAGGTTCTGTATTTATTTTAGTGTTTGATCATACAAATCTAATAAAAAAAAAGTAAAAAACAGTTTTTCTCATCCAAAACTTTATTTAAGGTATTTGAATGTAACATTTTAAGACAATGGATTTTGAAAAGAGAGGAAAGTTTCCTGTAAAATCGTTAAGGACAATTTCTGTATATTAATTGCTTTTGCACTTTATTTGAGTTAAAGTATTTTTACTTTAATTTTATGGTTTTGTTTGGCAGCCGCTGCTGCCAGTACTTTGACCGTTTTTTTACGGGTTTTTGCCCGTAGAGGTTTTAGTGCTGTACTTTTATTAAAGGTTATTGACTGTAAAAAGAGAGGATAAATCTGTAAATTAGAGTATTTGTACGTTAAAGTATAGTAATGTACTTTTATTAAAGGTTATTGACTGTAAAAAGAGAGGATAAATCTGTAAAATTAGAGTATTTGCACGTTAAAGTATTAGTAATGTACTTTTATTAAAGGTTATTGACTGTAAAAAGAGAGGATAATCTGTAAAATTAGAGTATTTGTACGTTAAAGTATTAGTAATGTACTTTTATTAAAGGTTATTGACTGTAAAAAGAGAGGATAAATCTGTAAAATTAGAGTATTTGTACGTTAAAGTATTAGTAATGTACTTTTATTAAAGGTTATTGACTGTAAAAAGAGAGGATAAATCTGTAAAATTACAGTGTTTTCCTGTAAAATCTTTAAGGACAATTCCCGTAAATTAATGGCTTATTCACTTATTTCAGTTGAAGTATTTTACTTTAATTTAAGGGTTTTTGTTTGGCAGCCGCTGCTGCCAGTACTTTGACCGTTTTTTTACGAGTTTTTTTTTACAGTGTATGGCGAACCCCCTTCTCACCAATGGTGCTACAAAACGAAATAATCTTGAGAATATAGAACCAATGCCTCGACCGTACATAACGGGTGCTCCATAAAAACCAGGCAATGACCCTCCAGCTTGATTTTCATAGTAGCTAACAAAACGTTGTGGATCTTGATGAATCATCGTTTTGCAAATGATTGCCCCGCTTTTGAAGGTCGGAAATGAAGTTTCACTACACTCTTGCCGTAGGTAAACTTTACTGGTTCGTTCTGATCGTTTTTTATCTCTATCTGTATTTTTCAATATGCGTTTTTGTTACCGGCAAATAATATGCAGGACTAAAATACTGGGTGATGGTGTCACCGAATGTCCCTTATATATCTACGGTTCTCAGGAGAGGAGCAAAAGCGTCACCTACCCTCTGATGACTGACCACGTTACTATAACAGTAGAGATGAGTTACGCCTGCATTTATATCCGCAGGGTAGGTTGCTGATTTATCATCAAATTTGATCCACTGGTCTGGTTTTATTCCAAGCATATAGGCGAGGGGCTTTGGAAAGCGAAAACGATGTTGTCCACACCTGAAATTCAATTTTCCGGTGAATTGGACTATAGTAAAAATGGACATCAGATTCCATTTTTCTGAAGCAGGACTCCAGTTCCGCCTTGAGCTGACTAATGGTGCATTTCACTCCACGGCCTCGCTCGGCCTCGCTCGGCCTCGCTCGGCCTCGATCGGTATGGCTAGGCCTCGTTAGGACTGGCTCACTTTATGGCGCATTTCCATTACAGTTTAGGAACTGGGGTAGTAACTATAGTAACAGCAGTGTAGGCGGAGCCGTGACGTAATCTTCAATGAGAACCCCAGAAAAACAACACAGCCGTTAGCTGTTAGCCCTCAGAGCTCACAGCTCCTCATATATGTTCAGAAACTAGACAAAAGTTAAACAAGTACAAACCACAGACTGCCTGTGTCATGGAGAATACAGTCGCTGCTTTATTTATGTCTGTATAGGCCGTTGTTGTGAGTGTGGACGGTCGGAGCATATACTGCGTTAGCTTAGCCGATCTCCATTCAGAAAACACGCATTTTAAAAGGTTTTTCGCCTGCCGTCTGTCTGCAGACTTGTCAAGCATTAATTCATGGTTTTTACTAACCGGTATCAGTATGTTGTTACTTCATCATTTTGAAACGTGTATTACAATTAAATCACGGTCAAATATGTCCATCTTGTTGTAGTTGTAGCCCCCTTGCCAGCGATGCTCTCTCTAGTTTAGCATACTCAGCCCGACTCAGCCTCGTTGTCTCTGGCCCTAGACCCACAATTTTATGAGGCCAGAAAAACTGTGAATTAGGACCCGCCGGCCGGTACTAGGCCAAGTGGAAACGCAACCAAAAACGGCCGCTGACGTCACAGGCCTCTTAAACCGTGCTCCGCGCTGTAGTGGAAACGCCCCATTATGGTGCTATAGTAACCCCCACGGAACATTTGAAGCTTTTACCTTGCTCACTAGCTCGGGGGCTTTTGATTTCTTTATCCATTCAAAATAGGCTACATCTAGAGGTAAGTTATACCAAGTGTGTGGGTATGACATTTCTGACATGGCTACCTGCCACAAACCGTCTAAATGCAAAGGTTGTGCTAAGTTTACCTGGTAACTAGAGCTTGTATTGTTTTGAAATACATCAAGGCTGGCATTGGAAGGCAGCGTAATGTAGAACCCCTCATTTATCTCCATGGCTGTAATGAAGGACTGAGCGTTAAGTCTGTTGTTTTTATACATCTTTGATCTCCCCAGCATCAACCCAGCTGTTGAATTCCTCGGGCCAGTTCTTCCAGCATACATACAGCATACACGCCTTTTCAGAATTTTCTCAACTTGAAAAGCCTTGTCCCGAGATACCTTCACTTTTTGTAACTCTTTCTCATAAAAAGTCCCCTTGATCTCTTCTCCATCATAATCTTTGAGTTTGTAAACAGGGGGTTGACGAGGTATGCCTTCAGACACCGTAAATAATTCGTCAGTATAACTCTGTTCATATTTTTTATCAAAGACCCCTCTCAGCTTGGAAATTCTTACAAGTTCCCCCTCCTTAAAGTTCATTTTCGTAGCAGCTTTTTTACGATGGCTAGATGGGGTGTACAGGTTACGAAACACTTGAGCCGCATTTTCCTTTGTCACCTGCAGCGGCGTCATTTTAATACTTTGGTGATAACTATTATTGTAACTTTCAATTAGTTCAGGCAAGACGTCTATCTATCTATGAGTGTTTTTAGCTGTAAAATACCTCCTCATTTTAGTTTTCAGCGTACGGTTAAATCTCTCTACCACACACGCCTTCATATCACTGGCTGTTGCATAATGTGCAATACCTCGTTTCTTCAATAAGGCTTGAAAAACTTTGTTAAAGAATTCTTTCCCTGCGTCTGTTTGCATCTTTTTAGGAATCTGACTGTGTGTTAAAATTGTATCAAAGGCTTTGGCAACTTCTACACCAGTCTTCTTCTTTATTGCCTGAGCATAGGCTTTTTTCGAAAATACATCTATGACTGTTAACAAATAATTAAAACCATCATTATGTTTGGATAACGACTGCATATCGCAGAGGTCAGCTTGAAATTGTTGTAGCGGTCTGAGTACGAAAACTCTGTTTCTTACAAAATGTACCCTTGACGGCTTATGCAAAGTATAGGCATCCTGTTCTGATCAAAATTCTCTGACTTTCTCTACATTTACTTGTTTACCCGTCTCATTCTGTACAGCTCTACGGGTTTATCAACGCCCCCTGAACTCCCTGGATTAGAAGGAGTGTAATACACCCTATGCATGACCAGAGTTGGGTGTAACGCGTTAAAAGTAATATTATTACAGTAACGCGTTACTTTGTAACGCGTTACTGTAATAATATTACTTTTGTCGGTAACGGAGTAGTGTAACGCGTTACTTTTATAATTCAGTAATCACACTACAGTTACTAACATTGCCCCGACACGCGTTACTTCGTTACTTTTATAAAATCAGTCATAATCACACTGACAGACAAGAGGGGTTTCCGCCGCAGGTTTATATGTACGTAATCTGCGCGACTTGCGCGTCCACATCTCCACCTGCAGTGCTCCATAAACATGGCAGAGTCAGCGATAACTTTCGAGGGGTGGAGGTATGCCCATTATTTTGAGTTCGTCCGAAGAATAGACAGGAATGTGACGGTGAGGTGCAAACTGTGTCCAGGCCAGAAGCTGTTATCCACTGCTGCAAACACCACGTCAAACCTCAACAAACACCTGCAAAGAACACATGCTAAGGTGAAGCTAATAGCTAAGGACCCCCGAACCCAGAGTGAGGATGTTGTGAGTCGCGGCCGCCGACTCCGAAGCGGCACAAATTAGAATTTGGAGGACCGGTAACCAAAGCAGAGATGGACAGGCTTGTAGCATCCTTCATAGTAGAGGTAATGTTGCCCATCTGCACAGTGGAATCACCATCGCATCGTTCAGAGATATACTCAGTGGCGGCCGGTGGTCTATTTTTTTGGTGGGGCTCTTGACGTACTGGGAGTGACCTGCCCGGGGGGTCCGGGGGTTTCCCCCCGAATTTTTTTTTCGAGAAATGACCCTTAAATGATGACTTCTGGTGATGTTAGAGGGGGGGGGAAAGGAGAAATCGAGGCTTAAAAATATGAGAAGACTGATCAATACCTCCATAATCTTCAGTGTGGAAAATATTATTTATCAACCTGAACATCTACTACTTTACCAGGAACCGTTGGAAAATACATCACAGACAATGCAACAAACGTGGAGACAGAACAATCACTTCTGTGATAAATGCCCACTTATTAATAAACTTCTAACAACCATGGGAAACCTCCTCTCTACATATAAAGTGATATCCAAGCATGGGAAACAAAGACAGCATTTACCTGTTTGCATCCAGCTAGCCAAGCCTTTTTTGTGTACCAGCTACTTGCGAAGCCTCGTGTATAAGTTTTGTCTTTTCACGAGATTGCTGCGATATATTCAAATCGGGTTGGTCCGGTCCAAGGTCTTTAAGCAACAATTTATCTGCCAAACTTCTCCTTTCGAAAGGATTGGAGATTAGCTCTTGAACAGAATTAGGCGGGACCGAGATCCGGAGACTCCACCTGCACACGAAGCCATCCTCATCAACTACTGCGTCAACCGGATACGAGTCACTGTCCAAACTACTCACAGACTGCACGGGGCGCTGACATTAGCGCCCCGTGACCGTCATATTTGACGACGCTGATTGGCTGAAATTATGTTTTCGCGGCATAGTTTACACGTTACAGATAGCAACAGTCAGCTGCTAGTGGCTGCTGCTGCACTGGTTGAAGGCTCCTCTCTTAGCGCCCAGACGAGAGAAGGTACACGGGCAAGGCCAGGCAGGAAACATGTGACTTATCAGTAACTTTAGACATCGTAACACAATTTTAAACGAGATTTTATTGTAGATTATACATTTTACTGATACCAATTATATCATATTTACCTTGTTCATTAAAAATAAAAATAAAAATATATATTTTTTTTTAAATATATTTTTATTTTTATTTTTATTTTTATTTTTATTTTTTAATATGGGAAGAGGTGGGGCGTCGCCCCTAGCGCCCCTATGGACCGGCCGCCACTGGATATACTGCGCAGAATACAGATAGCAGGAGACAGAGGACAGCCATAGTCAGAGCTATCTGGATCAGTCTTATGCGACAATGGAAACTGAACTAAAGAGAACATTTGAAACTTTAGCAGTCTGCGTGATCTGCCTGCAGGGAGGGGCGGGCCGGCCCTGAGAGTAAAGTAACGAGTAAAGTAACGAGTTACTTTATGTAGAGAGTAACGAAGTAGTGTAATATATTACTTTTTTTTAGTAACGACCCCATCTCTGTGCATGACACGTTTCTCAGACATGCTCCCTGTTACCGCCCCAATGAGGTATTGAATACAACAGTTTTGTTACAACACATTTTATTGATTTGCTGCATATACCAACAACAGATTAAAAAAACATTTTTTTCCAAACAGAAAATCAAAAACAATTGAAATCAAAAACATGATTACAAAGAAGGACACACTCGATCAAGTAAAATAAAAATAAAAAAACATGGTGGTACTTTTACGAAAAGTATCAAACTCTTCCTATCGTTGCCAAAAGTCCCACGCGTCTGTTATATTCTTCAGTTGGGACTCGTCGTTTTCAACAAGCTTTTCGTAAAGCTTGTTGATTTTAGCCGCAAAGCGTCTTGTGCTTCTGAGATTGTGAAGAATCGCCTCGGCAGCTCCAAAGATCCTTCTCTCCGACACATGAAGCTTGATCGAGTGTAGAGAACCCCGAATGGCTGGAATGAAACGGTCGGTCCACAGTCTCTTTACCACTTCATCATAGTTTCGCTCCAGAAAATATTCTGGCATCTCAAACAAACACTCGTGCTGCATTTGACTGGGATGGTCGACTTGACAGCCATAACATTGTTCCTTTCTGTACAGATGCACGACCCTATCCAACAGATGAACCACTACAGCTTTTACCATATTCAGGAATGAAGCTGTCCTTGCCCCGTCTACAGCATCACACTCTGGAGTATAACCACAGCTATACGCATAGCGTGTCGATTCATCGCCTGCTACCGAGGAGTCTGAAGAAGCTGCTGATTTCCTTGGGGACTCTGGTGGAGTAGATGGAGGTTGATACATATCCCCCCAGCCAGTAACATCAACGCCAGCAACATCACTGTTGAGCTCGGGTGTCCAGATTGTTGGAGATGATGGTGGTCTGCCAGGAGCTTGTTCCAGGCTGCAGCTCGCGGGGAGAGACTTGTTTTTTCTCAGATCCATGGTTAGTCTTCAACGGTTGTCTTAGTGGGTCCTTAGTTTTAAATGATCTGGTGAGGGGGTGGGACTTATTATGTTGAGTGGGAGGAGGAGTCATCTGCAAAAGTGAGAGTTTTTCTCACCGTTATAATGTCTATTGCTGTTTGACTCTGTTTGAAAAGTTCTTTAAGCTTTGTAGATTTTTCATCTATCATTTTCAGCCAAGCAACCAGAGGCACACGCAATGATGTTTGAAAAACCCCACATGTAGAGTTGAAATACTCCAAAACAAAATCATCAGAGGGTTCCTTCCCCCGCGTCACCAAACGGCTTGAGCGGTAATACCATCTACCAGGCGGCCCGCTTTTAGTTTCCCAGACGGTGCTTGTCAGGATTCTTTTCACTTCTGGCAGCGGGTGAATATTTTCTTCCTCTTCTTCCACATTGAGGGGTTGCGGTGAAAACTCTTCTTTGATCTCGACCACAGTTTGCGTTTCTTTGCTTTTTGATGCAGGTTTCACGGACATTGCACGTACGATGCCTGAACGACTCCACAATGCATCCATGATGGTTTCTTTATGCACTGCTTTTTCTGATACAACGGTTGCACGGAGATCTCTGGAGGACACCAGAGTTAACACAGCCCAATCTGTTGAGGTCAACGACGCTTTAACACTGCGGGGTCCATAAGTTTCTCCATTCTTCAGATTGTAGAAATGTAGTTCATTCGTCATATAGTTGAACACATAACCCCAAACATCTCCATTTTCCAGACTCCATTTTTCATGAAGAGGGGTTTGAACTTAGGTGACTTGGTGATTGGAAATGACTGGCTTTTTATCTAGTTTTTCTAGGGTTAGCTTTTGTAGGGTTAGCTTTTTATCTAGTTTGCACAGATTTCTTTTTACCTAACTCCACCCCCACCTCTATCTTCTGGCATCACAGCAAAAGGAAGGGGGACGGGGTGGGAGGAGGACGGGGTGCGAGACAGTCTCACACAACTTCAAAGAGACTGCCTTAATACTAGTTACAAACACTGATCAAAGGACAGACTTCAGAGGCTAATTAGATTGACATCAAAGGCTTATAACATGCCGGTGTGATATCACACCGGCATGTTATAACACCTCACCCACCTTACATCAAAGGACAGACATCAAAGGGTAATTAGATTAGACAACAAAGTAGTCTACTACAGAGGGGGAATATCACACCTGTACGCTATAACACCTCAACCCTCACATCAAAGCACAGACATCAAAGGGTAATTAGATTAGACAAAGGGCAGACATCAAAGGCTAATTAGATTGACATCAAAGGCTTATAACACGCCGGTGTGATATCACACCTACATGTTACAACACCTCAACCCCCTCACATCAAAGGATATCACACCTATCTGTGATATCACACCTACACGTGATAACACCTCGAACAAAGGGGCTCATTACCATATCAAATGGGCTCATTAGCATAAGTAGTAGTAGGTGTGACCTGTCACACCACCTGTCCCTTTTTATGCATACTAATGTGATGGAAATGGGATCAGTACTACTACTGATAGGAGTCGAGGAGGGGAGTCGAGGAGGGGAGTCGAGGAGGGGAGTTAGTGAAATGAGAAAGGGCCACTGATTCCATAACAACATTCAAAACCCACCTGTTCAAACTGGCATTCTCATCATAACCTGTACCCTGTGTCCTTCTGTGTCCTCTTGTGTCCTTCTGTGTCCTCTTGTGTCCTTCTGTAGTCCACTTCCTGTTGTTTGTCTTGTTTTACACCGGCTGACATTTCATTAAATCCACTGTTTTAACTTTCCCTATATTACCCTTTGCCCTGTAAGGTGTGTAAGGTGTCCTTGGGCCCTGTAAGGTGTCCTTGGGCCCTGTAAGGTGTCCTTGGGCCCTGTAAGGTGTGTAAGGTGTCTTTGGGCCCTGTAAGGTGTGTAAGGTGTCCTTGGGCCCTGTAAGGTGTCCTTGGGCCCTGTAAGGTGTGTAAGGTGTCATTGGGCCCTGTAAGGTGTGTAAGGTGCCCTTGGGCCCCGTAAGGTGTCCTTGGGCCCTGTGAGGTGTCCTTGGGCCCTGTGAGGTGTCCTTGCTATGAAAGGCTCCAGTTCTTCAGTAAAACCCTTGAATCACATTGAAATAACAAAGAGTCAGAGATCCAGATGTAATGATTTTATTTCACAGCAGGTTAAACATCAGAGCAGTTTAACGATCCTTCATTGTTTCTGTTTCTTCACGTTGTTTCACTTTCATCAGACGCTTTATTCTGAAATTCTGTTTCCTCCCCCTCTACGTTTGTTTGTTTGTTTGTTGATGTTCAGCACTTTGGAAACATCTCCTCTATAATGTATATATTTATAAAACACATTTTTTAAATACTATAAATGTGTTTTCTCTCAATTTCCTTAAAACTTCAATTAAATGTTTGATGTACTTTAAAGGTCCCATGTCATGTTCCATTGTTGAGGTCTACTAGAATAGATGTACATTGTTCAATGTTCCAAACTCACATTGGTTTCTCAAACAGCATCTCTGTATAGTATGTGTATTCACTCTCTGTCCTAAACGGCTTGTTGGAGCTCCGGCCCCCCCCCTCCCTCCCCTCACTGTGCTCTGATTGGTCGGGACGTTGCGAGGCTCGCTGCTGCGAGGAGCAGACAGGTTTCCGGGTCGGCGATACAGCGAAAACAAGCTAAACTCATCCTGAGCACACAACACTCACAGCCGAAGTAAAAACAATAAGTGTGGCTTGATATTGAGTAAGAAAAAGGTTTATAACGCTGTGAGAATGGGTCTGCGGAGAGCATTCCTCCACCATCCCAACTCGTCTGTTACCAGCGTTCAGGGAGCTCTATGCAAGTCAATGGGGACTCCCTGTTAGTTAGCCAAGGGATCCTGGTGTGTGAGGTGCTCCGCGGATTGGTCCATTTGGGCCAATCCGGTCATTTGTTGTTGATTTGGGTGTTCACACGTCACAGAACCCAGGAAGCAAACAATGGAAAATGAGAAATCTCCAACGAGGCGTTCTGGGGCAGCACAGACAGGTCTTCTCTGTGTTAGAGTTTTACTCTCTACAGGGTGCACTTTGAGGGTTTGTGACTCTGCAGACCGTTTACATGCAGACAAACCTTCATAACACACAAGGAGACGGGTGATAACCGGAAAAGCATGTCATGTGACCTTTAAATAAAGAGGTCTTCTGAGTTTCAGTCGACTTTTTGCTTTTAACGAGGATTTAAATCAAATTTCAGAATAAAAGCTCCCTGATTAAAACACGACACTTAAACATCAAACATTAAACACTAACCACTAAACACTAACCACTAAACACTAACCACTAACCACTAACCACTAAACACTAACCACTAAACACTAAACACTAAACACTAATTTAATTTAATTGGGAATTTTGAGATTTAAGTGGAAATTCTGAGATTTAAGTGGGAATTCTGAGATTAGGTGAGAATTCTGAGATTTAAGTGGGAATTCTGAGATTTAAGTGGGAATTCTGAGATTAGGTTGGGAATTCTGAGACTGAAGTAGGAATTCTGAGATTAGGTGAGAATTCTGAGATTTAAATGGGAATTCTGAGATTTAAGTGGGAATTCTGAGATTTAAGTGGGAATTCTGAGATTTAAATGGGAATTCTGAGATTTAAGTGGGAATTCTGAGATTAGGTTGGGAATTCTGAGATTCAAGTGGGAATTCTGTGACTGAAGTAGGAATTCTGAGATTAGGTGAGAATTCTGAGATTTAAATGGGAATTCTGAGATTTAAGTGGGAATTCTGAGATTAGGTTAGAATTCTGAGATTTAAGTGGGAATTCTGAGATTAGGTTGGGAATTCTGAGATTTAAATGGGAATTCTGAGATTTAAGTGGGAATTCTGAGATTAGGTTGGGAATTCTGAGATTTAAGTAGGAATTCTGAGATTGAAGTGGGAATTCTGAGATGTAAGTGGGAATTCTGAGATTAGGTTGGGAATTCTGAGATTTAAGTGGGAATTCTGAGATTAGGTTGGGAATTCTGAGATTTAAATGGGAATTCTGAGATTGAAGTGGGAATTCTGAGATTAGGTGAGAATTCTGAGATTTAAGTGGGAATTCTGAGATTGAAGTGGGAATTCTCAGATTAGGTGAGAATTCTGAGATTTAAGTGGGAATTCTGAGATGTAAGTGGGAATTCTGGGAAAGGTGGGAATTCTGAGATTTTTTTTCTAATTTCAATAAATATTATTTTCAGTTTTAAACATCTGAAGAAAATGTAATAAAAGTTATTTTAAATGAAAGACCTCTGTTTTCACAGATTTCTCACAGAAGCTGTCTTTATTTTTTTCACAGATTTAAAAAACGACAGAAACGTTTTTAGATTGACTTTAGTTTGTTTTTTAAGAGATTAAACATCGACATGCAGGAACCACGATAAGTTTTCTTACATTACATAAAGTTTTCTTCTTACATTTCTGACATTTTACGCCGAACGCTGAATTCTGTTACTTTCAATATTAAAACTCTTCATCAGAAGCTCAAAGGATAATTTACTGATTTATTATCAGAGCTTTATTCTGAAAAACTTCACGACTTTAATCTCAAAGAATATTCCCATCATTCTCTTTTAATAAGATTTCTATTTTTAATTCAATTATCTTCTTTTCGTTCCTTTTGAGTTCCTTTGAGTTCATGAATGTTTTTAATTCTGAAGATTTTACTTTTATTCTGTATATTTTGTGATTTTGATAAAAAAATTCAGGACTTTATTTTCTGATATTTAAAATGTTCTGTTTCTTAAATATTTAGCATTATTTAGTTATTTAAAGTTCAGGACTTTAATCTTTAGAGAGTCATTCACCTCCTAAATGTCTCTAGTTTTATTGTTTAACTTTATAGATTTGAACAAAACCCAATTTGTGTTTTTAGATTTCTTCTAACTTTTCTTCTCCTAATGTTTGTCTTTAATCTCTAATTTATTTCTTAATGTCCCTCATTGGCTGACTTGTGTCCCCCGGAGGCTCCTGATTGGCTGACGTGTCCCCTCTCCTGCTCCTGATTGGCTGAGAGGCTGGATGACATCACAGGATGCTCTCTCTCTCGTCTCCGAAGGTCACGGTGTCCGACGACACGCTGCAGACCTCGGGGGGGTCGCCGGGTCTCAGCCCCCGCCGCAGGTGAACCACCCGCACGTTCTCATTGGTGGGAGTGGGGCGGGGGGCGGAGCTTGGGGAGAGGATGACATCAGTGACGGAGGAGGAGGAGGAGGGGGGGGTGGGGTCAGTGGTGGTGAGTGGCCGGGCCTAGAGTTGGAGTTGTTGTTGAGCGAGACGGAGTTCAGGTTGAAGGACCAGCTGTCCTCGGGGCTGGAGGCCATCAGGCTGCAGTCCTCGGAGCAGATGGACATCCGGACGTCTTGAAGAACGCCGGGAACGCCGCCCGGGACGCCGGGAACACCGCCGCGCTTCCTGTCCTCCTCTAGCTCCGCCTCCTCGTCCTGCAGCGAGTGATTGGGCGAGCTGTCGTTGGAGCGGACGCCAGAATCAGACGAATCCTTTTTGTCCAGCGTGGCGTCGGACAGGAAGTCCTTCCCCTTCATCGCCGTGATCTTCTTCAACTCCTCGTCTTCTTCGATCTTCTTGTAGCTCCGCCCCCTCGCCCCCGCTGTGTGTTCGCTGTTTTTCTCGTCTTCCTCCCTGATGGGGTCCAGGTCTGGGTTGTTATTATCGGTGGTTGTTGTTGTGTGTTTTCCGGCTCCGGTCCCTTCCCGAACGTGGCTCTGCGTCCCTCCGTCTCCTCCCTGCTCTCGTAGGAGGACAGGAATTTAACCGGCTGCGGCTGCACGGGTCGCTCCGCGCCGCTCAGCTCAGTCTGGGCCATCTGAGACACGTACTCCTCATAGGCGGAGCGGTACTCGTCCTGCTGACGATCCGTCAGGCGGGACACGTCCAGAGAGGAAGACTCCTGAGAGTTCAGAGAGGTGAGGCTGGCTGTACGGAGCGCCGCCTGGAGGAGAGGAGGAGGAGAGGAGGAGGAGGAGAGGAGAGGAGGAGAGGAGGAGAGGAGGAGAGGAGGAGGAGAGGAGGAGGAGGAGGAGAGGAGAGGAGGAGGAGAGGAGAGGAGGAGGAGGAGAGGAGGAGGAGGAGGAGGAGAGGAGAGGAGGAGGAGGAGGAGGAGGAGGAGAGGAGGAGGAGAGGAGGAGGAGGAGAAGGAGGAGAGGAGAGGAGGAGAGGAGGAGGAGGAGAGGAGGAGGAGGAGAGGAGAGGAGGAGGAGGAGAGGAGGAGGAGGAGAGGAGGAGGAGAGGAGGAGGAGGAGGAGGAGAGGAGAGGAGAGGAGAGGAGGTGCTGTACCCAGGGTACAGCACCTCGCTGTCTTACCCAGAAAACAGGGCTCTGATCAGGGCTAAAGTATTGTTAGAAACTGGTGAATCTGTTTAAATGCAGGCAGCAGAGACACTGCTTTTAGCAGGGTCTCAGAGAGCCAGACACCCAGGGTACAGCACCTCGCTGTCTTACCCAGAAAACAGGGCTCTGATCAGGGCTAAAGTCTTGTTAGAAACTGGTGAATCTGTTTAAATGCAGGCAGCAGAGACACTGCTTTTAGCAGGGTCTCAGAGAGCCAGACACCCAGGGTACAGCACCTCGCTGTCTTACCCAGAAAACAGGGCTCTGATCAGGGCTAAAGTCTTGTTAGAAACTGGTGAATCTGTTTAAATGC
Organism: Trematomus loennbergii; assembly: GCA_012861695.1. Taxonomy (NCBI): domain Eukaryota; kingdom Metazoa; phylum Chordata; class Actinopteri; order Perciformes; family Nototheniidae; genus Trematomus; species Trematomus loennbergii. Next base: position 155,636 of record JAAOOA010000942.1, read on the forward strand.
AGGCAGCAGAGACACTGCTTTTAGCAGGGTCTCAGAGAGCCAGACACCCAGGGTACAGCACCTCGCTGTCTTACCCAGAAAACAGGGCTCTGATCAGGGCTAAAGTCTTGTTAGAAACTGGTGAATCTGTTTAAATGCAGGCAGCAGAGACACTGCTTTTAGCAGGGTCTCAGAGAGCCAGACACCCAGGGTACAGCACCTCGCTGTCTTACCCAGAAAACAGGGCTCTGATCAGGGCTAAAGTCTTGTTAGAAACTGGTGAATCTGTTTAAATGCAGGCAGCAGAGACACTGCTTTTAGCAGGGTCTCAGAGAGCCAGACACCCAGGGTACAGCACCTCGCTGTCTTACCCAGAAAACAGGGCTCTGATCAGGGCTAAAGTCTTGTTAGAAACTGGTGAATCTGTTTAAATGCAGGCAGCAGAGACACTGCTTTTAGCAGGGTCTCAGAGAGCCAGACACCCAGGGTACAGCACCTCGCTGTCTTACCCAGAAAACAGGGCTCTGATCAGGGCTAAAGTTGTTAGAAACTGGTGAATCTGTTTAAATGCAGGAGACCTCCAGCAGAAGTCCCTAACAGTGGGACTCTGGTTATTTCACAGCTCCAGGAGAGACCAGGGGAAAATCACCTGTCTGTGCCCGCTCACAGACCCCCAAAGTACGGACTCATGACCTCCAGCATGGCCCCCTAACAGTGGGACTCTGGTTATTTCACAGCTCCAGGAGAGACCAGGGGAAAATCACCTGTCTGTGCCCGCTCACAGACCCCCAAAGTACGGACTCATGACCTCCAGCATGGCCCCTAACAGTGGGACTCTGGTTATTTCACAGCTCCAGGAGAGACCAGGGGAAAATCACCTGTCTGTGCCCGCTCACAGACCCCAAAGACGGACTCATGACCTCCAGCATGGCCCCTAACAGTGGGACTCTGGTTATTTCACAGCTCCAGGAGAGACCAGGGGAAAATCACCTGTCTGTGCCCGCTCACAGACCCCCAAAGTACGGACTCATGACCTCCAGCATGGCCCCCTAACAGTGGGACTCTGGTTATTTCACAGCTCCAGGAGAGACCAGGGGAAAATCACCTGTCTGTGCCCGCTCACAGAGCCCCGAAGGACGGACTCATGACCTCCAGCATGTCCCCATAACAGTGGGACCTCCATAACCTTGCACACCCTGAGTCCCCGGGCCCCCACACTTAAGCACTCCCCCACGGACTAAACACAGGTATTCACACCCACCAGAACCTCGTGCCCCTGGTGACCCTAAAGGGGGTGGATTTTGTGGTGCTTCTATGTCCGCCCATCAGCATCCATAGTCGGCCTTCTTCACGGCACCACCACCCCTTCTTGGAGGGTATTCTCGTGCCCCTGGTGACCCTAAAGGGGGTGGATTTTGTGGTGCTTCTATGTCCGCCCATCAGCATCCATAGTCGGCCTTCTTCACGGCACCACCACCCCTTCTGTGGAGGGTATTCTCGTGCCCCTGGTGACCCTAAAGGGGGTGGATTTTGTGGTGCTTCTATGTCCGCCCATCAGCATCCATAGTCGGCCTTCTTCACGGCACCACCACCCCCCTTCTGGGCTGGAGGTTCAAACACTTTAACTTTTGTTCACCCTCCTCTGGCTTACACCTCCTCCGCCAACACTTGAGCGCTCATCACAGGGTTCAGCACCCCGGTGCTGATGGAAAGTGGCACTTTATCTGCCCCTGGTAACCATCAAGGTTATTGTTTTTTTTTTTTTTTTTTATTTGAACAAAAAACATCAACCACACACCCTAAAACATCAACTATTTACACGTTGCAGTAACAAAAATGACAGTACACACAGACTAAAACATCAACTATTTACACGTACTACTGCTGCTATAACAGTACTACTAAATTTCTTAACCTACGTTTTAAAGTGCAGTTATGCGCCCTGGAGGTGTTGCACTATTAACAAAATGTATGCCCAGGATTCTGGCACCTTCCCTGGCTTGTAAAGTGCAGTTATGCGCCCTGGAGGTGTTGCACTATTAACAAAATGTATGCCCAGGATTCTGGCACCTTCCCTGGCTTGTAAAGTGCAGTTATGCGCCCTGGAGGTGTTGCACTATTAACAAAATGTATGCCCAGGATTCTGGCACCTTCCCTGGCTTGTAAAGTGCAGTTATGCGCCCTGGAGATATTGTACTATTTACAAAATGTATACACAGGATTATAATAATAATTATATACACGGTATACATATTCACAATGTTTAGCGGGATTCAGGGGACCAAAGGCGTCTAATTCTTACGGTGCACCAGGGCAAACAGGTTGAGTCCACGGCCCCTGCCCCATCATCAGGAGTGTCAACCAGCCCCGGTCCCGACTTCATTGGCCTCTTTCCCTCCCGCTTCCGCTTCCGCTGCTGCTGCCGCTCCAATGACCCATCAGGTGAAGATGATGGAGCAAGTAATGTTATAGCAGCCCTCTTCGGAGGTCTCCCCATCTGACAGCGGTAGACATCCTTCTGATGATGATGCAGCTGCTGCCGCATCTGATGACGCCCTGAACATGGAGCGGATTCTCAATGCCTCCTTTATTCCCGGCGCATTCGCGTAGAACCGGTCCGCCGTGGTTACGTCGTGACACATAAACCTGGCGAGAATCGACCGGCTTTCTGGATCTTGGTGATGCTTGATATTGTCAGCCAGGGCAGTGCGCAGGATTGTGAAGGTGACGGCTGTTTCTAGCCCAGCATCAGCCCATGCCCTCTTCAAGTGAGCGTTCAGGTTCTTGGAGGCCCGATTCCCCCTTGTGAAAAGGAAGAATTCATTCTGAGGACCCAGCAATACCTTTTTAATCCCCATCCACCGCATGACCCAGCTAAACTCCTCTACTGTAAGCGCCAGCTGTGCTTCGCCATATGTCTTGGCCGTCTTGTGATCCTGCACATGGATGATGTAGCCCTCAGCAGTTCCCCTTATGGCTGCCTCTAAGACCTCACTGTTTTTCATGTTTGCGTACACGCCCGTACGGTGGCCATACAGGAGGCTCCAATGGAGGGTGAGATAGCCATAGAGAAGCTTCTGGGTGGTTGAGGTCGGCGTGCCGGCCATCAGGTCGAGGAGCTCCGGGATGCGCTTCTCAGCGGCCGCCATGGCGGCGAGAAGCTCCGCCTGGCTCGGCAGACGATCCAGTTTGTTCCTCTTCACCTTAAACTGATGTAGAGTGACTGCCTTATTCAAGTGTTTCATGTTGGCTTTCACCTCTCTCATTATGTGGGTCATATCAGACTGGGTGAGCTTGCACCCCCGGGGCTTTGACTCAGACATGTACCCCATGAACTGGTGCACATTCTTCAGGAAGAACTCTGATGTTGTGACTGCCCGGCCCGGCTTTACAATATACTCGCTCCAGCCACGGATCATCTTCATGTTTCTTAGGAACAGCCAGTCTGACAGGCGGTTAACACCATGGGCCATGTATACTATGAAGTTCTTTATCCGGCTGATCTTCGACACAACATTGTCTTTCTGTTTTACTGTCGGAGCGACACCCAAACAATGATCCAAGTATGTCTGAAGGTACGCCTCCATGCTTCTAGGCAACGTGATTTCACGCATGGTATTCCCCCGTCCACACCCAGTGGACCAGTAATTTGAGGGAGAGGGCAAGTCATTAGCCAGCTTAGAGGCACGGGTCTTCCGGCATACAGGGGTCTCGCTACCGGAGGCTACTGCAAACATGACAGTTTCCACCGGGGTCTTCACAGGGGTCTCGCTACCGGAGGCTACTGCAAACATGACAGTTTCCACCGGGGTCTTCACAGGGGTCTCGCTACCGGAGGCTACTGCAAATGACAGTCTTCACTGGGCTCTTCACAGGGTTCTTGACCGGTCTCTTTCCACCGGAGGCTACTGCAAGCATTACAGTCTTCACTTGGCTCTTCACAGGGTTCTTTACCGGTGTCTTCCCACCGGAGGCTACTGCAAGCATGACAGTCTTCACCGGGCTCCTCACAGGGGTCCGCTACCAGGTTACTGGGGAATGCATGACAGTCTTCACCGGGGTCTTCACAGGGGTCCCGCTACCGGAGGTTACTGGGGAATGCATGACAGTCTTCACCGGGGTCTTCACAGGGGTCCCGCTACCGGAGGTTACTGGGGACTGCATGACAGTCTTCACCGGGGTCTTCACAGGGGTCCCGCTACCGGAGGTTACTGGGGAATGCATGACAGTCTTCACCGGTCTTCACAGGGTCCCGCTACGGAGGTTACTGGGGAATGCATGACAGTCTTCACCGGGTCTTCACAGGGGTCCCGCTACCGGAGGTTACTGGGGACTGCATGACAGTCTTCACCGGGGTCTTCACAGGGGTATTGCTGCCTGAGGCTACTGTGTTTATGCCGGAGGTACTTGGGATTGCCAGGCCCTTAAATCGTATACATTCGTCCTCTTCCTCAAGAACAGCAGCACTCTGCTTCCTGGGTTTTAGCTCCTTTTTCAGCCTGGAGCGCAGGGTCTTCACCTCATCATTGAGGGCATCCTTCTGAGCCCTCAATGCCACATTTTCCAGCATCACCTGCCTGCAGTCCTCGTTGTCACACTCGGTATGTTGTGAGAAGGGTGGAGGGTGCCCGGGGTATTCCCCCTCATTGTCTATATCCAATGATGTAGCCATTCCAATGATGGGGTTAGTCTCACGGAGGTCATGGAGCAACTGCAGTGCCACACTATGCTTCAGCCTTGCCATGACCTGCTGTGCCTCATGTCGGGACAACTCAGGGTGGTCATGTTTTACATGACGGTCCAGTCTCTTCCCAGCGTACGAACACCCAGCGATGGGACAGGGTTTGGTCCGAACATTTATCCTTCCACTGGCTATTTTCAGGAGGATTCCCCTCTCCTCCAAGTTCCGCACTGCATGCTTGTGCTTAAGGTGTTTGTTCAATGCCAGATAGAAGAGTCTGCACACCGGGCATTCAGATGACATCCTTACTGAAACACACATAATGAATTTGATCAAAATGATGTTATAGTTCTCCGTTTATATGCGTTAGCGTGAGCGGTGGTTGCGACACTGGGTCCGATGCATCAATTCATGGTGCATGGACGAAGGGAAGTATTGGGTTACCACCGGGTCAGATGGTCCCCACTTCCGCACCAACGCGGGGCTGGTGATGGCAACATTGGGTCCGATGCATCCATACATGGTGCCCCGACCATGAGAGGGTTTGGGGTACCCCGGAACCAGGCACCACCCCAGCAGGAAACGGGTTGTATGGTCAAAGGAGGAAAGAGTGATAGAACCGGGGTAAAGCAAAGAAAGTGTCCGACAATAGTGACTTGTGAGGCGGCCAGAGAGTCTGTCATATCTCGGTCCTATCCTCCAGGCAACGCTGTGGCCAAAACTGGGCTAAAAACTAAAAATGAAAAAAATTATACCCCAAAACAGTGCCTCATGACCCCGCAGGAGTCCCCCGCGGACTCCCCTGACATTCCTCCATGGTCGTAATCACCCAACTCAACTTTGGTGAGAACCGGGGAAAGGGGTCAAAATGTAAAGATTATACCCAAAACAGTGCCTCATGACCCCGCAGGAGTCCCCCGCGGACTCCCTGACATTCCTCCATGGTCGTAATCACCCAACTCAACTTTGGTGAGAACCGGGGAAAGGGGTCAAAATGTAAAAATTATACCCCAAAACAGTGCCTCAGACCCCGCAGGAGTCCCCCGCGGACTCCCCTGACATTCCTCCATGGTCGTAATCACCCAACTCAACTTTGGTGAGAACCGGGAAAGGGGTCAAAATGTAAAAATTATACCCAAAACAGTGCCTCATGACCCCGCAGGAGTCCCCGCGGACTCCCCTGACATTCCTCCATGGTCGTAATCACCCAACTCAACTTTGGTGAGAACCGGGAAAGGGGTCAAAATGTAAAAAATACGCCCCAAAATAGTGCCTCATGACCCCGCAGGAGTCCCCCGCGGACTCCCTGACATTCCTCCATGGTCGTAATCACCCAACTCAACTTTGGTGAGAACCGGGGAAAGGGGTCAAAATGTAAAAATTATACCCAAAACAGTGCCTCATGACCCCGCAGGAGTCCCCCGCGGACTCCCTGACATTCCTCAATGGTCGTAATCACCCAACTCAACTTTGGTGAGAACCGGGGAAAGGGGTCAAAATGTAAAAAATACGCCCCAAAATAGTGCCTCATGACCCCGCAGGAGTCCCCCGCGGACTCTCCTGACATTCCTCCATGGTCGTAATCACCCAACTCAACTTTGGTGAGAACCGGGGAAAAGGGGTCAAAATGTAAAAAAATACGCCCCAAAATAGTGCCTCATGACCCCGCAGGAGTCCCCGCGGACTCCCCTGACATTCCTCCATGGTCGTAATCACCCAACTCAACTTTGGTGAGAACCGGGGAAAGGGGTCAAAATGTAAAAATACGCCCCAAAATAGTGCCTCATGACCCCGCAGGAGTCCCCGCGGACTCCCCTGACATTCCTCCATGGTCGTAATCACCCAACTCAAACTTTGGTGAGAACCGGGGAAAGGGGTCAAAATGTAAAGATTATACCCCAAAACAGTGCCTCATGACCCCGCAGGAGTCCCCCGCGGACTCCCTGACATTCCTCCATGGTCGTAATCACCCAACTCAACTTTGGTGAGAATCGGGGAAAGGGGTCAAAATGTAAAAATGATACCCCAAAACAGTGCCTCATGGACCCCGCAGGAGTCCCCCGCGGACTCCCCTGACATTCCTCCATGGTCGTAATCACCAACTCACTTTTGTGAGAACCGGGAAAGGGGTCAAAAATGTAAAAATTATACCCCAAAACAGTGCCTCATGACCCCGCAGGAGTCCCCCGCGGACTCCCCTGACATTCCTCCATGGTCGTAATCACCAACTCAACTTTGGTGAGAACCGGGGAAAGGGGTCAAAATGAAAAATTGTACCCCAAAATAGTGCCTCATGACCCCGCAAGAGTCCCCCGCGGACTCCCCTGACATTCCTCCATGGTGAAATCATCCAACTCAACTTTGGTGAGAACCGGGGAAAGGGGTCAAAATGGAAAAATTGTACCCCAAAATAGTGCCTCATGACCCCGCAAGAGTCCCCCGCGGACTCCCCTGACATTCCTCCATGGTGGAAACATCCAACTCAACTTTGGTGAAAACCGGGGAAAGGGGTCAAAATGTAAAAAATACCCCAAATAGTGCCTCAATCGGTAGAGTCACCGGGAAAGTGCCCTCGCATTCCTCCATGGCTCATAAATGTCGCACTTAAACTATTTGGAGAACCGGGAAAATGTAAAAAATACCCCAAAATAGTGCCTCAAAATCGGGTAGAGTCACCGGGAAAGTGCCCTCGCATTCCTCCAGGGCTCAAAATGTCACACTTAAACTATTTGGAGAACCGGGAAAATGTAAAAAATAAGCCCCAAAATAGTGCCTCATAATCGGGTAGAGTCACCTGCAAAAGTGCCCTCGCATTCCTCCAAGTGTTGGGAGAACCAGGCTGGGGGGTCTTGAGGCACAAAATGAGGCCCACTCAGAGTGCTTGGTGAGCGGATACATTCTTCCATGATTTCCAACAGCCGTTTTTTTCTGAGTCCACCCAAAAACTGGGTTTCTGATTTCGTGCGGAAGGTAGTCTGAAAAACATGGATGAATCTTTTTGACAGAGAAGTGGAAATGAAGCCCAGGGACTTTTTCCCCTTCTCCGTTGTACCAACCATCGGAGAAGGGGAAAAATCGGCCCGAAGCGCCAAACACCTGGCCACTACTCCCGTTGGCACTTAGAAAAAATTTCACAATTTTTCAAAACTTCATTTTTGATTATTTTAAGATATAATTAAGCGTTTTCTTCACTTTTTTTTTGCTCCACGGGTGGGGGCGCCTGGCAGGCCGCCTATGAGCACCCAAATTCGGCCTGGATCATCCAGGATTTGTGGGAAAAAATCCATAAACTGACTAAATCACCCAGAGAGGTCCCCTACCTAGCCCAAATATATATAATACAAATACATTTAAATAGTAAAAGGTGCACTTGTGCTCTGCATTACCCGGAATTTTATTTTCATAGCCCCATGATAGTGATTAAAAATCATTTTCATGGGAAAAAGTGTTAAAACGCCTGATTAAATTATATGCAGGACCCCAGTGAGCTCCAGACTATGTGCATTGTGTTGGGGAACCATATAAATGATAGAATAAATGCATTCAAATGCAAAAATAATGATTTAAAATCATTTTAGGGGGACAATTGTGGAGAGGAGCCTGAAAATGACTCTGTTTTAAGATATAATTAAGCGTTTTCTTCACTTTTTTTGCTTTCCACGGGTGGGGACGCCTGGCAGGCCGCCTAGAGCACCCAAATTCGGCCTGGATCATCCAGGATTTGTGGGCAAAGCTCCATAAACTGACTAAATCACCCAGAGAGGTCCCCTTTCTAGCCCAAATATATATAATACAAATACATTTAAATAGTAAAAGGTGCACTTGTGCTCTGCATTACCGGGAATTTTATTTTCATAGCCCCATGATAGTGATTAAAAATCATTTTCATGGGAAAAAGTGTTAAAACGCCTGATTAAATGATATGCAGGACCCCAGTGAGCTCCAGACTATGTGCATTGTGTTGGGGAACCATATAAATGATAGAATACATGCATTTAAATGCAAAAATAATGATTTAAAATCATTTTAGGGGGACAATTGTGGAGAGGAGCCTGAAAAAGACTCTGCAGCACCCCGGATAACTACCACTTCATCTGGTTTAAATGTGGTGGTGATAGTGGCATTAACTAGTACCCAGTACTGGGAGAGAACCAGGTTACAGCACATGTCTTTTCGACCCAGGAAAGAGTGCTCGAAAGCTGGCTACAGCATAGTCACACTGTGGGGAACATGTTTCAAATGACAGCACACTGCTGCTTGTTGGCAGGCTGACTCACTTCACTGTCTCACACACACCCAGGGGGGAGAAAGAGGACACATTGACCCAGGAAAGAAGCCTCAAAACACAGGTAAAAGTGTGTTAAACTGTGGGGGAACATGTTTCAAATGACAGCACACTGCTGCTTGTTGGCAGGCTGACTCACTTCACTTGTCTCACACACACCCAGGGGGGGGAGAAAGAGGACACATTGACCCAGGAAAGAGTGCTCGAAAGCTGGCTACAGCATAGTCACAGTGTGGAGGAACATGTTTCAAATGACAGCACACTGCTGCTTGTTGGCAGGCTGACTCACTTCACTGTCTCACACACACCCAGGGGGAGAAGAGAGGACACATTGACCCAGGAAAGAAGCCTCAAAACACAGGTAAAAGTGTGTTAAACTGTGGGGGAACATGTTTCAAATGACAGCACACTGCTGCTTGTTGGCAGGCTGACTCACTTCACTTGTCTCACACACACCCAGGGGGGGAGAAAGAGGACACATTGGACACATTGACCCAGGAAAGAGTGCTCGAAAGCTGGCTACAGCATAGTCACAGTGTGGGGAACATGTTTCAAATGACAGCACACTGCTGCTTGTTGGCAGGCTGACTCACTTCACTGGTCTCACACACACACCCAGGGGGGAGAAAGAGGACACATTGACCCAGGAAAGAAGCCTCAAAACACAGGTAAAAGTGTGTTAAACTGTGGGGGAACATGTTTCAAATGACAGCACACTGCTGCTTGTTGGCAGGCTGACTCACTTCACTTGTCTCACACACACCCAGGGGGGAGAAAGAGGACACATTGACACATTGACCCAGGAAAGAGTGCTCAAACACAGAAATGTCACTGTGGGGGAACATGTTTCAAATGACAGCACACTGCTGCTTGTTGGCAGGCTGACTCACTTCACTGGTCTCACACACACCCAGGGGGAGGAGAAAGAGACACATTGACCCAGGAAAGAAGCCTCAAAACACAGGTAAAAGTGTTAAACTGGGGGAACATGTTTCAAATGACAGCACACTGCTGCTTGTTGGCAGGCTGACTCACTTCACTTGTCTCACACACACCCAGGGGGGGAAAGATAACACTTGTACCCAGGAATAAGTCTTTGAAAGGCGGGGAAAAGTTGTTTGAAATAGTATAATACCTCCAGGCCGCTTAACTGCACTTTACCACCCAGAAATAATGTTTAAATGGTCGGGGAAAGTATTTTTAAATGTCTGGAAGAGAGTTTTAGACAGTCATTTTGCACGAAATTATTTAACATAGACGCTCTCCTGAAAATGCACAGAATATGTGCTTTTTCAGGAGACCGTTAATGTTAAATGATTTCTTGCAAAATGACTGGCTAAAACCCCGGAATAAATGTTTGAAAAGCTGGGAAAAGTTGTTAAAAATAGGCTGATATCTCCAGGGCGCATCACCAAAAATGTACAAGCCAGGGAAGATGCCTGAATCCCGGATACTTTAGGTCTGTCACTTAGGGTGACCGCACCACTCCGACGCTCCCGAGAGCGGACGTCCATTGTTTGTAAGGCACCTAAGAGGATAAAAACGCTGCTGAAGCTTAATCCAATGGTTACTCCAATGTGTCTGTCACTTTGAAATAATTATTGATAATCCATCATTCCATTTTTCTGTCAAAAACGGAGATTTCATATTAGCTGCTAATGATAGCCACCATAGCTGTATGACAGCTTCCGGTTCCAGGGGATTCTGGCTGTGCATCACTCATTCACCAATGGGTAATGTTTAGATGGATTTGAGGAACTTCCCCTCGATTCTATTGGCTCTAATGGTTCAAAAGAGATGTCAATCATCAAAATCGACCAAGGGGGGCCATAGATATGGAAAATGCACCCAAATGACCCCAGAAGTGTTTTTTCTTTTGCTAAACCTCTCTAAAAAGGTAAAATGTCACTTGTTTTGCATCAATCTTGATACAGGGTACTTGTTATATGTTATAGTTTGGATTCCTAAAGCTTTTAGTCTACTATCCCATCATTCAAGGGTGGTTTTCACTATAAGCCATGGGGTTTTTGGACGGACACTATAATTTAAAATGTTTTACTATGTTCAATCTGAATTACTTTAAAATAAAAAAATCTATATTGATTCTGACTTTTCTACATCCAACTCACAGGTTTATCATTACTTTGAGAATAAAGATTATTTAATTTAACCCTTTTAGAAGGGGAAGATATGGTAATTTGTTCTGGGAATGTCATTTTCGAGCCTGAGACCTGAAAAACAGGCTCAGGGCTTTAACAGGTAAGTGGGAATTTGGGATTTTTTTATTTAAGAGGAATTCTGATACTAATATTAAGGTGGGAATTATGAGATTTAAATGGGAATTTTGAGATTGAAGAGGGAATTCTGAGATGGTGGGAATTCTGAGATTTAAGTAGGAATTCCGAGATTAGGGTGGGAATTCCGAGATTAGGGTGGAATTCTGAGATTAAGGTGGGAATTCCGAGATTAAGGTGGGAATTCCGAGATTAAAGTGGGAATTCTGAGATTAAAGTGGGAATTCCGAGATTAAAGTGGGAATTCTGAGATTAAGGTGGGAATTCCGAGATTAAAGTGTGAATTCCGAGATTAAGGTGGGAATTCTGAGATTAAGGTGGGAATTCTGAGATTAAGGTAGGAATTCCGAGATTAAGGTGGGAATTCTGAGATTAAGGTGGGAATTCTGAGACTAAAGTGGGAATTCTGAGATATAAGTGGGAATTTTTATTTTTATTGGGAATTTTGAGATTAAGTGGGAATTCTGAGATTTAAGTGGGAGTTTTTATATTTAAATGTAAATTATGATACTAGTATGGGAATTCTGAGATTAAGGTGGGAATTCTGAGACTAAAGTGGAATTCTGAGATTAGGTGAGAATTCTGAGGACTAAAGTGGGAATTCTGAGATATAAATGGGAATTTGGGATTTTTATTTTTATTGGGAATTTTGAGATTTAAGTGGGAATTTTGAGATTGAAGTGGGAATTCTGAGAAAAAAGTGGGGATTCTGAGACTGAAGTGGGAATTCTGAGATTGAAGTGGGAATTTGAGATTTAAATGGGAATTCTGAGAAAAAAGTGTGAATTCGGAGATTAAAGTGGGAATTCGGATAACAAGTGGGAAAAAAAATATAACAATTGTTTTCTCAGAATTGTGTAAGAATTGAATGATCCAAAGATATTGACTCATTAATTCCTGTCCCGAACATAAAGTGATCTCTGGAATGTTTGTTTAGTCCCGTAGAATCAGATATTATGGGAACAGTTTTCCTCACCGAGGCTCGGAACAGCTGCCAGTCTCCGAAGTTCATATTCATCTCCTTCTTCAGCTCGTCGATGTTACACTGCGTCAGCACGCGGCCGTTCACGTTCGCCTGAAAACACACACACGTTAGTGTCACACACACACATTAGTATCACACACGTTAGTATCACACACACGTTAGTGTCACACACACACATTAGTATCACACACGTTAGTATCACCACACACACACACACACACACGTTAGTCACACACACATAGAGACACCCACACGCATGTTAGTGTCACACACACACACATTAGTATCACACACACACACGTTAGTCATACACACACACACACACACACACACACACACATACACACAGAGACACCCACACACATGTTAGTGTCACACACACACACACCTTCCTGATGGTGGCGCTGTAGTTTCCCATCATGCTCTGGTCGATGCCCTATCAGGTGCACCCGCTCGCAGACGCTTCCGTGGTCATGGAGCTGAGGAGGACGGGGGATTGGAGCCCTGCACACAGAGACACTGGTTCGATTCCCGCAGTAAACACGTCTGCACACTAAACCTCTTAAAGTGCAGCCACACAGGAAGTGACATCACGTTAGTGTTTCTATACAGAGATCTTATTAACAGAGAGATGCATGAGTCCCAGCGCTCACTGACATGTCTTTAGTTCTGATATAAAGCGGGTATTCTGAGATTAAAAGCAGAATTTTGAGATTAAAAGCAGAATTTTGAGATTAAAATGGGAAATCTGAAATTTAAAGGAGAGGTGTCATGCTTTTCCGGTTATTACCCGTCCCCTTGTGTGTTAAGAAGGTTTTTATGCATGTAAACGGTGTGCAGAGTCAAAACCCTCAAAGTACACCCTGTAGCGAGTAAAACTCTAACACAGAAAAGACCTCCCCAAAACGTCTCGTTGGAGATTTCTAATTTTCATTGTTTACTTCCTGGGTATCGCTACGTAGGATACCCAGTAGCCACGCCAGAGCTATGACGCGATACGGTCTGCGGTACCTGGAACAAATGGACAAATCCGTGGAGCCGTTACGTTACGTCCGCGGAGCCGTTACGTTAAGCCCCCGCTGATTGGTCCAAATTGACCAATCCACGGACTTCCTCACACACACATCTGTGTGCGGGAGCAGGCAGCTCTGCTGATTTCTCCTCCCTGGCTGCAGGCTGATAACAGACAGTTGGGATCGCGGCAACATTCTCTCTGCGACCCATTCTCTCTGCGGACCCATTCTCTCTGCAGACCCATTCTCTCTGCAGACCCATTCTCTCTGCAGACCCATTCTCTCTGCAGACCCATTCCCTCTGCAGACCCATTCTCTCTGCAGACCCATTCTCTCTGCAGACCCATTCTCTCTGCAGACCCATTCTCACAGCGTTTATCACCTGTTTCTTACTCAATATCAAGCCACACTTATTGTTTTTACTTGGGCTGTGACTTTGTGTGTGCTCAGGATGAGTTTGGCTGTGTTTCGCTATGTATCCTAACAAGGAAACAACACCTCCATAGAGCTCAGCGCGATTCACAACGTCCTGACCAATCAGAGCACACTGTGCTCACAGGGAGGGTGGGGGCTGGAGCTATTGGAGCTACAACGAGCCGTTAAAGGCAGAGAGTGAAATTCAGTGAATACACGTAGTTTACAGAGATGCTGTTTGAGAAACCAATGTGAGTTTGGAGAGATGCTGTATGAGAAACCATGTGAGTTTGGAGAGATGCTGTATGAGAAACCAATGTGAGTTTGGAGAGATGCTGTTTGAGAAACCAATGTGAGTTTGGAGAGATGCTGTTTGAGAAACCAATGTGAGTTTGGAGAGATTGCTGTTTGAGAAACCAATGTGAGTTTGGAGAGATGCTGTTTGAGAAACCAATGTGAGTTTGGAGAGATGCTGTATGAGAAACCAATGTGAGTTTGGAGAGATGCTGTAAAAGAAACCAATGTGAGTTTGGAGAGATGCTGTTTGAGAAACCAATGTGAGTTTGGAGAGATGCTGTATGAGAAACCAATGTGAGTTTGGAGAGGTGCTGTATGAGAAACCAATGTGAGTTTGGAGAGATGCTGTATGAGAAACCAATGTGAGTTTGGAGAGATGCTGTATGAGAAACCAATGTGAGTTTGGAGAGATGCTGTATGAGAAACCAATGTGAGTTTGGAGAGATGCTGTATGAGAAACCATGTGAGTTTGGAGAGATGCTGTATGAGAAACCAATGTGAGTTTGGAGAGATGCTGTATGAGAAACCATGTGAGTTTGGAGAGATGCTGTATGAGAAACCAATGTGAGTTGGAGAGATGCTGTATGAGAAACCAATGTGAGTTTGGAGAGATGCTGTTTGAGAAACCAATGTGAGTTTGGAGAGATGCTGTATGAGAACCAATGTGAGTTTGGAGAGATGCTGTATGAGAAACCAATGTGAGTTTGGAGAGATGCTGTATGAGAAACCCAATGTGAGTTTGGAGAGATGCTGTATGAGAAACCAATGTGAGTTTGGAGAGATGCTGTTTGAGAACCATGTGAGTTTGGAGAGATGCTGTATGAGAAACCAATGTGGAGTTTGGAGAGGTGCTGTTTGAGAAACCAATGTGAGTTTGGAGAGATGCTGTATGAGAACCAATGTGAGTTTGGAGAGATGCTGTAAGAAACCAATGTGAGTTTGGAGAGATGCTGTTTGAGAAAACCAATGTGAGTTTGGAGAGATGCTGTTTGAGAAACCAATGTGAGTTTGGAGAGATGCTGTTTGAGAAACCAATGTGAGTTTGGAGAGATGCTGTATGAAACCAATGTGAGTTTTGGAGAGATGCTGTATGAGAACCAATGTGAGTTTGGAGAGATGCTGTATGAGAAACCAATGTGAGTTTGGAGAGATGCTGTATGAGAAACCAATGTGAGTTTGGAGAGATGCTGTTTGAGAAACCAATGTGAGTTTGGAGAGATGCTGTTTGAGAAACCAATGTGAGTTTGGAGAGATGCTGTTTCAGAAACCAATGTGAGTTTGGAGAGATGCTGTATGAGAAACCAATGTGAGTTTGGAAAAATGCACAATATAATCTATTCTAGTAGACCTCAACAATGGAATTATGATCAGTGGAAATGGCCATGACACCTCTCCTTTAAGTGGGAATTCTGAGATTAAAGTGGGAAGAGTGGAATGCTGATATAAAGTGGGAATTCTGAGATTAAAGTGGGGAATTCTGAGATTAAAGTGGAATTCTGAGATTAAAGTGTGAATGCTGATATAAAGTGGAATTCTGAGATTAAAGTGGGAATGCTGATATAAAGTGGGAATGCTGATATAAGTGGGAATTCTGAGATTAAAGTGGGAATGCTGATATAAAGTGGGAATTCTGAGATTAAAGTGGGAATGCTGATATAAAGTGGAATTCTGAGATTAAAGTGTGAATTCTGAGATTAAAGTGTGAATGCTGATATAAAGTGGGAATGCTGAGATTAAAGTGTGAATTCTGAGATTAAAGTGTGAATGCTGATATAAAGTGGGAATTCTAAGATTAAAGTGGGAATGCTGATATAAAGTGGGAATTCTGAGATTAAAGTGGGAATGCTGATATAAAGTGGGAATGCTGATATAAAGTGGGAATTCTGAGATTAAAGTGGAATGCTGATATAAAGTGGGTATTCTGAGATTAAAGTGGGAATTCTGAGATTAAAGTGGGAATTCTGAGATTAAAGTGGGAATGCTGATATAAAGTGGGAATTCTGAGATTAAGTGGGAATTCTGAGATTAAAGTGGGAATGCTGATAGAAAGTGGGAATGCTGAGATTAAAGTGGGAATGCTGATATAAAGTGGGTATGCTGATATAAAGTGGGAATTCTGAGATTAAAGTGGGAATGCTGATATAAAGTGGGAATTCTGAGATTAAGTGGAATTCTGAGATTATAGTGGAATGCTGAGATTAAAATGGGAATTCTGAGATTAAAATCAGCTCCTCTTCTGAGTTCCTTCAGAACAACTGAGTGGTTTTTTGAGATTTTCAGGAAAATAATCCTGCAGAACACAAGTATTCATTAAACTCTAGTATTATAATTATTGGAGCCTTGTTGTGTTGGTTAATGTGATGTTGGTGAAGGTCAAGGTGTGTGGAACTATATGTTTTACGGTGTGTGGGAGGATATCATGTGGGGGGGGTTAGTGGAACAATTAGCCTACAGGCTAGAGCAGGCAAGGTGCATGCTGGGAGATGTAGTAGGCAGAGGGAGTTAAAGTAAACACATAGAGAGAGAGAGTTCAATATCTGCTTCCTGTTCAGAGAGGAACCCTTGACTGCAGACAGACAGACAGACAGGTACAGACAGACAGAGAGACGACAGACAGGTTACAGACAGACAGACAGTTACAGACAGACAGAGAGACAGACAGACAGGTTACAGACAGACAGAGAAACAGACAGACAGGTTACAGACGACAGAGAGACAGACAGACAGACAGGTTACAGACAGACAGAGAGACAGACAGACAGGTTACAGACAGGTTACAGACAGACAGACACAGACACAGACAGACAGGTTACAGACAGACAGACAGACAGGTTACAGACAGACAGAGAGACAGACAGACAGGTTACAGACAGGTTACAGACAGACAGACAGACACAGACACAGACAGACAGGTTACAGACAGACAGACAGACAGACAGACAGACAGACAGGTGAGAAATGAAACTTCTGATGACAGAAAGTGGAAAGCTGGGGATTCTGGAAGTCTTTCAAAGTATGGGAGCTTGTTTGTGCCGATGAATAAATAATAACAAAGATGCTGAGGGAGGGTGAAGGACCTCATATTTAACCTTCTGCAATAAAACAATATTATGTTTTATTTTACTACTAATGACACTAGTATCTGTAGTTGTGTAACACTAGTATCTGTAGTGCTATATAATACTAGTATCTGTAGTGCTATATAACTCTAGTATCTGTAGTGCTATATGACACTAGTATCTGTAGTGCTATATGACTCTAGTATCTGTAGTGCTATATGACTCTAGTATCTGTAGTGCTATATGACTCTAGTATCTGTAGTGCTATATGACTCTAGTATCTGTAGTGCTATATGACTCTAGTATCTATAGTGCTATATAACTCTAGTATCTGTAGTGCTATATGACACTAGTATCTGTAGTGCTATATAACACTAGTATCTGTAGTGCTATATGACTCTAGTATCTGTAGTGCTATATGACACTAGTATCTGTAGTGCTATATAACACTAGTATCTGTAGTGCTATATGACTATAGTATCTGTAGTGCTATATGACTCTAGTATCTGTAGTGCTATATGACTCTAGTATCTGTAGTGCTAATGACTCTAGTATCTGTAGTGCTATATGACACTAGTATCTGTAGTGCTATATAACACTAGTATCTGTAGTGCTATGTGACTCTAGTATCTGTAGTGCTATATGACTCTAGTATCTGTAGTGCTATATGACTCTAGTATCTGTAGTGCTATATAACACTAGTATCTGTAGTGCTATGTGACTCTAGTATCTGTAGTGCTATGTAACTCTAGTATCTGTAGTGCTATATGACTCTAGTATCTGTAGTGCTATATAACTCTAGTATCTGTAGTGCTATATGACTCTAGTATCTGTAGTGCTATATAAAACTAGTATCTGTAGTGCTATATAACTCTAGTATCTGTAGTGCTATATGACTCTAGTATCTGTAGTGCTATATAACTCTAGTATCTGTAGTACTATATGACTCTAGTATCTGTAGTGCTATATGACACTAGTATCTGTAGTGCTATATAACTCTAGTATCTGTAGTGCATATAACTCTAGTATTGTAGTGCTATATGACTCTAGTATCTCTAGTGCTATATAACTCTAGTATCTGTAATGCTATATGACTCTAGTATCTGTAGTGCTATATAAACTCTAGTATCTGTAGTGCTATATGACTCTAGTATCTGTAGTGCTATATAACACTAGTATCTGTAGTGCTATATAACTCTAGTATCTGTAGTGCTATATGACTCTAGTATCTGTAGTGCTGATAACTCTAGTATCTGTAGTACTATATGACTCTAGTATCTATAGTGCTATATGACACTAGTATCTGTAGTGCTATGTGACTCTAGTATCTGTAGTGCTATATAACTCTAGTATCTGTAGTGCTATATAACACTAGTATCTGTAGTGCTATGTGACTCTAGTATCTGTAGTGCTATATAACACTAGTATCTGTAGTGCTATATAACTCTAGTATCTGTAGTGCTATAAACTCTAGTATCTGTAGTGCTATATAACTCTAGTATCTGTAGTGCTATATAACTCTAGTATCTGTAGTGCTATAAACTCTAGTATCTGTAGTGCTATATGACTCTAGTATCTGTAGTGCTATATGACTCTAGTATCTGTAGTGCTATATAACACTAGTATCTGTAGTGCTATGTGACTCTAGTATCTGTAGTTTGTGTAACACTAGTATCTGTAGTGCTATGTGACTCTAGTATCTGTAGTGCTATATAACTCTAGTATCTGTAGTGCTATATGACTCTAGTATCTGTAGTGCTATATAACTCTAGTATCTGTAGTGCTATATGACTCTAGTATCTGTAGAGTTATATAACTCTAGTATCTGTAGTGCTATATAACACTAGTATCTGTAGTGCTATGTGACTCTAGTATCTGTAGTGCTATATGACACTAGTATCTGTAGTGCTATATGACTCTAGTATCTGTAGTGCTATATGACTCTAGTATCTGTAGTTTGTGTAACACTAGTATCTGTAGTGCTATATGACACTAGTATCTGTAGTGCTATATAACTCTAGTATCTGTAGTGCTATATGACTCTAGTATCTGTAGTGCTATATGACTCTAGTATCTGTAGTGCTATATGACTAGTATCTGTAGTGCTATATAACACTAGTATCTGTAGTGCTATATGACTCTAGTATCTGTAGTGCTATATGACTCTAGTATCTGTAGTGCTATATGACACTAGTATCTGTAGTGCTATATAACACTAGTATCTGTAGTGCTATATGACTCTAGTATCTGTAGTTTGTGTAACACTAGTATCTGTAGTGCTATATGACACTAGTATCTGTAGTGCTATATGACTCTAGTATCTGTAGTGCTATATGACTAGTATCTGTAGTGCTATATGACTCTAGTATCTGTAGTGCTATATGACACTAGTATCTGTAGTGCTATATAACACTAGTATCTGTAGTGCTATATGACTCTAGTATCTGTAGTTTGTGTAACACTAGTATCTGTAGTGCTATATAACTCTAGTATGTAGTGCTATATAACACTAGTATCTGTAGTGCTATATGACTCTAGTATCTGTAGTGCTATATGACTCTAGTATCTGTAGTGCTATATGACACTAGTATCTGTAGTGCTATATGACTCTAGTATCTGTAGTGCTATATGACTCTAGTATCTGTAGTGCTATATGACTCTAGTATCTGTAGTGCTATATGACACTAGTATCTGTAGTGCTATATAACACTAGTATCTGTATGCTATATGACTCTAGTATCTGTAGTTTGTGTAACACTAGTATCTGTAGTGCTATATGACACTAGTATCTGTAGTGCTATATGACTCTAGTATCTGTAGTGCTATATAACACTAGTATCTGTAGTGCTATATGACTCTAGTATCTGTAGTGCTATATGACACTAGTATCTGTAGTTTGTGTAACACTAGTATCTGTAGTGCTATATGACTCTAGTATCTGTAGTGCTATATGACTCTAGTATCTGTAGTGCTATATGACTCTAGTATCTGTAGTGCTATATGACTCTAGTATCTGTAGTGCTATATAACACTAGTATCTGTAGTGCTATATGACTCTAGTATCTGTAGTGCTATATGACTCTAGTATCTGTAGTGCTATATAACACTAGTATCTGTGTGCTATATGACTCTAGTATCTGTAGTGCTATATAACACTAGTATCTGTAGTGCTATATGACACTAGTATCTGTAGTGCTATATGACTCTAGTATCTGTAGTGCTATATGACACTAGTATCTGTAGTTTGTGTAACACTAGTATCTGTAATGCTATATAACACTAGTATCTGTAATGCTATATAACTCTAGTATCTGTAGTGCTATATGACACTAGTATCTGTAGTGCTATATGACTCTAGTATCTGTAGTGCTATATGACACTAGTATCTGTAGTGCTATATGACTCAGTATCTGTAGTGCTATGTGACTCTAGTATCTGTAGTGCTATATAACTCTAGTATCTGTAGTGCTATATAACACTAGTATCTGTAGTGCTATGTGACTCTAGTATCTGTAGTGCTATATACTCTAGTATCTGTAGTGCTATATGACTCTAGTATCTGTAGTGCTATATAACACTAGTATCTGTAGTGCTATATAACTCTAGTATCTGTAGTGCTATATAACTCTAGTATCTGTAGTGCTATATGACTCTAGTATCTGTAGTGCTATATGACTCTAGTATCTGTAGTGCTATATAACACTAGTATCTGTATGCTATGTGACTCTAGTATCTGTAGTTTGTGTAACACTAGTATCTGTAGTGCTATATGACTCTAGTATCTGTAGTGCTATATAACTCTAGTATCTGTAGTGCTATATGACTCTAGTATCTGTAGTGCTATATAACTCTAGTATCTGTAGTGCTATATAACACTAGTATCTGTAGTGCTATGTGACTCTAGTATCTGTAGTGCTATATAACTCTAGTATCTGTAGTGCTATATAACTCTAGTATCTGTAGTGCTATGTAACTCTAGTATCTGTAGTGCTATATGACTCTAGTATCTGTAGTGCTATATAACACTAGTATCTGTAGTGCTATATAACTCTAGTATCTGTAGTGCTATATAACTCTAGTATCTGTAGTGCTATATGACTCTAGTATCTGTAGTGCTATATAACTCTAGTATCTGTAGTGCTATATGACTCTAGTATCTGTAGTGCTATATAACTCTAGTATCTGTAGTGCTATATGACTCTAGTATCTGTAGTGCTATATAACTCTAGTATCTGTAGTGCTATATGACTCTAGTATATGTAGTGCTATATGACTCTAGTATCTGTAGTGCTATATAACTCTAGTATCTGTAGTGCTATATGACTCTAGTATCTGTAGTGCTATATGACACTAGTATCTGTAGTTTGTAACACTAGTATCTGTAGTGCTATATGACTCTAGTATCTGTAGTTTGTGTAACACTAGTATCTGTAGTGCTATATGACTCTAGTATCTGTAGTGCTATATGACTCTAGTATCTGTAGTGCTATATGACTCTAGTATCTGTAGTGCTATATAACTCTAGTATCTGTAGTGCTATATGACTCTAGTATCTGTAGTGCTATATGACTCTAGTATCTGTAGTGCTATATGACTCTAGTATCTGTAGTGCTATATAACTCTAGTATCTGTAGTGCTATATGACACTAGTATCTGTAGTGCTATGTGACTCTAGTATCTGTAGTGCTATGTGACTCTAGTATCTGTAGTGCTATATAACTCTAGTATCTGTAGTGCTATATGACTCTAGTATCTGTAGTGCTATATAACTCTAGTATCTGTAGTGCTATATGACTCTAGTATCTGTAGTGCTATATGACTCTAGTATCTGTAGTGCTATATGACACTAGTATCTGTAGTGCTATATGACTCTAGTATCTGTAGTGCTATATGACTCTAGTATCTGTAGTTTGTGTAACACTATATCTGTAGTGCTATATGACACTAGTATCTGTAGTGCTATATACTCTAGTATCTGTAGTGCTATATGACTCTAGTATCTGTAGTGCTATATGACTCTAGTATCTGTAGTGCTATATGACACTAGTATCTGTAGTGCTATATAACACTAGTATCTGTAGTGCTATATGACTCTAGTATCTGTAGTGCTATATGACTCTAGTATCTGTAGTGCTATATGACACTAGTATCTGTAGTGCTATATAACAATAGTATCTGTAGTGCTATGTGACTCTAGTATCTGTAGTGCTATATGACTCTAGTATCTGTAGTGCTATATGACTCTAGTATCTGTAGTGCTATATAACTCTAGTATCTGTAGTGCTATATGACTCTAGTATCTGTAGTGCTATATGACTCTAGTATCTGTAGTGCTATATGACTCTAGTATCTGTAGTGCTATATGACTCTAGTATCTGTAGTGCTATATGACTCTAGTATCTGTATGCTATATGACTCTAGTATCTGTAGTGGCTATATGACTCTAGTATCTGTAGTGCATATAACTCTATCTCTAGTGCTATGTGACTCTAGTATCTGTAGTG
>JAAOOA010000943.1:0-189286 GCA_012861695.1 Trematomus loennbergii
TGTTTAGTTGTTGGCATAAATACTTGTATAATACTAAACTCTGTAGAAGTTACTCATTGTAAAGAGTAGTTTTAGTGTTATAGTGACTGCCTTCACTCGTAAAAGTGAATGCTATCTCACTGATATCAGCCCCACTGTTTTCTGCTCTACAGCCAATATCCAATCACTGATAGTGGAAACAAACATTTTCCTACAAGCTCTTCACACAAAAAGACATCAACTTATTTTTTTAATGTGAATTAGCCTCAGGAAATGTGTCATGAAATACAAATGATGTAAAGAGCCTTCCTGTTCAGTGTTTAGTGCTCGAGTCCCTGCTTTCTCAGACCAAACATCTAGTTTATTTACTTTTCTTAACTCACAATCACATATTTACAGATGTCTTTGATTCATAAGCCATTTTACCAGTAATCAATATAAAACCTGGAATGTAAATATACAAGTTAACAGTTATTAACCAAACCATTTTAACAAAATGAGGATTTATCAATTTTACTTTTTCTAGCAGTAACTATTACACACATTTTATTTAGTACACAGTAGAGGCACGTAATAAGCCTTTCTCTTTAACAAAGCTTTATAACATTTAATGTTATTATCAACTCTAACTATAGCTTGACAAATTTGGTGTCATTAGAAACAACCTTTTTTTTTTAAATAATCTGTAGCTTTATCCAACATTCATAGATATTCTCCACATGTGTTACGATAAAGTGTTGAAGAGATAATTATTGGATTGTTGAGTAGATTAATCATCCACTTATGTGTTGTATACAGAATCTAAACCATATGTAATCATCACCACAGTAAACTTATTTTGTAGAAAATAAGATGAAATGATACAGTTTTGACTCTAAATATCGATGTTTGTTCCTTGAATGAAAACAAATCAACACATGAAATAAGATGAGTGATTAGTCTGACAGGAGAGATGATCAGAGGTGCAGAGTTTTTACGGCCACATTTAGCACCAGGATAGAAGTATGGGTAGAGTTTCTCAGTGAAGGAGCAGCCAGTAAAGGAGTAGATCAGAGCTGCAGCATCTACGTCATAAAAGGAGACCAGACCCTCCTCATAATCCACAAACACCCCCACCTTCTGAGGCCGAGACTTCAGAGAGAGAAGGACTGGGAGCATCAAGAGCTTGTACTCATTTCCATTTCTCAACATAAGTCCAGAAACCCCCCTGAGGGCTCAGTGTGATCTTCTTTCTTGATCGACTCTCTGGCCACTCCTAAATCCCACTCGGTCTTTCCTTTAACTTGAACCTCAAAGTAAAATCTGCCTGAAGAGAAACTCTGCTTTCCTAAAACACAAGTACATTAGAAATCCTCTCTGGGTTGTCTGGGAGAATCTTTATCACATCACCATCGCTGACTTGTTTTCCATCATCAGACAGGATGAGAGGATGTGCTGTATCAGGATCAAGAGTCACATCCACTGCATACTTCTGGACCCTCTTCAGCTCAGCTTCAAGCAGCTTCTTCATCTCTTACTGAGTGTCTCCTCCAGCTGAACCACAGCTCTCACCACAGTCCCTTCATATGATGATGGAGGGATGCTGACCTTTGTCCAGTCCTTGGTGGGTGATGGGTGTTGGATGTTTAGGGACTGGACACCCTGGAGAAGATGGAGGTGGTCTTCAGACCGTGAGAGATGCTCAACCTTAGCACTTCTCTTCTTCAGCTGAGAGATTTCCTGTTCCAGCTCTTTGATGAAGTCTTCAGCCCGTTTCATTCTCATGTTCTGCTTCCCTTCTATTGTTTGGATGAACTCATTCAGGTTTCTCTCAACAGACTCCTTCAGAGCAGTGAAGACCTGAACCCTTCTGCTACCTCTCTGTCTGCATCTTCCTTACTGAGGTCCACTGAGTGTTTGATCTCCTCAATCTTCAGTTGTCTCTTCTGGATCATTTCCTCAATTCTAGCCTCTCTTTCCCAGCGCTGCCTTTTACCTTCATATCCTTCTTTGAGAGGAACCACATCATGCATCTTGTGGTCTAAAACAGTGCAGAGCATACAGACACATGTCTGGTCGGTCTTACAGAACAGCTCCAGAGGTTTATCGTGCTTCGGACACATCCTGTCTTCCAGGTTCTCCACAGGGTCGATCAGCTGATGTCTTTTCAGACCTGACATTGTCAGATGAGGCTCCAGGTGAGTCTCACAGTAGGAGGTCAGACACACCAGGCAGGACTTCAGGGCCTTCAGTTTGGTTTCAGTGCAGACGTCACAGGGAACTTCTCCTGGTTTGAAGACTTGTTGCTCTGAGCTGCTGCTGCTGCTGCTGCTGGCTTTCTGTTGAGCCGACTGTCTGAACTGAGCGACCATCTCAGAGATGAAAGTGTTGACCCTCAAATCTGGTCTTGTATTAAAAGCCTCTTTACACATGGGACACTGGCACCTGTCACTTGTATCCCAGTGTTCAGTGATGCAGTCTTTACAGAAGTTGTGTCCACATGGTATAGTGACTGGATCAGTGAACAAATCCAGACAGATGGAGCAGAGAAACTGATCTTCAGATGGCAGGTAGCTTGCAGCAGCCATATCTAAACACATGTGAAAGAAAAGAGAAAACATTTGAAACATCAATTCATATAATATATAGTTTTAAAGAAAGAAGTTTGACAACTTGTAACAAGCCATGAGCAACCGTGACCATTTAACTCTGACAGGTTCAAGCATGCAACTCTGGCAAAACAGCAATGAAAATACATGTTTTGTCGAAAACATTTTTCTATTGAAAAATAACACTGCTCTTCTTACTGTGTGACCATTACAATTCATTTCCTCTAGCTGCTTCACATTAAAAGCCTCCAACTGTTTCTCTAATGGAAAGATTTTATTTTGAAACAGCTAGAGGAAATGGGTAAAAGCAGTATGTAGGAAGTGATCAGCAAAATGTAATAATAGCAGGAAAGCAGAAGTGAATCAAAACTCCTCACCACAGAGATTCAGTTACAAGTAACGTTGTACGTCGAGACAACCGTATCCGAGACCAAGACATTACCAAGACCAAGACAAGACCAAGACTTTAAGAGGGCGAGACCAAGTCAAGAATACCTTTATCAGTCCCACGGAGGAGAAATTCACAAAGTACTGAGAGCTGATACAAAGAGACTGTTTAAGCTGTTTAAAAAGGACTCTATATCATATATATTGTTATGTTGTTAGAGAAAAACAAGTTGGACGTAAAGGGTGGAGCTTTCGTCTGAGTAGAGCTGAAGTTTTGTGTTAATCCTTCTTGTTGAAAGTGTAAATATAATCAGATGTACTCACCAGTGTTTGACTGAGACTCTGCTGTGTTGTTGAGAAAGATCTGATGAACTCAGTTTGTATTTTCTTTAGACAGAAACAGAGACTAGTCTCGACTGCAGTGTGGCTGCCTCTCTGACTAACTTAACTTTTGTACCTGAGTGTGACGTGTAAGCTCTCCTCTTTCCAGTGTAGCTCCTCCTCTCACTGTCTGCTGGTTTGTTCCCTCCCTCTGACCAACAAGGTTTTCTCTGATAGTTAGGGAGCAAAGGTTCTGCTTCACAGGTGTGTCAAGCTGTTTCTTATCTTTATTATGATCAAGTTTTACTTTAATCAGAAGAGTTCAGTTACATTTATTGGACACACATGTCAGTTAAATGTCATGGATGACATAATCCACATCCATACAACAAGTACAATATGTATCCACTCTAAATCAGAAATCTATATACAATCAAATAAACTAAAGGCCTTTTAGACATTGAATATGTAACATTAGTGGTCATGATAACAAGGAAGAAGAGTGTTTTCTCTCAGGCAGCATCCCTTATGGATCATTATGGCATTTTGTTGCCTGAATTAAAGCAATCATATTATCCTGTTCTCCCTTTTTCCTCGTGAGATATTGGGTCTCGATTGATGAGGTTGTTGCCTAATGCTGAAACATAACGACATGTTAAATGTCCTCATTAAGCTAAGAAATAAAGAGACAGTAGAGAATGATATCTCCCAGTGATTGAACCACTTAAACCAAGGTTACTTTACATTTTAAAGGAGCCGTTAAAGCCATGAACAAAATAAAAATCTTGCTGTTTTACAGGAAGTTGTTAAATCCATTTCTTGGTTTTTAATTTGTATTTCTTTGTGTCTCTGTCGCAGGAAGGAGAAAGCAGCAGGTAGCCACAGAGAGGGCGGGCATGGCAAAGGTGAGCACAAACAGTCCTTATCGTGTTGTAACGCTTCCTCTTATCTCCTGTCAATCATTTACAGTGTGCTTCATAGTAAGAGGAAAATGGTTAAGTTGCAAAATATATACAAATATTTCTTAGTTTCTCAAATATATAAAACATTTTACCTGAAGAAATCTCTGTGCAAACATCTCTGTATATTATTTACCATATTATTGTTGTTGTTGTTGTTGTTATATCACTGATATTTAGTTTTTCTCTTTGAAACTTATAAATTCAAGAATTCCATAAAAATACAATCCATAATTCAGATTATGTACCAACATTAATTATTATTATTATTGTAGTTATTATCAGTAGTGTTATTAGTATTAGTATGATAAAAGTTATTTTAATACAATTATTATTATTATTATTATTATTGTATCATAATAAACATATTATTTAATTATTATGTATTATAATAATAATAACATATTTAATTTAATTTTTGTAATTATTATTATTTAATTATAATAATAATATTTTAGCAGAATTGGTAAACACTATTTTTAGGTTTTTATATTAAAAGCAGAACCTCTTTACTTCCTGTATTAGTCTTTTATTTTATATTATATTATGATTAATCTAGTCTATATTGTGTTGAATTGTTGGAGGAGCCTGATCTCTATGGTTTCCCTTGCCAAAGCTGCGCTGTATCGAGTCCACATTTCACAAATCTCACAGATCAGATCTGATTATTGATCACTCAGAAACACTTTGACTTCCTGTTGCTGACGGCTGTTTGTCCCGCAGCTCCCCGGCTAAACAGGCCGAAACTCACTCAGCCAGTCCAACATCTTCCAGCATCAACAGTCTTCAAATGCCAACTGCTGCCATCGAGAAGACCCCACCCTGAGTCCTGAAGCTTATTTGTACCTTTAGAAGATTGTGTCCAATATGTCTGACATATCCCATACAGTACAAATCGAATCGTTTTTTTAAATGTTATACTTTTGAGTACATGAAGCAACATTTGCACAAAAGGTGGAGCAAGATTGTCTTCAAACAAAAAAATACAGTTATAGTTAAATATTGACAGCTCTATTCACCCTTGTAGCCAGGGGTTAAGTTGGGATTTGATATGTGGGAGGGCTCTGCATGGAGGTGCGAGAGGGGGGCGGAGGTCGAGGATCTCATTATTTGACCTTAAGGGATATAGGCCTACACTGTGGCCCTAAAGCAACTGCTCCATTATCTGTATCAAATGCACACATTGATGCTACCAAATGTCACAATAAAAATAGAAAGTACTACAAATAAACTGGAATTAATTTACATCTTAAATTATTAATATATATACACAAAAAAAGGTTTACAAATATCCAACCTTCAAATTGCTTTTTTAAATCAACACTGCTCTGCACACTTGCTAAAGAACATTTGTGTGGAAATCTCAATTCATTTGTAGGGCTGCGTGAGTATGGCCAAAAGTATGGGAGTAAATCTCACTGTAAACTATTTAATCATCACCAAATTCTGTGTTATTATGACTGATCATAACTCAGCTTTATGCAGACATACATTTAGCATGGTGTACAGGGCCGGTTTTTGGCATAGGCATAGGCGGTCGCCTAGGGCGCCAGATCTGGGGGGGAAAAAACCCTTTTTGACTGTTTGCGCTCACCCTAATTCTGTTGTACAATCCTGTTGTAATTGTATTTTATGGCCCCAAAACACATCACACCACATATTTAAGTAAAACATTTGATTATATTCGCTCATTATATTCCTTATGGTGAAGACAGTGGATAATGATGTTACCTGACTATAATAGACTTAATAGACTTAACATTATTGTTACAGTGGATGAAGGGGGAGGGGTGTCTAAAGTCAAAGATGAATCTTGATTGGGCCAAATTTGACCCCGAGTCACCCAAAACAATTCTGCTGGGTCTCCCCAGACCCGAACACCAAATTATACACTTTTTTTTTAGAGACTTTCAGACTTGGCTAAAATGATCAAAATCAGTTTTGTAGAGTTTATATAGCTGTTGTGGAGGATATCATGAAGCCTTGTTCCGATGAAAAGAACTAGAGCGTAGTTATTATATAATTTGAACTTGAAACGGGTCACGGGAGACCCGAACACAACACAAGGGTTAAAGTGACATACACATTTTCCCTGGCTTAAAAGCAAAAGGGGATACTGTTCCAGTTTAAATTTGACGTTTTTAATATGTGAATTTCTGATTCCAATTGTGTGTACTGGGCATTTAAAAAAACAAACAAGGAAACTGTTTACCCATTCAAATCACAGACCAGTTTAGTCGACTTGTATTGTTACAGGTCTACGTGTTGCAGGGAGCTTTGATACTCTGGTCATTTGCTGTCCCCACATCTGGACCAATTACCAAAAAGCTTTGCCAACTAGATGAGTTTAGAATACAAACTCTGAGTCTGATAATCGCTAATGATACATAACCAATGCAATGTGTGCTTATTGAAAGTAGGACGAAACACATGTTGTAATACTGTTTGTAGTCTACACAGGCCTAAAACTTCCTTTATTGTTCAGACATCTCCAAACAAACCAGTTGTTACATGTCAGTGAACTGATGCCAAAGTGAATGCCCCACCCTGAGGCTGAGTTTCCACAGAGGAAAGTTGTCTGATGGCTGCATCAATCAAAATCATAGCCGCTATAGTATATTATTTATTCAGACGGAGGAGAATCTAAATATTATGTTGCTTTGTAAAACATTGTTAACAATATCAGCTGCAGAGATAGTGTTTAGCAGCGTCTCTGTACAGAAAACCTGATGAACTCAGTTAGTTTCAGGTTCCTTTTGAGAGAAACCAATGTGTCTTATCCCTTTCAACTACTACCTGTTACTGCAGTCTTTTTAGAGGGATTTTGATTCTCAACTTTCAGAGTTTTCCTGACTTTACATGAGGTGAAGATGTTACTGTACCTACAGCTGAGTTTATTTTGTTAAAGCGAATCAATGAGCTATGTAGGCACTCTATGACAAGCAGAAGAGTAAGAATACTTTATATCACTTGCTACCCTTAGCCCAAAAATGTAAACTGTTGTAACATCAGGCTTATTTTGTGCCTCCAACTAAAGTCTCTGGACAAAGAAATATGCAGGTAGCATGGTCATAATTGAACTATTACATTGACCACCATTGAAAAAACCCATTTGTCCTTGGTCATCATTAGAGGTTATCCTGTACATGTTTGTAACAAACTGTGTCTCCTCATATATCAGTGTTTGGTTTACAGTACAGTGACTCCATGCTTATCTCTCCTTTGTGTTGTGCTCCATCCAGTGGACACTAAACCATAACACCAGGAAGTGGTGGAAGTGTGTTACTGTAGTGTAGCAGAACAAGCAAAACCACAATGAACTCAGTGCTGAGGTCTATATGGTATTATCCTGTTAAGGATACCTTCCCATCACCGACTACCAGGGATTTCAAGAGCCACAGCCAGAACCTATATAATTTTTTTCATGAAGCGGCTTAGGTGTTGCTTGACAAAGTCTGCTTTCTCGGGATGTGGGAACTGGGCACAAAGTGTGGGTGGCACAATCACTGGTTCCACTGCGAACTCTGCCTCAACATTCTCCTTGTCTGTGCACTCCTTCACTACTTCCGCCAGGAGTTCTTGGGCATATTCTGCAAGTGCCAATTTCCGTGATAAATTATATATATATATTGTATATATATTGTGCAAATACAAGTGTCTTCATATTTTGGTTATTATTCCAGTTACAATACATTCGAAGGTACACTCATGTGCATATTAAAACACAATGAAACAGAAAACTAGCCACTTCTAGAGAGCCCCATTGCCCAGCTTTAGCAATATTTTTGGACTCTAGCTAAAGCTGAAATAGTTCAAGACATGCTGTTGCAATTTTGTAATTGATTTCTTGCGTCACTTCACAATAGTCATGCCCATCACTGTGCAAACCTTACTAAATGCACAAATGCCTTAATGAATTATCTCTGTCTGAGGAAGGAATTGGTAATGTTACAAGGTTGTATGTTACAGAATGTCACTGATACAATGTGCATGGCAACCACACCATGTTGTCTTTACTTTTTGTTTATTACATTATTACAAATGTCACTCACCATAGGTTGGACTTTCCAACACTCTGCGAAGCACTGCTGCTCCCTTTCTACCCTTTGGGTACTTGATGCTATACATGGCTTCCCCAGTCTTTGTCACGCCTTGCACCCGGTTGGCATTTTCGTTGAAGTGGAGGCCTGCAATCAGTATCCTGCAATAAGAATTGGAGCATAATTATGTCTTTGCTGGGGGGGTGGCGGTGGCGAAGTCTTTGGTGCCTTGACGGATTTGCGACAGCGTGGGAAAGAGAGTAGGCACTGCTGACGGCTTCAGAATCCGTTTTCGCGTTACATCTATCCCACTTCGAACCATCAACATAGGCCTTTCCTCGAAATTCTCGGGCAGAAAGTGGGCACTGCATATGTAGGTCGTTCAAGGGTTCTTCACAGACCATTCGGCCCTTGTGTTCTGCATGTTTTTCTCCCATGTACGCTGACGCTTGACATCTGTGGGAAAGCTATGGATGCTGATGTTTAGTTCATCATTTGCTGTATTGGAACACCCAGACACAACGCATCGTCGAACCATTTCTACGCATGACAACACACTTTGTCAGTGTTTGGCTCTCTCGCCGCACAGTGAAGAATTCCCGCATTGACGTCACTTCCGGCTTCCCCCAAAACTTCAAAATGAGTCGAAGGAATTTCCCCGCGTTGGTCGAAATTATTGATATTTATCGGAACGGTATCGCACCTTCTTTTTTAAGCTGACGGTTCGAGATTACTAGTAGCCCAATATTTCATTGCACAACAGTTGTTGGGAGGCTGTCACAGGCTCTTTAACATATACTGAGTTTTGAACCACTGAAATATAAAATTAAATAAAGGCTATCTGCCATGTTTTTAAAAAAATCTTGCCTGATTTATAGATTGGTTTTGATCCTTGACATACGGAAACACATCAAGTTTTATTTTTGTGTTTTTAAGACTTGTTTCCTGTCATCTGAAATAACACTGAACACATTACTCACACAAACAACAAAGACCAGTGACCTTGAAATTATTATATTTGTATTTTTTATTTAAAATTGTACTCGTGAAGATTATTATCTTGGATGAAAGACAACATATTGAATCCGTTTCACATTGAGTTCTTGTTTAGTTCAATGATTATAAAAATGTGCTGGGAGGGAAATCATTTGATAAGGCATTTTTTCAAAGTATAAGAAAAAGAGGGTTCGTGTATGCATGATGAGTTAACACTTCAGACCTTGTGTTCAACATGCAGTTTATTTTAATGTTTTTAATACAAAATCACATATTTACAGATGTCTTTGATTCATAAGCTATTTTACCAGTATTCACTATAACACCTGGCATGTAAATATACAAGTTAACAGTTATTAACCAAACCGTTTTCATTTATTTTAGGTCATATTATTTAGCTTCATTTACCTATATATTACACATATTTTATTACAGTATGTAGACACTACAGGCATGTAATAGGCTTTTCTCTTAAATGACCCTTTATGACACAATATTAAACATTTATTTTGCTTATTGATTCAAACTTCAGCTTGACACATGTGGTGTCTTTGGAAACAATGGCTCCTTCTTGAAGTTAAAGTAATTATCTGTGGCTTTATAAAAACTTTAATACATATATTCTCCATACGTGTTAGAATAAGGTTTGATGAGATAACATAGCATAAATTAATGCTTCCAATAATGTGTTGTATGTAATGGGATACATAAAGAATCTTAAGAATGAAGTGTAAATCAATCACCACAGTAAACTTATTATGTAGAAAATAAAATGGAAACTATGTTCTGACTAAATCAACACATGAAATAAGATGAGTGATTAGGTGACTCAGACAGGAGAGATGATCAGAGGTGCAGCATTTTTACGGCCATATTTAAAACCAGGACTGAAGTATGGGTAGAGTTTCTCAGTGAAGGAGCAGCCAGTAAAGGAGTAGATAAGAGCTGCAGCATCTACGTCATAAAAGGAGACCAGACCCTCCTCATAATCCACAAACACCCCCACCTTCTGAGGCTGTGACCTCAGAGAGAGGCTGACTTGAGGGTCATCATTGGCATTGTACTCATTTTCCTTTCTCAGCCATATAATCCAGAAACCCTCTTCACGGATCAGTGTGATTCCTCCCTTCCTCTTGATCGACTCTCTGGCCACTCCTAAATCCCACTCAGTCTTTCCTTTAACTTGAACCTCAAAGTAAAATCTGCCTGAAGAGAAACTCTGTTCCTAAAACACAATCACAATCAGAAAATCTTTCTCGGTTGTTTGGGAGATTCTTTTCGACATCACCATATTTAACTCTTTTTTTATCATCAGACAGGATGAGACAGGGATGTGCTGTACGCGGATCAAGAGTCACATTTACAGCATGTTTCTGGATCCTCTTCATCTTAGCTTCAAGCAGCTTCTTCATCTCTTTACTGACGTCTCCTCCACCTGAACCACAGCCTTTACCACCGTCCCCTCATATACCGCTGGGTGAAGCTGAATTTTCTCAAGTTCTTGGAGGGTGGTGGGCGTTGAATGTTTATGGACTTGACACTTTGTAGAAATGCAGGTGGGTCTTCAAGTGTGTGACCGTCTGCTCACCTCAGAGCTTTCTTCTTCAGCTCAGAGATTTCCTGTTCTAACTCTTTGATTAAAGCTTCAGCCTTTTTTTCAGTTGTTTTCTGCTTCTCTTTGATCATGTTGATGAGATTGGCCTGGCCTCTCTCAACAGACTCCTTCAGAGCAGTGAAGACCTGAACTCCTTCTGCTATCTCTCTGTCTGCTTCTTTTTCACTGAGGTCGACTGAGTGTTGGATCTCCTGAATTTTCAGGACTTCAGGGCCTTCAGTTTGGTTTCAGTGCAGACGTCACAGAAAACTTCTCCTGGTTTGAAGACTTGTTGCTCTGAGCTGCTGCTGCGGCTGCTGCTGGCTTTCTGTTGAGCCGACTGTCTGAACTGAGCAGTCATCTCAGAGATGAAAGTGTTAACGTGCAGCTCAGTGTCTTGTGTAGAACTCTTTTTTACACATCGGACACTGGCACCTGTCACTTGTATCCAGTGGCGACTGGTCATTAGGGGCAGTGGGGCACAGCCCCACCTAGTGTCAGCAGAAAGTATTACAAATAATGATTACAAAAAATGCAAAAAAATAAATAAAAAAATATATAAAATATATTTTAAGATCATGTTTAATCATCTGATTCATCTGTACATTGCTGTTTTAGTCTGTGTTCTTCTAATTAGTGTGTCTACAGTCACAGTGTGTGCCTATTGAGCTGTTTAGAGCCATGTGGGACAAAACCTGATTATGCCCCTTCCTCTCGCAGTGAAGTCAACGGTGACTGTAAAAACTTCACTGCGCATGCTCAGAGTATTTTGTAATGAAATGTGTGTGGCAAAAAAATAATGACCAGAGGGGCACGGAGCTACCATCCCCACCATACGTCATCTCAAATCATTCAGAGCTGATTGGCTGTAAGTACGTGTGCCGCGAAAAGTGTGGTGTGTGAAGAGGAGACGAGAGAGCTGCAGTGGCGCGTCCTAAAACCAGGAAGTAAGCACAAAAAAGCAATGAGATTTCTCCAGAGGATTTTAGAAAATAGCTCGAAATAAGATCTGTGGGAAACGTACCTGTTAGATAAATGCACGTTTGATTAGCCGGATAACATCCACATGTCTACCCTACTTTTATAATTTTTTTATCATAAATCTATGGATTAGATTTATGATAGACTTTTGAAACTACAAGAACATAAGGAGGACTTTTACAAAAAAGTAATAGAAATTTGTCCAGAAGGATAGGCAAATGGACTTCATCTTCAAGTCAAGGTAAGACCGCCATTTTATTGAAAATGGGATCTTACTAAGAGAGAACAATTCAATATTTAAATGATAAAATTACATTTTTTGGGTATCCTTTTGTTGAACTGTCTGTTTAAAATTAATCGAAGCATCAGACAAAAAAGCTTTTGAAAATAATATTATATTTTGGTTTAGGTCAAAATATAATATTTGTAAACCTGAAGAGTCAGTGCCAGTGCCTCACCAGCCATGAACCTCACTGCACGTGACTGCAGAAGCTTATATATAGACATCTAAGTTTTTTGTGCCCCACCACTTTTGTACATATAAAAACGCCACTGCTTGTATCCCAGTGTTCAGTGATGCAGGTTTTACAGAAGTTGTGTCCACATGATGTTGTGACTGGATCAGTGAACACATCCAGACAGATGGAGCACAGAAACTGATCTTCAGCTTGCAGATAGTTTGCAGCAGCCATATTAATACCTGTAGTGTGAAATAATAGAGAAAAAACAAAACATGTTTTGATCATTTGTTTAAAAAGAAACAAGCATGACTAATGTTCTTTTAAATAAACTTAGGCAGAGTATATTGAATCATATCATTTGTTTTGACTGGCTCAATGCCAGGCTGTAAGCAACTGCGATCTTTTAAGTCATCTTATCTTAACTGATGCTACTCTGGCAAAACAAACAGATTATGTCCACATCCTGTTGCAGACCATTTTATATTTAAGAATAGCACTGATAACAAAGCTGTGCTAACTTGATAACAACATTTTTTATTTCCCTTTTCCTGCCTTGTATAAAGAGCTTCCCGCTGGTTCTCCTGGGGACAACTTTTATCTGAAACCGCTGGACACAATCTAGGATGTAGTACGTAGCAGGAAAGCAGGAGTGAAGCTAAACTCCCAACCACAAAGATTCAGTTGAAGGTTAAAAGTCCCGAAAACTGACACGGAGAGATTGTGAAAGAAGCTAGCAGAAGCTGTTAAAGTGGGCTACTGTATAGTTAGCCTGAGGAAAGATAGCCGTAGTTATCTTGTTAACACTTTCTGAAGTATTACATTAAGAGTGGAGCCTTCACCTGAGTAGGCTTAAGTGTAGTGTTAATCTTGCTTGTTGACAGGGTAAATATAATCAGATGTACTCACCAGTGTTTGACAGAAACTCTGCTGTGTTGTTGAGAAGGACCTGATAACTCAGTTTGTATTTTCTTTGAGAGAAACAGAGACTTGCCTCGACTTCGGTGTGGCTGCCTCTCTGAAAAACGTAACTTTCATTTCTGGAGTGTGACGTTGTAGCCCTCCTCTTTCCTGGATTTCTCTACCCC
Organism: Trematomus loennbergii; assembly: GCA_012861695.1. NCBI lineage: Eukaryota > Metazoa > Chordata > Actinopteri > Perciformes > Nototheniidae > Trematomus > Trematomus loennbergii. The sequence goes on from JAAOOA010000943.1 coordinate 13,392, forward strand.
TTCCTGTCGGTCTTTAGAGTATTGTATTCTTCTTGTTAGGACATGCTTTTGGTGACTCACAAGAATTTGCCCGGCTTAGCATGAGGTGTGTGTGGGCGTGCCAAATTCATTTATTGAGTAAACGTTTTGAGGGGTAGCACAGAGCTGTGTAGAGAGTATAATATTAGCAGACCAAACAAATAACTGGACAATTGTAAAAAGGGCACATAGATATAAGTAGGGATGTCATGAGAACTGATTCTTCTGTACCAAGTTGATGCCAAATTCCCAAAACATAGTGGTACTTGTTTTTATAAAGCACTGCAGGTACCAGAGCAGGGCTCCATTGAGTTACACTATTATACATCAAAGCTCTCTTCATTCATAATGAGTATTGGAGCAAAAGGAGGATATTAAAAAGGGAATGGTGACCTGAACTTCCTAACAACAGCTCCATCTTTTTGAAGTTATATTTTCTGTGGTATCGTATCACCTAATGAGAATTGTGGTATTTTACTGCTATTTGAATTGACTACTACTAAGATAAGATAAGATGGACCTTTATTAGATTTACTAGATGTCGGTGTTTTGATGTGCCTGGAAAGCAAACAATTATAAAATATAATTAAACACATTTTTAGGATTAATCCAAACTATAAACTGTTGTTATATCACGTAAAATACCACTCAGTTTTTATCTCCATCAGAAACATTTTGACATATTTATCCAGCAACTGTTTTTATACTGTTCAACAAGTAAGGACACATTAAAAAATAAAGTATGGCCATTGTTGGACTATTAAATAGACCACCATTTAAAACCACTTTGTCCTTGGTCATCATGAGAGGTTATCCTGTACATGTTTATCACAAACTGTGTCTCCTCATATATCAGTGTTTGGTTTACAGTACAGTGACTCCATGCTGATCTCTCCTTTGTGTTGTGCTCCATCCAGTGGACACTCTGCGCCTTAACACCAGGAAGTAGTGTACATGGACGCTGGTGTTACTGAAGTACAACCAGCTAATAGATTGATAATGGATCAAATAAAACCAGCATTATTTTTACAAATCTTTAAATGTTTGCTTGTTTACATATAATAATACAACGCTACCCTGCTTACTTTGATTTACACTTCACATTTGATTGTGTTGTCTTTGCCTTTTAACCAATGAAACTTGATATAAATGAACACATATTTGTCTTGATGTCTTGTCTGCTTTAATCATCAAAACAAAACTTTTATATAAGAAGGAAAACATTCTGAGCATTTCAAGTTAAAAGGTGAAACTCATTTTTACAAATAAAATGCTGAAAGGTCAGATTCATAATTAAATCACGGATTTTTTATTTGTTTAATATTGACATAAATCACATAGCAATAACTTTTTATCTTTATATCATCATAGCTATTAACAGCAAGTTTTTTAATTTTACAATCACATATTTACAGATTTCTATGTTACCATTAATTGACAAAACAACTTCTAATACAAAATAGAATATTCTGTTGGCATCTTTTCTATTGATGTCCTTTGTTCGTTACTTTTAATGTTGATAACGATGAAGAATACTCTATTCTGTACACAATACAAGCTTGTAATATGCCTTACTCTTAATATGAGCCCTATTTCTTCCAATATTAAGCATTTGTTTTTGGCTGGACGTCAAATAGAAAAATTATCAAAACCTTGGATTTTGGGTTGTTTTCCAAGAAGAGCTGCAAACAGCAGCTAGACATATTTGACATTATTAGAAAACAGTGATTTCTTCTGGAAGATATTTACAGTGTTGAGTGAAAATGTGCCAGAGTAAACAGATTCTGTAGAAAATAAGATGGAAGCTATACAGTTTTGACACTAAATATGTTTGTTTATTACCTTGAATGGAAATAAATCAATATAGGATAAGTGATTAGTTTACTCTGACAGGAGAGATGATCAGAGGTGCAGAGTTTTTACCACCATCATTATTACAGGGACTGAAGAATGGGTAGAGTTTCTCATTGAAGGAGCAGCCAGTGAAGGAGTAGATAAGAGCTGCAGCATCTACGTCATAAAAGGAGACCAGACCCTCCTCATAATCCACAAACACCCCCACCTTCTGAGGCTGAGACTTCAGAGAGAGAAGGACTGGAGGAGATCATGAGCTTCGTACTCATTTCCATTTCTCAACCATATGTCCAGTTACCCACTGGGCCAGTGTGATCTCCCTTCCTGTTGATCGACTCTCTGGCCACTCCTAAATCCACTCAGTCTTTCCTTTAACTTGAACCTCAAAGTAAAATCTGCCTGAAGAGAAACTCTGCTTTCCTAAAACACAATACATCAGAAAATCTCTCTGGGTTGTTTGGGAGATTCTTCTTTACATCACCAGACTCACTTGTTTTCCACACCAGACAGAATGAGATTGGATGTGCTGTATCAGGATCAAGAGTCACATCCACTGCGTACTTCTGGACCCTCTTCAGCTCAGCTTCAAGCAGCTTCTTCATCTCTTCACTGAAAGTCTCCTCCAGCTGAACCACAGCTCTCACCACAGTTCCCTCATGTGATGAATGGATGCTGACCTCTGTCCAGTCCTTGGTGGGTGGAGCAACTTTAAGGGACATGAATCTTTGGAGAAGATGGAGGTGGTCTTCAGAGTGTGTGACCTGCTCCACCTCAGAGCTTTCTTCTTCAGCTCAGAGATTTCCTGTTCCAGCTCTTTGATGAAATCTTCCGCCTGGTTTTCTGTAGTTTTCTGCTTCTCTTTGATCGTGTTGATGAGATTGGCCTGGCCTCTCTCAACAGACTCCTTCAGAGCAGTGAAGACCTGAACTCCTTCTGCTATCTCTCTGTCTGCTTCTTCCTTACTGAGGTCCACTGAGTGTTTGATCTCCTCAATCTTCAGTTGTCTCTTCTGGATCATCTGCTGATTTCTGTCTCAAGCTCAGCCTTCTCCCTTCATATCCTTCTTTGAGAGGAACCACATCATGCATCTTGTGGTCTGAAACATGGCAGAGCATACAGACACATGTCTGGTCGGTCTTACAGAACAGCTCCAGAGGTTTATCGTGCTTCGGACACATCCTGTCTTCCAGGTTCTCCACAGGGTCGATCAGCTGATGTCTTTTCAGGCTTGAAGCTGTCAGATGAGGCTCCAGGTGAGTCTCACAGTAGGAGGTCAGACACACCAGGCAGGACTTCAGGGCCTTCAGTTTGGTTTCAGTGCAGACGTCACAGGGAACTTCTCCTGGTTTGAAGACTTGTTGCTCTGAGCTGCTGCTGCTGCTGCTGGCTTTCTGTTGAGCCGACTGTCTGAACTGAGCGACCATCTCAGAGATGAAAGTGTTGACTTTCAAATCTGGTCTTGTGGTAAAAGCCTCTTTACACATGGGACACTGGCACCTGTCACTTATCCCAGTGTTCAGTGATGCAGTCTTTACAGAAGTTGTGTCCACATTGTAAAGCGACTGGATCAGTGAACACATCCAGACAGATGGAGCAGAGAAACTGATCTTCAGATGGTGTACAACTAGCTGCAGCCATATCTACACCTGTAGTGTGGAAGGAAGAACATTTCTTTAAAATACAGTTACAGAAAAAGAAAGAAATGGATTGATATTGGACAGAGTCAAGCCAAGCCTGAGCAACCGTTACCGTTCAAGACATAATAGGTTCAAGATAGCTACCATGGCAAAACAGTAATGAATGTTTCTTTATCCTGTTGTAGACTACGGCTGGGCGATATGGAGAATATAAAACATCACAACATTTTTCCCCACCACCTCTAACGATATTGTAGATTGACTATTTGTTCACAATATTTACACAATAACATTTTGATAGATAAACAGAAAAAGCAAATGGTTTGAACCGTCTGGTAGTTTAAGAAAGTTACATCACTTTACTGTAATGCAGCCTTTAAAACCAGGAAATGACACTTGTGCAATTTTATTACTTCTGAAAGATCTGACACTATATCTAGTCTAATATCCAGATGATGATATAATATTGATAACAACCTTAGCCCTAGTGTAGACCAACTTATATTAAAGAACAACACTGATAACAAAGCCCTCAGTACTTTGTGACACACCTATTTGTCTCACATTTTAAACCTCAAACTGGTTCTTTGGTGGTAAGCTTTTAATATGACACACCTCTACAAAAAAGAGTCAGCAGTATGTAGGAAGTAATCAGTAAACAGTAATAATGGCAGGAAACCAGGAATGAGGATAAACTCCTAACCGCAGAGATTCAGTTACAGGTTAGTTAAATCCAGAGAGCTGAACCGTAGGCCTGAGGACAAACAACACCATACTTATATCATATTTAGTTGGAAGTGTAAATATAATCAGATGTACTCACCAGTGTTTGACAGAGACTCTGCTGTGTTGTTGAGAAAGATCTGATGAACTCAGTTTGTATTTTCTTTGAGAGAAACAGAGACTAGTCTCGACTGCAGTGTGGCTGCCTCTCTGACTAAATAACTTTCGTTTCCTGAGTGTGACGTGAAGCTCTCCTCTTTCCACTGTAGCTCCTCCTCTCACTGCAGCTGGTTGTGTTCCCTCCCTCTGATCTGCATGGGTATTGAGAAATACCAGGGACTCTTCAGGTTAAAATGGAGCAAAGGTGGTGCTAACAGTGGGGAGAGTGAGATATGTGAAAATGTTTTCTTTATTATGTTGAAACTGTCTCAGCTATACTTTAACCAGAACAGTTTATTTAATTGGAGCCTATCCTCATTGATACCATATCTATGGCAGGACTGGTTATTTAGCATGAATTTGTATCTAGATGTATGTAATAAAACTGTGTTTATAAAAAGAGGATCACACTGTGAGTTAATTCTACTTCTTACAGTGCAGGGAACTTTATTTAAAGGATTTTCTTTAAAAAAAATTAACACTTGAAATGAGTTGAGAAACTGGAAAAGAGTAGCTGGGGTCTCTTCTTTGTTGAGATTTCTCTTAGGTTGTTTATATTTCATGTCCTTGTATAAGTGACTATCCTCACATGAAGGTGTGTTGACTCATGTATTTGTTTGCCTTTTGAGTAAAAGTAACTTTTGTCTCATAATGTCTCAGTCTCCATCTAGTGGTCGTTCTGTGTGATGACATATAGAAGTGTAGAAGAGGAAGGCTGTCAGATCTCAAGACATTTTCAGAATTACAATTATTTATGCTTTTCTGTACTTACAAACCAATCATTCTCAGATTACTTTCAGAGAGAAGATAGCAAGTTTAAGTTATAATTGTTGCCCGTCTTGTTTCCTGCCAAGAAGAAACACTGCAGTAGAGGAAGTAAAGTGGAAATGCACTTCTGCTCCTAGTTTTAATTTGGATTATAACTTCATTACAAATGTTTTATGTCTTTGATTTTAAGACTTTTTATTACACATTTGTTATCGTGTAGTATTGTTTGAATGTAGTCATTTTTATATTTTATATATTTGTTATTATATATTTCCTAGTGGAAACCAAAGGAATTTGAAAAACGAAAAAGTACTAACAGTAAATGGTAAAGAATTAAAACAATAGTATATTAACAATACTAACACAGGGCAAAAGCAAAGGATAACGGACTAATTTATCACATCAAGTAGCTTTGTTGTTGTGGGTCTAGCCATCAGCTGCAAAGAGGAAACGGCTCCTAAAAACTGCAGGAAAGGAGACCAGGTTTTATTTAAAGGCATTTTACTTGTCTTTTAATAATAGTTTTGAACGCCACGTTTGCTGATAGCTTCTAGCAATGAGCTTGTAATGTTTTGGTTCTCCTTGGACCAAACTTCTTTAAATGTTTGATTATATTAAAGGACAGGATATATCTCCGTGAACTACCAGGTTACCAACACAATGCGTCCCCCAGCTCTTTGGTTATCAGCAGAGTGATTAGTGATGAAAGAGGCGTCACATGACCCGGTGTTAGGGCTTAGAGCGTGGCACTAGGAGGTCCAGTAGCATAAGGTCCAACTTAACTGAGACCAGTAGCTCTGAACAACCATGGCCAGTAGGAACAAGGAGCCAGGTACGTTTGGGAGAAATGCCTTTACAGAAGAGGATGAAATACAGGTGGATAACAGCTGTTCTAACTCCTCCTGTGTGCTTAAGTTCACAGGTTTTAAGTGTCGCCAAACATGATAATATTTGTCCAAATCTCTCCTCCGAGGACTTTGTCTGTTTTAGCGGCTGTTAATAACTCTCTCTCTCTCTCTGTCTTTGTTTTCATTTCAGTTGATGCTGATGAGATTAAGAGGCTAGGAAAGAGATTTAAGAAACTCGACCTAGATAACTCCGGCTCCCTGAGTGTGGAGGAGTTCATGTCCTTACCAGAGCTCCAGCAGAACCCCCTCGTGCAGCGAGTCATCGACATATTCGACACCGATGGAAACGGAGAAGTCGACTTTAAAGGTAAATTAATCCTGAAACTGTTTCCCTACTCCCTCTGATATTCCCTTTGTTTTTAAAATGAACATGTGTTAACAGTATCCTTTTGTTTTAAAGATACAGTCTGTCTGCTCCTGACTGTCCTCTGATTGAAATGCAATGCAATGGGCTGGCAAATGCACAACACTGGCACGAGAAGTCTGACATTAGTCAATTTAAGAGCATTATTAAGTGCTTTACCATTAACTTATGAATCAGTTAGAGGTGGGTGCATTTTCTGTAACACTTGGTGTAAAACCTTGCAAGAAATGCCCTCTATCCTTGATTATGTCATTGTCATTTCCCACAATATCTATCTGATATCAAAACTATCACAACGGAGTAATCACGTAATGTTTGAGAAGCTTTTTCCCCATAAGAGCAAGTACAGATTACGTCACATTGGAAAGTGCTTCTAAATTCCCTTAAATGCATGAAGTACTGTCCGTGTCTCCAGAAATCAAATGCAGTATTTACAGAAATCTGTCACTGATCGCAGCTGCATTTTCCGGACTGATAACTACAATTTTATAATAGTTTAAACTTTGATATCGAGAAAGTATCGCAGCAATCAATACATTAAGTCCTCTGATGTCATGACTTATGCTACAAAGAATTTGTTCCCGCTTGAAGCAAATATATACCATATTCATAACTAAACGCCTATATATTCACATATATTATATTATTGTGGCACACATAATGACAGAAATGAATGGACACTTCCCTGGCCACAGAACAATGTAAATACTGCAGTCAGCTGCACCTTTCTGCGCCCTGGGGTGAATTCAAAGTACTTTAAATGTGTACTTAGGTCATTGTACTAGTAATATCTGAATTGCATCGAAGCCATTACTTTCTGAATCACTACCTGTACTTAGTTTTCTACATTTCTTCTACTATTTACTATTTAATTCAGTTATTGTTCAGTGGGTTGTCTTGTAATTATTCGAATAACAACAATGCCATTTTTCCCATCAGTGCATGGTGATTGTTGTTTATTTTGGGTGTATACATTATATTTATTATGTAGCAGGAGGTTTATTGTCTAACAGCAGTTTTTAACTGATGATGATGTTTCTGTCCTTCAACAGAGTTCATCGAAGGAGTCTCCCAGTTCAGCGTCAAAGGTGACAAGGAGCAGAAGTTGCGTTGTAAGTGTCCATCAGTTTTCCTCATATCTCTGTAGCCTTTTTATCATTACTAAACTCAGTTATATACACTTCAAAGGTTTGTAATCTTTTCCCACAACGGCTTGATTGGGTACAGTAGCAAGTCCTCTTTATATGTAGATGTTATTTTGAATGATAGGTTTGTCTTGTGGCCTTTTTCAAACAAAACGCTGTACAATGGTTCAACCAGATTTACAAATAAAGAGACAGAAACAAACCTCCAGTAGGAGCCGTTTCCACAAATGTTTAAAGCTTTTTTAAATTTTTTGTGGCAATACCTTTTTGTCAGACTGATCTGTTTTCTTCAGTGACGTCAGTGTTGAGCTGCATCTTTATAAACATGAACAATTTAGATCAGCGGTTCCCAACCTGTGGGCCTTGCAAGTGGGCCGCCAAATAGTTTGCAAAACATTATGATTTGTGTGGAAACATTTCATTATTAAGATTTCTTTTTCATTTGAACCTCCTTTCCTTTCTCTTTCTCGATCCTCCTTAGCAACGGTCCTTACAGTCCTTGACAGCGGTCTGTACTACTGGATTAACAACGTGTCACATGTTCTGAATTGACCAATCAGAACTTTATTTAGCCTCTGTATTGTTTATGGTTGAATGTGGGCCATGAAAAATAATGTGATTCTTAAGTGGGCCCTGAGTTGAAAAGGTTGGGAATCGCTGATGATAGCATTTCAACATCTAGACTGCAGCAAAAGTGGGATTACATTTATTTAGGATGTATACTTTTAGAAAAACTTGTGAATGTAGAGAATAATGTACACTCTGATAAAGTAAACACTGACATCCTTCCCCCTCTCTGCCCTCAGTTGCCTTCAGGATCTACGACATGGACAAAGACGGCTACATATCCAACGGGAGCTCTTCCAGGTCCTCAAGATGATGGTGGGAAACAACCTGAAGGACACCCAGCTGCAGCAGATCGTCGACAAAACCATCATCAACGCAGACAAAGACGGCGATGGCCGGATATCTTTCGAGGAGTTCTGTGCGGTGAGTTAACCTTCCTCTTCATCTCCTGTGTGAGAACCAGAGCGCTACAGACTGAAAGACACAGCTAAACCACACTGTTTACATTTCTGTTACAACTTCAGCTACTTTGAAAGATTTAAAGAGGAATCTGAATCTGAAAGGACAGGACTCTTTAATTGCAACGCAAACATTTCCCAAATAGAGTGGTGCAGTGACGAGTCCTAAAACCAGGAAGTGAGTTAGCATTTTACCACTTCCGCTTCCCTCGTCTCAGAGTCAACAGGTTTTTTGAACTAGTTTTTGGAAAATAGCTGGAAATAAGGTCTGTGGTTGAAACAAATTGAAGAGACAGATCACGTTTTGTTCTACGACATTAAATACATCAGCAGAGACCCCACTGGTGATTTCTGAAGAGTTTACGTGTCTGAAAAACGATGGTTGTTAACAAGTGGCTGAATAGGACTACAGAAGTTGTTTTATTTAACCTTTATTTAACCAGATAAAAAACATTGAGATAAAATATCATTTTCAATGCTGACCTGGCCAAGAAGGCAGCAACGTTACACATAACACATAACACAAACATATAAAATACAGAGAACATAACTAAGAAAACAAAAGACGAAAAAGCAGTCACTACATTGTGCACATTAGGACAGTAAGAAAGGTACACTACTTGTTACTGCAAGAGCAGCTGGTGGTGAGGACTTCAGACAACTTCAATTTAAAACATGCTATAGAGACAAGTGCCCTCAGTTTGAGGCGTGATTGAAGGTCATTCCAAGTTGTCGAGGCCATTGTACGTCGTTACGCCGAACACGTGAACACTCCCTCTAAGTTGTTTGCCCTGCTTCTGCTTGAAAGCAAGTACCTGCCTCCTGCAAACTGTTCAAACAAACGCTTCAACTTGTAACATTTAGAATCTGTATGTTTTAATATCGATCTAAGTTGGCGTGACGTTGAAGTCGTGCGACCCTGCTGTACTCGGCTGTAGTTCGTTTATAGCATAACGTTAGCATCTTGCTTCTGGTGATTAGATTTATGATTAGAAAATTATAAAAGTAGGGTAGACATGTGGAGATTATCCGGCTGAACAAAACGTGCATTTATCAAACAGGTCCGTTTTCCACAGATCTTATTTTTTACAATATTCCAAAATCCTATGGAGGAATCCCGTTGCTTTATTGTCGAGGGAACCCATGAGCAGCTTACTTCCAGGTCGGCCTACAAAAATACGTCATCCCTGCTCTACTCAATAGTGATCAATGAAGTACTTTTCTCTTATCTTATTATCTTAATTGTGAGAACAACATAAAGGCCTCAAGCTAAACGTGTTGGTCTGACAATAAATGTGTTTTTATACTGTTTTTGCTGAAAGCAGCTGCTATCTCCTATTTAAAGTGATTAAATTAGATTTATAAGAGTGAAGTTAAACAGTAAAAAGGGCCGTTACCCCAAACTAGGGGCTAAAAGACAAATCCTAGCATGCCCTTCAAAGGTCATAAAAACGCTGTATTATATTTTAGGCCAATAGTGTCTGTTTTAAACTTTTATTTTAAACCCTTAAAGGGGAAAAAATCTATTTACCGGCAGATTTGAAACAGTATTGCACATAGACAATACTATACTACTATATATACAGTACTCACGTAAACTTATATATAATAATGTAGTATTAAAGCCATAGTATAAGTATGCCATCAAAATGTGATAGGTCATTCGCTTAGAGATGTCCCGCCCCTTAGCCTATCACGTACCATGTGTTACCAATGCTAGCCAATAGAAGAGTAGGTGTTACAGAGTGATGTCACTATGTTCCTAAAGAAAACAAAGGAGTCCCATGGAGGCGGGAACATTTTAGCCTTTGAAGACCATTGACATGCACTAAAACCTTTATAACACACTACAGGAGAGGGAAACCCAAAAAGCAAAGTAGGGACTCTTTAAACAAGTTTTTTACTCCCTGTTGGTCATTTACAGAAAAACTTTCATGTGTTAAAAGTAATGTAAACAAACTGAAAAGTGACCCCCCCCCTCCCTTTGTCTCCCGCAGGTCGTTGGTGGATTAGACATTCACAAAAAGATGGTGGTGGACGTCTGACAACTTTGTTCTATTTCTTCCTCCATTTACTGAAGATCTGCTTGAAGACGTCGTCCAACAATACGCTCAATGAAAGTATTTTCTTTGTGAAAAATCCTCCCCTCCCTCCCTTACCCCCGTCCCCCCCCCTCCCCCCCCTCCCCCGAGCCTTCTGAAGCCAAACTCTCACCAAGTATTATCGAACAGGAACTCTCTCTGACTCGCCGCACTTCAAAGAAAAGCTGACGGACGGCTTTTTAACGCAGAGCGGCGGTTTCAGTTTGGTGGAGGAAAGCTGGAGTGTGTGTGTGCGTGCGTGTGTGTGTGTGTCTTTGAGTGTGTATGTGTTCTGTATGTTTTACTGGTTTTTTCAAGGTATGTGGGTTTTTTATATTTATTTTGGTGTCATTGTTTTTTTTTTCTTTCTTGGAGAATCAAAGGAAGTCTATCTTAAAGAGAGTTAACTTTAGTGGATGAGTGTATTTAGCGGTGACGTTACTTGATTTCAGAACAACACAAACACAGCATGAAGTGCCAACAACAATTTATGACATGCAGTTGAATTACAGGTATATATACATATATATATATATATATAAAAAAAAAAATCTGTGTCTTTTATTTGAGAGATGTAATTGTATTATTGAATGCATTTATCTTACTGGAGTATTGCATCATTTACACTTAAAAAACAGCTTCATTTTACAGTCGTTTTGTCAGGAGGACAGAGGGAGATTGGGCACTACATGTTTTCAGACTTTGGCTAACATGAGCGTCCATTTTTGTTTTGCTTTTTTTAGGCACTTTTTGTGTAATTAAGCACCGAGTTGTAATAACATGTTGAATATTAAGTACAAGTTGGAAACCTGTAATTACGACATGCATGAATACTGTCAGGGACGAGTCTGCATTTTTTTAACAGCGCCTACCGTTGATGTTGAAAGTAATATTACTTCACACACACACACACATCTGCAGATTCAACACTCTCAGCTTAGTGGAATAAAATCAGTTGTCGCAGCTTGAATTCAGCCAATAGGAACTCCTCAACGGTTTTACATTTTCTGCACATTTGAAGAAAATGAGTAGAAATTCAAACATCTCTTGCTTTATGAAAATTAGGAACTGTAGAGCCGATGATCGTTGAGCAACAAGCAGGGCTACTGCCGGTTGGGAAAACTGTACAAAAAAAATCCATTCTCTTTGTTTTTACTGTAAGATTTAGTGAAAAACAAGCTCCGAGACGAGGCTGTAAATGATTTTGAGAGACACAGAAATGTTCTGCGGTAGAGAGCTGAATCTGTGCTTTTGCAGCTCGTCTGCTTTCGGACATTCACGTCTTTATCCTCCGACTTTCTCTTGGGGGGGGGAGAAGCAAAGCTGAGGAGGGAAACAACAAAATGGCCGTTAAAGCGCTAGAAAAACCTGCTGTACTCAGTATTCAGTACACTGCTGATTTACCGACGCTCTGCAAGACTTTTCTACCTGAAACGAGAGACTTGTGATGTGTTTGCATGACGTGTGATCTCCTCTTCTTTATTCTTCTTCTGCCCGTTGCTCTTTGCATGTAGATCAGATTTTATTAAAAGCTCTTTAAAAGCTTTATTAAAGGTCTTTTTTCAAAGCTGGTCTCAACATTTAATGAAATGAGTGAAATGTCTTGCGAATGCAAATAATCTACTCTGTGCATGCTAGTATGTGTATTACTGGTTTGACCACTTGCATATTTGAATTTTTATACAGTTATACAATAAGAAACTACAGTTTTTGGTGCATGTTCAACTAGATAGAGATCATGATAAATAGCTACTTAAAAAAACTGTTTATTTAGCTGTAATAGTTTCATATTTTAAGCGTGTGGACATGGTGTCAGGGTTGTGTTATTATCAGATAGTGTATTTCATGGTGAGGATAAGTAATCTTTAACATTTGTATTGTAGTTTATTCATTTTGCATTTCAGAGTTTTGGCTCATTTCATGAAATTCAGTGAGACCGTGTTGTGTTTACATATAAATAATGGTGATGAATAAAAACATGAACATTTCAAGCACGTTGATGTTGCCAATAAAGGTTTAAACATGGAAAAAAAACTGTAATCTTAAATGTTTTTTAGTCGCCTGCCACTCGATCTGTTTTAGGGATGTTTTTGTTTCTTCACTTTTGATTTTCTTATTAACGGTTGGTTTCCTGCTTGTTTGATTTGAGTCGGTGCTGAAATGTCTGCTGGGGTTTAAAGGGATGTTTGTGATGGAGGCCACATGGATTCAGTCTTAGAGTTTCACTCCTGTTTTTATCTCTGCTGCATCACTGAAACTTCATACATGGAAAAATGAGAAATAAACTGTTTGAAAGTTGTTACAGACGCTGTGGGCTTACATTCTCATTCATAAATGTTCCAGGATTGTATTTTGTGTCTCTACTGCCTGCAGCACCTCTTTTCACCCTCTGTCTGAAACCAGAGCCCAGTCTGCTCTGATTGGTTAGCTGGCGGCTCTGTTGGGATTGGTCAACCGCTTAGAGATGTCCCGCCCCTTAACCTATCACGTACAATGTATTGGAACACTAGCCAATCTGGAGGGATCACATGGGGATTTTAGCCTTTGCAGACCATTTACATGCACTAAAACCTATAGAACACAAGAAAGGAAAAACCCAAAAAGCATGATAGCGCCTTTTTAATAATTTTAAAAAGTGTATTAGTAATTATGAGGTTTGGACAAAACAAATATTGTGAAGTTGTCACATTGGACTCTTGGTAATTGTAACAAACTATTGATTATTGGAGAAATATCAGCAAATATATCAGAAAATTGCGGATTGGAACAAAATCTCTCTAAATACGCCCTTTTTTGTTTTTTTTGACTCTCTAAATATGCACTTTTTTTATGCAGATTTTTGCAGGTAGCATGGTCATAGTTGAACTATTACATCGCCCACCATTGGGAAAACCCATTTGTCCTTGGTCAACATGAGAGGTTATCCTGTACATGTTTATCACAAACTGTGGCCCTTTCTCATGTCATCAAATGTCCCATCCTCGACTCCTCGACTCCTCGGTCCTCCGGTAGTGACCCGGAAATGAATTTTAGCGCGCCATGTTGAAGGACATCTCATTTCTCGAAATGCACATCGAGGACCGAGCATCGAGCGTCGAGGAGGCTCTCTGGAGGAGCTATAACCGAGGATACACTGATGGCTCCTCCACAGTCCTCCACGGCTCCTTCGTGGATGCATTTCCGGCAACAGTGATGTTTCAAAGAGTCGAGACGCACGGCCGGACTTATCTCAGCCAATGACAGCTCTGCATGCATCCCCTGGATATTATTTTATTAACTGCTTTCATCGCGACGCGATGTTTACAGTGAGAACAGCTGTGAGGTCCGTGCAGAAAGCAGAGCAGTGTGTATAATAATATATCATATCACTCAGTATAACAGGCCTACTCTCTTTATTTGCTTTAGTTTAGTAGATATCTACAAACAAAGTCGATATTTTTCTAAAAACCATTTAGTGCTTCACATAATAAAATACACAACGGCTGTAGCCTGATTATATGCTTTAGGAGCTGTAGGTGCGTGTGGTACAGTGTGTGCGTAGATGCAGCGGACAGACAGGTCTCAGTTGGTTTGGTGTCCTCTGCTTACTTGTAATACTTGTAAATACAACTTTTGGCCCGTCATTTATTTCCCTCATTGTAGCGACCAGAGAGGGGGGGGATATATCCAGTCTCTGATAGTGTTACGTTATTATGAGAGTGCTCTGTTTGATTCTGAAATTGTATATATTTATATAAATATATACATATATGTGTGTGTGTCTGTGTGTCTGTGTGTATGTCCGCATCTGTAGCCTGTTATTGTCTCATTATACCGCACTGTGAATGAATTAAAAGTAAATATATAAGTCGTCATGAACACATCTGTCCATCAGACAGAGGGCTGCTGTGCCTCCTGTCATCATTAATGGACGTCTCTTTAAAATGACCGCTCAGAGGAGAGGAGTTCTCATTTCTCTAACCGCCTGCTGCTTCCCCTCCTCTCTCCTCGGTTCCCCTCCTCGGCTCCTCCGCTCGCATCTCCTGTGGGCGGGACTAAGTCTCGAGGATAGGAGTCGAGGAGGGGAGTCGAGGAGGAACATTTGAAGACATGAGAAAGGGCCTGTGTCTCCTTATTTATCAGTGTTTGGTTTACAGTACAGTGACTCCATGCTTATCTTTCCTTTGTGTTGTGCTCCATCCAGTGGACACTCTGTGCCAGAACACCAGGAAGTGGTGGAAGTGTGTTACTGTAGTGTAGTACAAAAACAACACAATGAACTCAGTGCTGAGGTCGATATGGTATTAACCTGTTAAACTTGCATTAAATACCACAGTACTATTTTTGCAATACCATTTCTTGACTATTTTTAAATCTGGCTCAAAAGGCCTTATAAAAATGTGAGGAGATTTTTCATGCATATCTTTGAGCAACAAATAAAACAGCAATTATTGTTGTTTAGATTATAAAATCAGATCAAATGTAATCCTGTTTACCTTAACATACATATACTGAATTTTGAACCCCTGAAATAAGAAATAAAATATAAGGCTATTTGCCATTATTTTTAAAATCTTGCCTAATTTATAGATTGGTTTTGATCCTTGACATACGGAAACCCATCAAGTTTTCCTATTGTGTTTTAAGACTTGTTTCCTGTCATCTGAAATAACACTGAACACATTACTCACACAAACAACAAAGACCAGTGACCTTAAAATTAGTATATATATATATATATTATTTTGTTTAGAATTGTACTTATCAAGATTGTTATCTTGGATGAAAGACAAAATATTTAATCCGTTTCACATTGAGTTCTTGTTTAGTTCAATGATTATAAAAATGTGCTGGGAGGGAAATCATTTGAAAAGGCATTTTTTCAAAGTATAACAAAAGGAGGGTTTCGTGTATGCATGATGAGTTAAAACTGAGAACCTAGGAAGAGGTGTGTTCTGGCTTTTGGCCAACCCCTGTTAGTCATGTGACCCTCAACACATTTCACCCAGTTGTTTCTACCACACACACAACAAACACACATAAGTGTTGACACAATGCAAACAAATGTAGGACATCATGTTGATTCAGCTTTTTATATCACAAAGGGGGAAACTAGTTTTATACAAATATGGCAAAACTACAGGAAGCAAATGGTAGGGCTTAAGTCAAACTGTTATATCCTTAAAAAATGTAATTAAATAAAACCTAATGTGTCCTTATATTCGTTGTTGGCATAAATACTTGTATAATACTAAACTCTGTAGAAGTTACTTCATTGTAAAGAGTAGTTTTTGTGTTATAGTGACTGCCTTCACTCATAAAAGTGAATGCTATCTCACTGATATCAGCCCACTGTTTTCTGCTCTACAGCCAATATCCAATCACTGCTAGTGGAAACACACATCTCATCCTACAAGCTCTTCACACAAAAAGCCGTCAACAGATGTAACACAAGTAATTTTTTTAATGTGAATTAGCCACAGGAAATGTGTCATGAAATACAAATGATATGTAAATGATGCCTTCCTGTTCAGTGTTTAGTGCTCGAGTCCCTGCTTTCTCAGACCTTGTGTTCAACATGCAGTTTATTTGAATGTTTTTAACTCACAATCACATATTTACAGATGTCTTTGATTCATAAGCCATTTTACCAGTATTCACTATAACACCTGGCATGTAAATATACAAATAACAGTTATTAAAAACCATTATTATTTATTTTATGTCATATTATTAAGCTTCATTTACCTATACATTTATTTGCTTATTGATTCAAACTTCAGCTTGACACATGTGGTGTCTTTGGAAACAATGGCTCCTTCTTGAAGTTAAAGTAATTATCTGTGGCTTTATAAAAACTTTAATACATATATTCTCCATATGTGTTAGAGTAAGTGTTGATGAGATAATTGTTGAGTAAATGAATGCTTCCAATAATGTGTTGTATGTAATGAGATACATAAATAATGAATGTAAATCAATCACCACAGTAAACTTATTATGTAGAAAATAAAATGGAAACTATGTTCTGACTAAATCAACACATGAAATAAGATGAGTGATTAGGTGACTCAGACAGGAGAGATGATCAGAGGTGCAGCATTTTTACGGCCATATTGAGCACCAGGACAGAAGTATGGTAGAGTTTCTCAGTGAAGGAGCAGCCAGTAAAGGAGTAGATCAGAGCTGCAGCATCTACGTCATAAAAGGAGACCAGACCCTCCTCATAATCCACAAACACCCCCACCTTCTGAGGCTGAGACTTCAGAGAGAGAAGGACTGCAGGAGCACCTTGAGCTTTGTACTCGATTCCCTTTCTCAAGATATAGTCCAGTAACCATGTTCTGGGCTCAGTGTGATCTCTCTCTCCTGTTGATCGACTCTCTGGCCACTCCTAAAGCCCATTCAGTATTTCCTTTAACTTGAACCTCAAAGTAAAATCTGCCTGAAGAGAAACTCTGCTTTCCTAAAACACAAACAATCAGAAAATCTTTCTCGGTTGTTTGGGAGATTCTTTTCGACATCACCATATTTAACTCTTTTGTTATCATCAGACAGGATGAGACGGGATGTGCTGTACGCGGATCAAAGTCACATTTACAGCATATTTCTGGATCCTCTTCAGCTCAGCTTCAAGCAGCTTCTTCATCTCTTACTGAACGTCTCCTCCACCTGAGCCACAGCCTTTACCACCGTCCCCTCATATACCGCTGGGGTGAAGCTGAATTTTCTCAAGTCCTTGGAGGGTTGTCGGTGTTGAATGTTTAGGGACTTGACACTTTGTAGAAAATGCAGGTGGTCTTCAGAGTGTGTGACCTGCTCCACCTCAGAGCTTCTCTTCTTCAGCTCAGAGATTCCTGTTCTAACTCTTTGATTAAAGCTTCAGCCTTTTTTTCAGTTGTTTTCTGCTTCTCTTTGATCGTGTTGATGAGATTGGCCTGGCCTCTCTCAACAGACCTTCAGAGCAGTGAACACCTGAACCCTTCTGCTACCTCTCTGTCTGCTTCTTTCTCACTGAGGTCCACTGAGTGTTTGATCTCCTCAATCTTCAGTTGTCTCTTTTGGATCATCTGCTGAGTTTCTGCCTCTGTCTTCCCCAACTCGGCCTTCTTTCTTTCATATCCTTCTTTCAGAGGAACCACATCATGCATCTTGTGGTCTGAAACAGTGCAGAGCATGCAGACACATGTTGGTCGGTCTTACAGAACAGCTCCAGAGGTTTATCGTGCTTCGGACACATCCTGTCTTCCAGGTTCTCCACAGGGTCGATCAGCTGATGTCTTTTCAGACTGACATTGTCAGATGAGGCTCCAGGTGAGTCTCACAGTAGGAGGTCAGACACACCAGGCAGGACTTCAGGGCCTTCAGTTTGGTTTCAGTGCAGACGTCACAGGGAACTTCTCCTGGTTTGAAGACGTGTTGCTCTGAGCTGCTGCTGCTGCTGCTGCTGGCTTTCTGTTGAGCCGACTGTCTGAACTGAGCGACCATCTCAGAGATGAAAGTGTTAACGTGCAGCTCAGGTCTTGTGTTGAACTCTTTTTTACACATGGGACACTGGCACCTGTCACTTCTATCCCAGTGTTCAGTGATGCAGTCTTTACAGAAGTTGTGTCCACATGGTATAGTGACTGGATCAGTGAACAAATCCAGACAGATGGAGCAGAGGAACTGATCTTCAGATGGCAGATAGCTTGCAGCAGCCATATCTACACACATGAGAAAGAAAAAAAAAACATTTGAAACATCAATCATCAATTCATATATATATAGTTTTAAAGAAAGAACTTTGATAACTTGTAACAAGCCATGAGCAACCGTGACCATTTAACTCTGACAGGTTCAAGCATGCAACTCTGGCAAACAGCAATGAAAATACATGTTTTGTCGAAAACATTTTTATTGAAAAACAGCAAAATGTAATAAGAGCAGGAAAGCAGAAGTGAATCAAAACTCCTCACCACAGAGATTCAGTTACAAGTTACTAAAGTACTAGAGCTGATACAAAGAGACTGTTTAAGCTGTTTAAAAGGACTCTATATCATATATATGGTTATGTTGTTAGAGAAAAACAAGTTGGACGTAAAGGGTGGAGTTTTCGTCTGAGTAGAGCTGAAGTTTTGTGTTAATCCTGCTTGTTGACAGTGTAAATATAATCAGATGTACTCACCAGTGTTTGACAGAGACTCTGCTGTGTTGTTGAGAAAGATCTGATGAACTCAGTTTGTATTTTCTTTAGACAGAAACAGAGACTAGTCTCGACTGCAGTGTGGCTGCCTCTCTGACTAACATAACTTTCAATTCCTGAGTGTGACGTGTAAGCTCTCCTCTTCCAGTGTAGCTCCTCCTCTTACTGTCTGCTGGTTGTTCCCTCCCTCTGATCTGCATGGGTATGAGAAATACCAGGTAGTTTTATAGTTAGGGAGCAAAGGTTCTGCTTCACAGGTTTGTCACTCTGTTTCTTATCTTCATTATGATCAAGTTTGACTTTAATCAGAAGAGTTCAGTTACATTTATTGGACACACATGTCAGTTAAATGTCATGGATGACATAATCCACATCCATACAACAAGTACAATATGTATCTACTCTAAAACAGAAATCTATATACATACAAATAAACCAAAGGCCTTTTAGACATTGAATATGTAACATTAGTGGTCATGATAACAAGGAAGAAGAGTGTTTTCTCTCAGGCAGCATCCCTATGGATTATTATGGCATTTTGTTGCCTGAATTAAAGCAATCATATTATCCTGTTCTCACTTTTTCCTCATGAGATATTGGGTCTCGATTGATGAGGTTGTTGCCTAATGCTGAAACATAACAACATGTTAAATGTCCTCATTAAGCTAAGAAAAAAGAGACAGTAGAGAATGATATTTTCCAGTGATTGAACCACTTAAATCAAGGTTACTTTACATTAAGTTGCAAAATATATAAAATATGTCTTAGTACTCAAATATATAAAACATGTCACCTGAGGAAATCTCTGTGCAAACATCTCTGTATCTTATTCACAATATTATTGTTGTTGTTGTTGTTATATCACTGATATTTAGTTTTATCTTTGAAACTTATAAATTCAAGAATTCCATAAAAATACAATCCAAAATTCAGATTATGTACCAAATGAATTATTATTATTATTGTAGTTATTATTAGTAGTAGTGTTATTAGTATTATGATGAAGTTATTCTAATACAATTATTATTTTTTATTATAATAAACCTATTTAATTATTATTATTATGTATTATAATAATAATATATTTTATTACATTTTTTTAATCATTATTATTTATTAATAATAATAATATAATATTTTAGTAGAATTGGTAAACACTATTTTTAGGTTTTTATATTAAAAGCAGAACCTCTTTACTTCCTGTATTAGTCTTTTATTTTATATTATATTATGATGTATCTAGTCTATATTGTGTTGATTTGTTGGAGGAGCCTGATCTCTGTGGTTTCCCTTGCCAAAGCTGCGCTGTATCGAGTGTGCATTCACAAATCTCACAGATCAGATCTGATTATTGATCACTCAGAAACACTTTGACTTCCTGTTGCTGACGGCTGTTTGTCCCGCAGCTCCCCGGCTAAACAGGCCGAAACTCACTCAGCCAGTCCAACATCTACCAGCATCAACAGTCTTCCAATGCCAACTGCTGCCATAGAGAAGACCCCACCCTGAGTCCTGAAGCTTATTTGTACCTTTAGGAGATTGGGTCCAATATGTCTGACATATCCCATAAAATTCTAATCGTTTTTTAATGTTATACTTTGATTACAAGCAGCAACAGTTGCACAAAAGGTGTAGCAAGATTGTCTTCAAACAAAAAAATACAGTTATAGTTAAATATTGACAGCTCTACTCACCCTTGTAGCAGAGACCCTGATGAGTAGTTGAGTAAGAGCTGACGACTGGATGAGTTTAGTATTTTAATACACTATGGAGAAATTGCTTTGCTTTTTTGTCGAGGGAACCGGAAGAAGCTTACTTCCGGGTTTTAGGACGCGTCACTGTGGCACTCTATTGAGGAAAAACTCTCAACTAATGGCCTATTACTTGTAGAATACGGTCATGTAGAATAAGGAATTAATAAGTGTTTTATAATGACTAATAAAGAGCCAATATACTGCAATATGCATGTTAACTAGTTGATGGTGAATTTGTGTACCTTAATATAAAGTGTTACCAACCTGATTAACTCAGTTAGTTTTAGGTTCCTTTTGAGAGAAACCAATGTGTCTTATCCCTCTCAACTACTACCTGTTACTGCAGCTCTTTTTAGAGGGATTTTGATTCTCAACTTTCAGAGTTTTCCTGACTTTACATGAGGTGAAGATGTACTATGAGTTTATTTTGTTAAAGCGAATCACTGAGCTCTGTAGGCACTCTATGAGAAGCAGAAGTGTAAGAAACTTTATATCATTTACTACCCTTAGCCCAAAAAATCTTCCTGGTTAATTAGGATCATTGATGGATGCCTTTAAGCATTTTTAGGGTGTTAGAAAAATATAACACTGTTGTAACATCAGGATTATTTTTTGCCTCCAACTAAAATCTCTTGACAAAGGACATATGCAGGTAGCATGGTCATAGTTGGACTATTACATGACCACCATTGGAAAACCCATTTGTCCTTGGTCAACACGAGAGGTTATCCTGTACATGTTTGTCACAAACTGGGTCTCCCATATATCAGTGTTTGGTTTACAGTACAGTGACTCCATGCTTATCTTCCTTTGTGTTGTGCTCCATCCAGTGGATACTCTGCGCCAGAACACCAGGAAGTGGTGGTAGTGTGTGACTGTAGTGTAGTACAACAACAACAACACAATGAACTCAGTGCTGAGGTCTATATGGTATTATCCTGTTAAACTTGCATTAAATACCAACGTACTATTTTTGCAATACCATTTATTGACTATTTTTGAATATAAGAATATACAAATGTGAGAAGATTTGCATTCATTACTTTGAGTAATAAATAAAACAGCAGTTATTGTTGTTTTCAATTCTAAAATGAGATTAAATGTAATCCTGTTTACCTTAACATAAATATACTGAGTTTTGAACCACTGAAATAAAAAATAAAATAAAAGGCTAATTGCCATGTTTTTTAAATCTGGCCTGATTTATAGATATAGATCCTTGACATACGGAAACCCATCAAGTTTTCCTTTTGTGTTTTTAAGACTTGTTTCCTGTCAGCTGAAATAACACTGAACACATTACTCACACAAAAAACGGTCCCACATTACCCCAATACTCAGATCTCTTCACTGGCTCCCTGTAGCCTATAGGATCCAGTTCAAAGTCCTCACCCTCACCTACAGAGCTTTGCAGTCAGACTCCTGCTTATGTGGCTGACCTAATTCATTCCATACATTGGCCCGCCCACTCAGGTCACACATGCTCAATTGAGTGTCTGTCCCACGCACTCGCGGTGATCGAGCGTTCGAGGCCGTGGCTCCTAAACTATGGAACTGCCCGCACACACCTACGGTCCGCAGACTCTGTTGACTCCTTTATAACGAATTTAAAGACATTCCTGTTTGGGCAGGCGTTTGGGTAACGGTGCTTGAATTTATTCTATTTTATACTATGTTTTATTGTGTTTTTATTGTGTTTTGGTGCTTTTATGACTTCTTAATCACGTGGCATGTGTGGTCATTTATCATTGTATGATTCCTATGATGTTTTATTGTTTTGTCAAGCACTTTGTGACTTTGTCTGTGAAAAGCGCTTTATAAATAAACGTTACTTACTAACTTACTTACTTACAAACAACAAAGACCAGTGACCATAAAATTAATATGTTACTTTTTTTAGTTAAAATTGTACTTGTCAAGAACGTTATCTTGGATGAAAGACAAAATATTTAATCCGTTTCACATTGAGTTCTTGTTTAGTTCATGATTATAAAAATGTGCTGGAGGGAAATCATTTGATAAGGCATTTTTTCAAAGTATAAGAAAAGGAGGGTTTCGTGTATGCATGATGAGTTAAAACTGAGAACCTGGGAAGAGGTGTATTCTGGCTTTTTGCCAACCCCCGTTAGTCATGTGACCCTCATCACATTTCACCCAGTTGTTTCGACCACACACACAAACACACATAAGTGTTGACACAATGCAAACAAATGTAGGACATCATGTTGATTCAGCTTTTATATCACAAAGGGGGAAACTAGTTTTATAAAAATATGGCAAAACTACAGGAAGCAAATGGTAGGGCTTAAGTACAACTGTTATATGCTTAAAAATGGTCATTAAATCAAACCCCATTTTTCCTAATATTATTTGTTGGCATTAATACTCTGTAGTTAGGTACTTCCTTGTAAAGAGTAGTTTTAGTCTTTGTGACTCGTAAAAGTGAATGGTATCTCACTGATATCAGCCCCACTGTTTTTGCTCTACAGCCAATATCCAATCACTGATAGTGGAAACAAACATTTCATCCTACAAGCTCTTCACACAAAAAGACATCAACTTATATTTTGTTTAATGTGAATTAGCCCAGGAAATGTGTCATGAAATACAAATGATGTGTAAACCAGGCCTTCCTGTTCAGTGTTTAGAGCTCGAGTCCCTGCTTTCTCAACCAAACATCTAGTTTATTTAGTTTTCTTAACTCACAATATAAAATGTTAAGATGTCTTGATTCATAAGACATTTTACCAGTAATCAATATAAAACCTGAATGTAAATATACAAGTTAACAGTTATTAACCAAACCATTTTAACACAAATGAGGATTTATCATCATTTTACTATTTCTAGCAGTAAAACTATTACACACATTTATTTAGTACACAGTAGAGGCACGTAATAGGCCTTTCTCTTTAACAAAGCTTTATGACAATTGATTATAAAACGTTTTAATGTTATTATCAATTCTAACTATAGCTGACATATTGGTGTCATTAGAAACACCTTTTTTTTTAAGTTACAATAAATCTATAGCTTTTCCAACGTTCATAGATATTCTCCATATGTTACGATAAAGTGTTGAAGAGATCATTATTTGATTGTTGAGTAGATTAATGAATCCACTTATGTGTTGTGTACAGAATCTAAACCATATGTAAATCAGTCACCACATTAAACTTATCTTGTAGAAAATACTAAATATCGATGTTCGTTCCTTGAATAAAACAAATCAACACATGAAATAAGATGAGTGATTAGGTGACAGGAGAGATGATCAGAGGTGCAGCGTTTTTACGGCCACATTTAAGTCCAGGGTTGAAGTAGGGAAGAGTTTCTCAGTGAAGGAGCAGCCAGTAAAGGAGTAGATAAGAGCTGCAGCATCTACGTCATAAAAGGAGACCAGACCCTCCTCATAATCCACAAACACCCCCACCTTCTTTGGCCGAGACTTCAGAGAGAGAAGGACTGAAGGATCATCATGAGCTTCGTACTCATTTCCATTTCTCAACCATATAGTCCAGTTACCCCACTGAGGGCTCAGTGTGACCTCTCCCTTCCTGTTGATCGACCCTCTGGCCACTCCTAAATCCCATTCGGTCTTTCCTTTAACTTGAACCTCAAAGTAGAATCTGCCTGAAGAGAAACTCTGCTTTCCTAAAACACAATTACCATCAGAAAAATCTCTGGGTTGTCTGGGAGATTCTTACCACATCACCATCACGGACTTGTTTTCCATCATCAGAAAGGTCGAGATCAGGATGTGCTGTATCAGGATCAAGAGTCACATCCACTGCGTACTTCTGGACCCTCTTCAGCTCAGCTTCAATCAGCTTCTTCATCTCTTTATGAGTGTCTCCTCCAGCTGAACCACAGCTCTCACCACAGTCCCTTCATATGATGATGGAGGGATGCTGACCGTTGTCCAGTCCTTGGTGGGTGATGGGTGTTGGATGTTTAGGGACTGGACCCTGGAGAAGATGGAGGTGGTCTTCAGACCGTGAGAGATGCTCAACTTTTGCACTTCTCTTCTTCAGCTGAGAGATTTCCTGTTCCAGCTCTTTGATGAAGTCTTCAGCCCGTTCATTCTCATGTTCTGCTTCCCTTCTATTGTTTGGATGAACTCATTCAGGTTTCTCTCAACAGACTCTTCAGAGCAGTGAAGACCTGAACCCTTCTGCTACCTCTCTGTCTGCATCTTCCTTACTGAGGTCCACTGAGTGTTTGATATCCTCAATCTTCAGTTGTCTTCTGGATCATTTCCTGAATTATATCCTCTTTCTTTCCCAGCTCTGCCTTCTTACCTTCATATCTTCTTTCAGAGGAACCACATCATGCATCTTGTGGTCTGAAAAATGGCAGAGCAGACACACTAATGTCTGGTCGGTCTTACAGAACAGCTCCAGAGGTTTATCGTGCTTCGGACACATCCTGTCTTCCAGGTTCTCCACAGGGTCGATCAGCTGATGTCTTTTCAGGCTTGAAGCTGTCAGGTGAGGCTCAGGTGAGTCTCACAGTAGGAGGTCAGACACACCAGGCAGGACTTCAGGGCCTTCAGTTTGGTTTCAGTGCAGACGTCACAGGGAACTTCTCCTGGTTTGAAGACTTGTTGCTCTGAGCTGCTGCTGCTGCTGCTGCTGGCTTTCTGTTGAGCCGACTGTCTGAACTGAGCGACCATCTCAGAGATGAAAGTGTTGACCCTCAAATCTGGTCTTGTGGTAAAAGCCTTTACACATGGGACACTGGCACATGTCACTTGTATCCCAGTGTTCAGTGATGCAGGTTTTACAGAAGTTGTGTCCACATGATGTGGTGACTGGATCAGTGAACAAATCCAGACAGATGGAGCAGAGAAACTGATCTTCAGATCTTAGGTAGCTTGCAGCAGCCATATCTAAACACATAATGAGAAAGAAAAGAGAAAAACATTTGAAACATCAATCATCAATTCATATCATATATTGTTTTAAAGAAAGAACTTTGATAACTTGTAACAAGTCATGAGCCACTGATGCGCAGTGAAGATGGCCGCATCGTCTTTGTGCTCCTCTCCAACTTTGCCCATTTTCGTATTTTGTACATATTTTTTTACTTTTGCCGTTTTACTTTTAACATGGTTCGCAACATGCTAGCCGACCGCACCTACTCTGCCATACAATATAGCAGAGAGGAACTTCTCCAATTGCGAAACTTCGTGGACAATAATAACCTCCGACAAACAATGGAGATTCACCATGGCTACCTGTTGCTGTTCTACCTGAGAGACGCAAGAAGAGACAAAGCGCGGGATGCCGGGCCGGGTTGCTGGTCAGACTGAGGAAACGAGAGAATCGACCCCCTCTTCCGAGTATTCTTCTGGCTAATGTTCAATCCATTGAAAATAAGCTAGATGAACTCAGAAGCCGGATTGCTTTTCAACGGGACATTAAGAACTGTAACGTGTTAATTCTCACTGAGACTTGGCTCAACCCCGCTATCCCGGACTCCGCCATTGTCCCTGATGGATTCTCTATTTTTCGTCAGGACCGGACTGCTAACTCGGGGAAAAGTAAGGGAGGCGGTGTGTGTGTAATGACTAACAACAACTGGTGCTCAGATGTGAAGATTATTTCATCGGACTGTTCCGCACATCTAGAGCACCTCATGATCTCATGTCGGGCCTTCCATCTGCCGAGGGAATTCACATCTGTTGTGATAACAGCAGTGTATATCCCGCCGCAGCCACTCGCCGACAACAACACGGCACTCGATCAGCTGTTTGGGATTATTGATAAAACCGAGACTTCACGGCCAGATGCGGCGTTCGTTGTGGCCGGAGATTTCAACACCGCCAACATGAAGAAGGTTTTGCCAAAATATTACCAACACATCACTTCCCGACGCGCGGGGGAAACATACTGGACCATGTTTATTCCCCTTTCCGGAATGGATATAAGGCTCTCCCTCGCCCTCCCTTCGGCAAATCAGACCATATCTCACTACTGTTGTTGCCTGCGTACAAGCAGAAACTTAAAAGGGACAGACCGATTACAAGACAGTACAACGATGGAGCGAGGAGTCAGATGAGCACTGCAGGATTGCTTTGCATCCACGGATTGGAGTGTGTTTGAGGACAATAACATCAACACACACACGGACACTGTCATCTGCTACATTGGGAAATGCATCGATGACGTGGTACCGAAGGTTTCTGTACGGACATTCCCAAATCAAAAGCCCTGGATAAACGGTGAGGTGCGCGGCAACTGAAAGCGCGCACTATCGCGCACACAGCGGGAGATTTGGAGGAGTACAGGAAGTCTAGGTATGATCTCCGGAGAGCAATTAAAAATGCAAAGAGACAGTACAAAGACAAGGTGGAATCTGACTTCAAAGGCTGTAACACTAGGAATATGTGGGCGGGACTAAGGACAATGACTGACTACAAAGGAGCAGCGGGGGGTGCTGCGGGAGTGTCTGCGTGCGCATCTCTCCCAGATGAGCTGAACAGTTTTTTTGCACGCTTTGAGAGCAGCCAGGCTGTGGAGGTACAGAGGGACCAGGAGCTACACTGCCCTTTTGTTTTAAATAGGGCAGATGTGTGTAAATCCTTTAAAAGGGTTAACCCACACAAGGCTCCTGGACCTGATGGCATCCCTGGCCGTGTTCTCAGGGTGTGTGCAGTTCAGCTGGCAGAGGTGTTCACAGACATCTTCAACAGGTCCCTGCTGCAGTCTGTAGTCCCCACATGTTAAACACTCCACCATCGTTCCTGTCCCCAAAAAGACAATCATCACCTGCCCCAACGACTACCGCCCAGTAGCACTCACCTCCACCATAATGAAGTGCTTTGAGCGGTTAGTCAAATCATTCATCACCTCCTCCCTCCCTGAATCTCTGGACCCCCTGCAGTTTGCCTACAGAGCAAACAGGTCCACAGACGACGCCATAGCCCTCACCCTCCACACTGCCCTCTCACACCTGGACCCGAAGAACAGGAACACATATGTGAGAATGCTGTTCATTGACTACAGTTCAGCATTCAATACCATTGTGCCCTCCAAGCTGGCCATCAAGCTCAGAGACCTCGGGCTCAACAGCGCCCTCTGTGACTGGATCCTGAACTTCCTGACGGGCAGACCCCAGGCAGTGCGGGTGGGAAACATCACATCCTCCACCCTGATTCTCAACACCGGTGCCCCTCAAGGCTGCGTGCTCAGCCCTCTCCTCTACTCCCTGTTCACCCACGACTGCGTGGCCACACACAGCTCCAACACCATCGTGAAGTTTGCTGATGACACGACCGTCATCGGCCAGATCACAGACGATGACGAGACGGCGTACAGAGAGGAGGTCGAAAACCTGACATCTTGGTGCCAGGATAACAACCTCCATCTCAACATCAGCAAAACAAAGGAGCTGATTGTGGATTACAGGAAGCAGCAGGGAGAGGGACACGCCCCCATCGCCATCAATGGGACTACGGTGGAGAGAGTCAAAAGCTTCAGGTTCCTTGGGGTCCACATCACTGAGGACCTGACATGGTCTCTTCACACCACCACCATCACCAAGAAAGCTCGACAGCGGCTCTTCTTCCTCCGCAGGTTGAGGAGGTTCAAAATGGATTCCAGGATACTCTGCAACTTCTACAGGTGCACGATAGAGAGTATCCTCACTGGCAGCATGACGGCCTGGTACGGCAGCTGCACCGACCTCGATCGTAAGGCTTTACAGAGGGTGGTGAAAACTGCACAGCACATCACCAGGACGGAGCTGCCATCCATGGAGGACCTTTACTCCCAGCGGCTCAGGAAGAAATCACTACGGATTATCAAAGACCCCCATCACCCCAGCCACAAACTGTTCTTTCTGTTGCCGTCTGGCAGACGTTACCGCAGCATCCTGGCAAGGACAAGAAGATTCGGAGACAGTTTCTTCCCGCGGGCAGTGAGACTGTTAAAAAATTGAACTGTTGAAACAACAAACATTCATCTGCTACTCAGTAGTATGTATCTAATACCTAATATATATATATCATTCCAATAACTTGTATATAGACTCGTACTGCACTATTCCACATCATAACTTTATTTCATTTTATAACTATTATTATTTTTGTATTGCTCATGCTCTTATTGTTATTATGTTATTATGTTGCATTGTTGGAGAAGCCTGTGACATAAGATTTTCAACTGCATAATTACTCTGTAGCTATGTCAGATTGACAATAAAGAACCTTGAACCTTGAACTTGATGAGCAACCGTGACCATTTAACTCTGACAGGTTCAAGCATGCAACTCTACAAAACATTTGTATTGAAAAATAACAATGCTCTTCTTACTGTTTGACCATAACAACTCATTTCCTCGAGCTGCTTCACATTAAAAGCCTCCAACTGTTTCTCTAATGGAAAGATTTTATTTTGAAACAGCTAGAGGAAATGGGTAAAAGCATTATGTAGGAAGTGATCAGCAAAATGTAATAATAGCAGGAAAGCAGAAGTGAATCAAAACTCCTCACCACAGAGATTCAGTTACAAGTTACTAAAGTACTGAGAGCTGATACAAAGAGACTGTTTAAAGTGGACTCTATATCATATATATGGTTATGTTGTTAGAGAAAAACAAGTTGGACGTAAAGGGTGGAGCTTTCTCCTGAGAATGGCTGTTTTGTGTTAATCCTGCTTGTTGAAAGTGTAAATATAATCAGCTGTACTCACCAGTGTTTGACAGAGACTCTGCTGTGTTGTTCAGAAAGATCTGATGAACTCAGTTTGTATTTTCTTTAGACAGAAACAGAGACTAGTCTCGACTGCATTGTGGCTGCCTCTCTTACTAACTTAACATTCGTTTCCTGAGTGTGTCGTGTAAGCTCTCCTCTTTCCAGTGTTGTTCCTCCTCTCACTGTCTGCTGGTTTGTTCCCTCCCTCTGATCAACAAGGTTTCTCTGATAGTTAGGGAGCAAAGGTTCAGCTTCACAGATGTGTCACGCTGTTTCTTATCTTCATTATGATCAAGTTTTACTTTAATCAGAAGAGTTCAGTTACATTAATTGGACACACATGTCAGTTAAATGTCATGGATGACCTAATCCACATCCATACAACAAGTACAATATGTATCCACTCTAAATCAGAAATCTATATACAATCAAATAAACCAAAGGCCTTTTAGACATTGAATATGTAACATTAGTGGTCATGATAACAAGGAAGAAGAGTGTTTTCTCTCAGGCAGCATCCCTTATGGATCATTATGGCGTTTTGTTGCTGAATTAAATCAATCATATTATCCTGTTCTCTTTTTCCTCGTGAGATATTGGGTCTCGATTGATGAGGTTGTTGCCTAATGCTGAAACATAACAACATGTTAAATGTCCTCATTAAGCTAAGAAAAAAGAGACAGTAGAGAATGATATCTGCCAGTGATTGAACCACTTAAATCAAGGTTACTTTAAATATTAAAGGAGCAGTTAAAGCCAGAACAAAATAAAAATCTTGCTGTTTTACAGGAAGTTGTTAAATCCATTTCTTGGTGAATCATCTGTGGTTTTTAATTTGTATTTCTTTGTGTCTCTGTCGCAGGAAGGAGAAAGCAGCAGGTAGCCACAGACCGGGCGGGCATGGCAAAGGTGAGCACAAACAGTCCTTATCGTGTTGTAACGCTTCCTCTTATCTCCTGTCAATCATTTACAGTGTGCTTCATAGTAAGAGGAAAATGGTTAAGTTGCAAAATATATACAAATATTTCTTAGTTTCTCAAATATATAAAACATTTTACCTGAGGAAATCTCTGTGCAAACATCTCTGTATATTATTTACCATATTATTGTTGTTGTTGTTATATCACTAATATTTTGTTTTCTCTTTGAAACTTATAAATTCAAGAATTCCAAAAAATACAATCCATAATTCAGATTATGTACCAACATTAATTATTATTATTATTGTAGTTATTATCAGTAGTGTTATTAGTATTAGTATGATAAAAGTTATTCTAATACAATTATTATTATTATTGTATTAGAAAAAATATATTATTTAATTATTATTATGTATATAATAATAATAATATTTAATTTAATTTTTGTAATTATTATTATTTAATTATAATAATAATATTTTAGTATAATTGGTAAACACTATTTTTATGTTTTATTTTAAAAGCAGAACCTCTTTACTTCCTGTATTAATCTTTTATTTATATTATATATGATTTATCTAGTCTATATTGTGTTGAATTGTTGGAGGAGCCTGATCTCTATGGTTTCCTTTGCCAAAGCTGTGCTGTATCGAGTCCACATTTCACAATAAGCGTTTGCATCTTGAAAACGCTTATCTGATCTGATCTACGAGTGGCTCACAGATCAGATCTGATTATTGATCACTCAGAAACACTTTGACTTCCTGTTGCTGACGGCTGTTTGTCCCGCAGCTCCCCGACCTGAAGGACGCTGAGGCGGTGCAGAAGTTCTTCCTGGAGGAGATCCAGCTGGGGGAGGATCTGCTGGCTCAGGGTAACACACACACACACACACACACACACACACAACACACACACACACACACACACACACACACACACACACACACACACACACACACACACACCACACACACACACACACACCACACACACACACACACACACACACACACACACACACACACACACACACACACACAACACACTACAGCTATTGGTTAGCGCTCCAACACATCGTACATGAAAGGCTAAGGGGCAGGACATCTCTAAGCGTTTGACCAATCACAGCAGAGCCAGCCAGCTAACGAATCAGAGCAGACTGGGCTCTGGTATCAGACAGAGGGTGAAAAGAGGTTCTGCAGCACAGGCAGTATAAGAAAAAAAAGAGCTTTTTGAACATTAAAGCATGGAGACATGTCACAGTAGAGACACTACATACTGATATGAACCTGAATATGAGCACAATAGGGCCCCTTTAATAAAAATGTTGAGATACTTGTACTTGAGGTGGTTGTACTTAAGTAATACTTTAGTATTTCTAGTGTTGTTTGACAAAGTGTTACTCTTTAAATAACAAAAACACATTAACTTACATCATATGATGCAGTACTGTACCAAGTAATGGCTCCATAATGACAAATTACAACTTTGGAAAACATTATGCTGATAATACTTCTTTACTTTTACTTAATTAACATTTTGAATGCATGACTATTTTTAGGCTGGCTTATTAAGTGAAGTGTCTGAGTACTTCCCTCACCTCTGTCTCCTCTCCACAGGAGACTATGAGAAAGGCGTGGACCACCTGACCAACGCCATCGCAGTGTGTGGGCAGCCCCAGCAGCTGCTGCAGGTGTTGCAGCAGACTCTGCCTCCACCCGTCTTCCAGATGCTGCTCACCAAACTGCCCAGCATCAGCCAGGTAGCACAACTCTTACACAAAGTCAAACTGCTGCTGTTGCACCAGGTATCAGACGTTGCTGCTGGGATAAGGTGCTTTGTCCAGGCAAGAATTTTAGCTGTGCAGTTTATTTTCTTAGGTTTCATCAATTAAAAGAAAAAGGAATAATGTTCTTACATCTTCTCTTGCCTTGGTAAAAAATATATATTCTATTTCTCCACATGTCTACCAATAAACACCAAATCCCCCGTTTCCACCTTCAATCGAAAACATATACAAATACTCTAAATTAATTAATTAAAATGACACTAAATACAAATTAAATGTGATATTTTATATGTTTAATTATTAAATACTACAACATTATAAATGGCTCCAACACTGTTTTTGGATCTCCATTAATCTTCCTGTTCTCAAAGCATTACAACATTTTTAAATTCAGACAGTTTTAAATAACACAAGGAAAAATAAAAAAGCCAATATGGAGAACAGGAGAGAGAAACTCCCTATGGAGGAAACTTTGGGATTTTAGCCTTACAAGACCATTTACATGCACTAAAACCTATAGAACAGACTACAGGAGAGACATACTTCCCTCACTAATTAAACTTAAAAAATCTGCATAAAATATAAAACAAAAACACTTCCCTGACTCTCCATCTTCATCCTGATTGGTTACTTCCTCTCGTTAACGCTTATTGTTTCCTGTCCTTCAGCGTATCGTGAGTGCACAGAGTCTGAGCGAGGACGATATAGAATGAGAGGATCGAAAGGAAACAACCCTTCCTCATCTTCAATCTCCTCCTCTTCCTCATGTGGACCCCTCCTCTCATGACGACCTGCCAACGCCTCGGCCTCCATCACTCCGGCCGACGTCCATCACTTCCCATCGACGTGTCCTCTAGGGAATTCGTTTTTTATTCCAGCTTTAACCATGACAGTAGCGTCTGTTGTTTTTTACTTCAATTACCCGTTTTGGGTATGAAGAGTTTCCTTATCATAACTGCCAGAGAATTCAAAGCGCCCGTCCCCACTCCACCGTGGTTAATGATAAACTGGACTGGGTGGTGGTGTCGCTCACATCATGTTTCAGGTTTACACTGATTACTGCTATGAGAATATCAGTGGTAGAAAGTTACAGAAATCTTCTCTCTGCTCCACAAAGTATTTATTGTTGTTGTTATCAGTCGTCTTTCTGTTCAGTCTCCACTTGGAAACACTTGCAAAAAAAAGGTTCCCTTGAATGAAAAATAAATCAACACATGAAATGAGATGAGTGATTAGTTGACTCAGACAGGAGAGATGATCAGAGGTGCACAGTTTTTGCTATGAAAAAAACCAGGGTTGAAGTATGGGTAGAGTATCTCAGTGAAGGAGCAGCCAGTAAAGGAGTAGATCAGAGCTGCAGCATATACGTCATAAAAGGAGACCAGACCCTCCTCATAATCCACAAACCCCTACCTTCTGAGGCTGAGACTTCAGAGAGAGACGGACTGGAGGATCATCAAGAGCTTTGTACTCATTTCCATTTCTCCATATAGACCAGTTACCGCACCGAGGGCTCAGTCGGATTCGTCCCTTCCTGTTGATCGACTCTCTGACCACTCCTAATTCCCATCCAGTCTTCCCTTTAACTTGAACCTCGTAGTAAAATGTTCCTGAAGAGAAACTCTGCTTTGCTAGGACGCAAACACAAACAGAAAATCTTTCTGGATTGTCTGGGAGATCCTTCTTGAGATCCTTGTCCTCTCGCAATTATTACTGGCCCTTTGCATCTCGTAATCGTTTTAACCAGCCTGCTCTCGTCTATCCCACATGCTCCACTGAGATCCAACATCTAGTTACAGGTGGCCTCTGGAACTGCCAGTCAGCTGTTCCTAAGGCTGACTTCATCTCTGGCTACGCCTCCCTGCAGGCTCTGGATTTCCTTGCTCTCACTGAGACCTGGATTACACCATCCAACACATCCACCCCAGCAGCTCTCTCCACAGCATATTCCTTCACCCATACACCCAGACCCACTGGCAGAGGAGGTGGCACTGGTCTCTGCTCTCTCCCAAATGGAGCTTTTCTCTCTACCAACTACCAAACTTCTCTCCTTCCACCTTTGAATTCCATGCCGTCACAGTAACCCATCCTATACAATTAACCACTGTTGTTCTCTACCGTCCACCAGGCGCCTTGGGGGACTTCTTGGAGGAATTAGATCATCTCCTCTCACACATCCTGAAACTGGCCCTCCCACTGTACTTCTCGGAGACTTCAACCTCCAGACAGAGAAGATATTTGAACTAATATTTATTTTAACCGCCTTTGCTTTCTCACTGTCTCCATCCCCACCAACTCATAAAGCTGGCAATGTCCTTGATCTCATATTCTCAAGGAACTACTTCTAACCTCTCTGTAAACCGGCTTTACACCTCGGATCTCTTTTTCATATAATTCTCTTACCCCTTTACAAACATAACAAACTAATCTCTTCTAATTCTGCACCTGTCCGCCGTAACCTTCGTTCCCTCTCCCCCTCTACTCTTACCTCATCGGTGCTCTCAGCCCTCCCTTCCTCTGACTCGTTTCAACTCCTGCCTCCAAACTCTGCTGCAGAAACTCTCCTCTCTACTCTTTCATCCTCTCTGGACTCTCTCTGTCCTCTCACATCTCGGCAGACTCGTCAGTCCCCTCCTGCTCCCTGGCTGAATGACGCACTGCGTGCTAATAGAACCATTCTTAGGGCAGCAGAGCGGAAATGGTGGAAATCCAAACACCCTGATAACCTCCTAACCTATCAGGCTCTCCTCTCCTCTTTCTCATCTTCGATCTCTCAGGCAAAAAGCACTTTCTTTCAAGATAAGATCCATTCTTCCTATTCCAATCCCAAAAAACTATTCTCTATCTTCTCCACCCTCTTTGACCCCCCCCCCCCCCCCAGAGCCCCTTCCCCCTCCTCCCTTCTTCCAAGCGACTTTGTTAACTACTTTGAAAAAAAGGTTGATGATATTCGCTCTTCTTTTTCCGACTCACCATTGCTAACCCACACACTAACCTCCTTTTCCCCTCTCTCTCCAAGTGAGGTTCTTACCCTCATTACCTCTGCCCGTCCTACCACCTGTCCTCTGGACCCTATCCCCTCAAACCTCCTTCAGACTATCGCTCCTGATATTCTACCATTTCTCACCCATTTCATCAACACTTCTCTAACTTCTGGTCACTTTCCAAACAGTCTCAAGGAGGCAAGAGTAAACCCTCTCCTAAAGAAACCCACTCAACCCGTCCGATGTTATAAACTACAGGCCTGTCTCTCTCCTCCGTTCCTGTCTAAAACACTAGAACGCGCTAACTTTAAACAACTCTCCTGTTATCTCCATCAGAACAACCTTCTGGATCCGCACCAGTCTGGTTTCAAGGCAGGTCACTCCACAGAAACTGCTCTCCTCGCTGTCTCTAAGGAACTGCACACGGCTAAAGCAGCCTCCCTCTCCTCTGTCATCATCCTGTTGGACCTGTCTGCTGCATTCGACACGGTGAATCATCAGATCCTGCATCACACTGTCCAAGAATTTGGAGTTTCAGGCTCTGCACTTTCCTTCCTCACCTCCTACCTCAAAGACCACACCTACAGGGTAACTTGGAGAGGGTTCGAGTCCGACCTTGTCAATTATCTACAGGGGTCCCTCAGGGCTCTGTCCTCGGTCCCCTCCTCTTCTCTCTGTACACAAACTCGCTCGGATCAGTCGTTAGCCCGCATGGTTTTTCATACCACTGCTACGCTGACGACACCCAATTCATTCTGTCCTTTCCCCGCTCAGAGACCCAGGTTGTCGCACGCATCTCTGCTTGTCTAGCAGACATCTCTCAGTGGATGTCTGCTCACCACCTCAAGCTCTGGGTGTGACCCTAGATAACAAACTGTCCTTCACTGCAAACATCGCTGCTACAACCCGCTGCTGCAGAAACACTCTTTACAACATCAGGAGGATACATCCCCTCCTGACCCAGAAAGCGACGCAACTTCTGGTCCAGGCTCTCGTCATCTCATGCCTAGACTACTACAACTCCCTCCTGGCTGTTCTACCTGCATGTGCCATCCGACCTCTGCAGCTCATCCAGAATGCAGCGGCTCATCTGGTCTTCAACTTCTCCCACACCACACCGCTCCTCCGCTCCCTTCACTGGCTTCCAGTAACTGCTAGAATCCACTTCAAGACACTGGTACTTGCGTACCATGCTGTGAATGGTTCTGGTCCTTCCTACATCCAGGACATGGTTAAACTGTACACCCCAGCACGTGCACTCCGCTTTGCATCAGCCAAACGGCTCGCTGCACCCGCACTGCGAGGGGGACCCAAGTTCCCATCAGCAAAAACACGTTGGTTTGCTATCCTGGCTCCAAGATGGTGAAATGAGCTCCACATTGACATCAGGACAGTAGAAAGCTTACACATCTTCCGGCGCAGACTGAAAACTCATCTCTTTCGACTCCACTTCGAGCAATAAAAAAATAAATAATAATAATAATAATAAAACAAATAAAATAAAAAGCACTAATATACTAACTAAGCATTTATATACTAATAAAGGACTGGCTTATCTAAAGCCAGTTGAGTAGCACTTACTGTAAAATGGTTTGGATCTATGAAACCTGATGTACTTATATGATTCTGTTTTCTTCAAGTTTGTATCTTCTTGGTCGAATGCACTTATTGTAAGTCGCTTTGGATACAAGGGTCAGCTAAATGAAATGTAATATAATATGTACTGTAGTGCTGTAGTTACGGCACTAATATACTATGCCAACTAGCCAAGTTTAAAATACAAAAATGTAAGCCTGATTTTGTTCCTCCTAAATGTTGACTGTTGTAGGGACAAAATAAATTGCCAATGGTGCATAACCAAGCTAAAGACAAACATATATGGTGTAAATATTTGTAGGCTAAACAGGCCGAATCTCACTCAGCGAGTCCAACATCTTCCAGCTTCAACAGTCTTCAAATGCCAACTGCTGCCATAGAGAAGACCCCACCCTGAGTCCTGAAGCTTATTTGTACCTTTAGGAGAGTGTGTCCAATATGTCTGACATATCCCATACAAATCTAATCGTTTTAAAATGTTATACTTTTGATTACATTCAACATTTGCACAAAAGGTGGAGCAAGATTGTCTTCAAACTAAAAATACAGTTATAGTTAAATATTGACAGCTCTACTCACCCTTGTAGCAGAGACCCTGATGTGTAGTTGAGTAAGAGATGACGACTGGATGAGTTTAATATTTATTTATAGAGAAACAGAATTGTCCCACTGTCGAAACACTACTGCAAAACTTGCAGACATTGAGTTTGATTTAAGGATTATGAAATGTTGCCCTTCCAGTTTTGCCCCGCCTCTTACTGCAGCTCTTTTGGTTAGGTTTTATCTTCCTCATGTTTAGACATTATTAAAGTGACATACACATTTTCCCTGGCTTAAAAGCGAAAGGGGATACTGTTCCAGTTTATATTTGACGTTTTAATATGTGAATCTCTGATTCCAATGTGTGTACTGGTTATTCAAAAACAAACAAGGAAACTGTTTACCCATTCAAATCACAGACCAGTTTAGTCGACTTGTATTGTTACAGGTCTACGTGTTGCAGGGAGCTTTGATAGTCTGGTCCTTTGCTGTCACCACATCTGCACCAATTACCAAAAAGCTTTGCCAACTAGATGAGTTTAGAATACAAACTCTGAGTCTGATCATCGCTAATGATACAACCTGTTAAGCCCCAAGCCTGTTTTTCAGGTTTCAGGCTCGAAAATGACATGCCCAGAACAAATGACTATAACTTCACTTCTAAAAGGGTTAAATTAATCATCTTTTTTCTCAAAGCAAGGTTACATCTGTGAGATGGATGTAGAAGTGTCAGAATCAATATAGATGTTTCTGTGTCAGAGTGAATTCAGATGGAACATAGTAAAAAAGTGTAAATTCTTACCTCCGCCTAACAAAAAACCATTACTTATAGTGAAAACCACCCTTGAATGATGGGTTAGTAGCCTAAAAGCTTTAGGAATCAAAAGTATAACATATAATAAGTACCCTGTATCAAGATTGAGGCAAAACAAGTGAAAATTGACCTTTTTAGAGATCTTTAGGGAAAAAAATTCCAGGCGGAATAAGCTTTGGGCACATTTGGGCACATCTGGTTCCATCAGTGCCATTTGACCTTTTTCAGGTACCAGCCTGTAAAAATCATTTATAACATTGAATCATCACTATAGTTATTCATTCCATAAAAAAAGAAAAGAAAAAAAAAAAGAAGAAATTATTGTAAAATTTAACCTGCTAATTATTGTCATGGATTTGACAACTGATGTTGTTTATTTGCTATGTTCTGGCTGCTAGCTCAGTGAGTTCTGACCGTGCAGTGATGAGACCTATGCCAATGGAATCTGTGGAATCTCAGCTTTCAGATGATGTGATGTTTGTGCAGAAAGTATAATTATAAATGATAATTTTGTGAGTTATGAGCAGAAATAGCATTAGTCCGTATTTGCTAAGGGCTCATTGAAAGGCTTCTTGTGGGAATTATTATTATTATTTTTTTTTTTTTCGTATAGTCAGTTAGCTGAGTTTCTTCCCGTCAGCTGGGTGTGGAACATTAATAGTTTCATAAATGACACTTCAGAGATCACACTGGTGCTAGCAGATATAGCATTTTCGGACCCTTCGGAGGGTCCTTGGGGTTTAACAGGATAACCAATGCAATGTGTGCTTATTGAAAGTAGGACGAAAAACATGTTGTAATACTGTTTGCAGTCTACACAGGCCTAAACTTCCTTTATTGTTCAGACATCTCCAAACAAACCAGTTGTTAAATGTCAGTGAACTGATGCCAAAGTTAATGCCCCACCCAGAGGCCTGAGGCTGAGTTTCCACAGAGGACAGTTGTCTGATGGCTGCATCAATCAAAATTCATAGGCTATAGTATATTATTTATTCAGACAGAGGAGAATCAAAATATTATGTTGGGTAACACTTTATATTAAGGTACACAAATTCACCATCAACTAGTTGTTAATTAACATGCATATTAGCAGTGTATTGGCTCTTTATTAGTCATTATAAAACACTTATTAATGTCTTATTCTACATGACCATATTCTACAAGTAATAAGCCATTAGTTGAGAGTGTTTCCTCAATAACCCTCTAATTAGTGCTTATTTATTGCAAGTAAGGAAGTTGTTGTACATGAGTTTTGGTCTTAATATGCTCTGCTCATATTTGACTTCCTGTTGACGGCTGTTTGTCCCGCAGCTCCCCGGCTAAACAGGCCGAAACTCGCTCAGCCAGTCCAACATCTTCCAGCATCAACAGTCTTCAAATACCAACTGCTGCCATAGAAAAAGCCCCACCCAGAGTCCTGAAGCTTATTTGTACCTTTAGATTTAGATTTATGATCGATAGATTTATGAACATTTTAAAAGTAGGGTAGACATGTGGAGATTATCCAACTGAACAAAATGTGATCCGTCTCTTAAATGTGTGTCAACCACAGACCTTATTTCAGCTTTTTATATCACAAAGGGGGAAACTAGTTTTATAAAAAATATGAAAAAACTACAGGAAGCAAATAGTAGGGCTTAAGTCAAACTGTTATATCCTTAAAAAATGTAATTAAATCAAACCTAATTTTTCCTCATATGAGTTGTTGGCATAAATACTTGTATAATACTAACTCTGTAGTTAGTTACCTCATTGTAAGAGTAGATTTAGTGTTATAGTGACTGCCTTCACTCGTAAAAGTGAATGCTACCTCACTGATATCAGCCCCACTGTTTTCTGCTCTACAGCCAATATCCAATCACTGATAGTGGAAACACACATTTCATCCTACAAGCTCTTCACACAAAAAGACATCAACTTATATTTTTTTTAATGTGAATTAGCCACAGGAAATGTGTCATGAAATACAAATGATGTGTAAACCAGGCCTTCCTGTTCAGTGTTTAGTGCTCGAGTCCCTGCTTTCTCAGACAATGAGGATTTATCATATTATTTAGCTTCATTTTAGTTTTTCTAGCAGTTTAACTATTACACATATTTATTTAGTACACTGTAGAGGCATTAAAAGGCCTTTCTCTTAAATGAAGCTTCATGACACAATTGATTATAAAACATTTAATGTTATTATCAATTCTAACTAGCTTGACACATTTGGTGTCATTAGAAACAACCTTTTTTTTTTAAAGTTACAATAATATTTGTAGCTTTATCCAACGTTCATAGATATTCTCCACATGTGTTACGATAAAGTGTTGAAGAGATCATTATTTGATTGTTGAGTAGATTAAATCATCCACTTATGGTTGTATACAGAATCTAAACCATATGTAAATCAGTCACCACAGTAAACTTATCTTGTAGAAAATACTCTAAATATCGATGTTTGTTCCCTTGAATGAAAACAAATCAACA
The DNA here is from genome assembly GCA_012861695.1 of Trematomus loennbergii. Lineage (NCBI taxonomy): Eukaryota > Metazoa > Chordata > Actinopteri > Perciformes > Nototheniidae > Trematomus > Trematomus loennbergii. The sequence continues at coordinate 53,808 of JAAOOA010000943.1, forward strand.
CATGAAATTAGACGAGTGATTAGGTGACTCTGACAGGAGAGATGATCAGAGGTGCAGAGTTTTTACGGCCACATTTATGACCTGGATAGAAGAATGGGAAGAGTTTCCCGTTGAAGGAGCAGCCAGTAAAGGAGTAGATCAGAGCTGCAGCATCTACGTCATAAAGGAGACCAGACCCTCCTCATAATCCACAAACACCCCACCTTCTTAGGCCTTGACTTCAGAGAGAGAAGGACTGCAGGATCATCAGGAGCTTTGTACTCATTTACATTGCTCAAAAATAAAGTCCAGAAACCCTCCTGAGGGCTCGGTGTGATCGCTTCTTTCCTGTTGATCGACTCTCTGGCCACTCCTAAATCCCAGTCGGTCTTTCCTTTAACTTGAACCTCAAAGTAAAATCTGCCAGAAGAGAAACTCTGCTTTCCTAAAACGCAAGTACATTTAGAAATCCTCTCTGGGTTGTCTGGGAGATTCTTTATCACATCACCATCGCTGACTTGTTTTCCATCATCAGACAGGATGAGACAGGGATATGCTGTGTCAGGATCAAGAGTCACATCCACTGCGTACTTCTGGACCCTCTTCAGTTCAGCTTCAAGCAGCTTCTTCATCTCTTTACTGAGTGTCTCCTCCACCTGAACCACAGCTCTCACCACAGTCCCTTCATATGATGATGGAAGGATGCTGACCTTTGTCCAGTCCTTGGTGGGTGATGGGTGATGGGTGTTGGATGTTTAGGGACTGGACACCCTGGAGAACGTGGAGGTGGTCTTTTTAACGCAGAGAGGCGGTTTCAGTTTGGTGGAGGAAAGCTGGAGTGTGTGTGCGTGGTGTGTGTGTGTGTCTTTGAGTGTGTATGTGTTCTGTATGTTTTACTGGTTTTTTCAAGGTATGTGGGTTTTTTATATTTATTTTGGTGTCGTGTTTTTTTTTTCTTTCTTGGAGAATCAAAGGAAGTCTATCTTAAAGAGAGTTAACTTTAGTGGATGAGTGTATTTAGCGGTGACGTTACTTGATTTCAGAACAACACAAACACAGCATGAAGTGCCAACAACAATTTATGACATGCAGTTGAATTACAGGTATATATACATATATATATATATATATAAAAAATAAAATCTGTGTCTTTTATTTGAGAGATGTAATTGTATTATTGAATGCATTTATCTTACTGGAGTATTGGATAATTTACACTTAAAAACAGCTTCATTTTACAGTCGTTTTGTCAGGAGGACAGAGGGAGATTGGGCACTACATGTTTTCAGACTTTGGCTAACATGAGCGTCCATTTTTGTTTTGCTTTTTTTTAGGCACTTTTTGTGTAATTAAGCACCGAGTTGTAATAACATGTTGAATATTAAGTACAAGTTGGAAACCTGTAATTACGACATGCATGAATACTGTCAGGGACGAGTCTGCATTTTTTAACTGCGCCTACCGTTGATGTTGAAAGTAATATTACTTCACACACACACACACACATCTGCAGATTCAACACTCTCAGCTTAGTGGAATAAAATCAGTTGTCGCAGCTTGAATTCAGCCAATAGGAACTCCTCAACGGTTTTACATTTTCTGCACATTTGAAGAAAATGAGTAGAAATTCAAACATCTCTTGCTTTATGAAAATTAGGAACTGTAAAGCCGATGATCGTTGAGCAACAAGCAGGGCTACTGCCGGTTGGGAAAACTGTACAAAAAAAATCCATTCTCTTTGTTTTTACTGTAAGATTTAGTGAAAAACAAGCTCCGAGACGAGGCTGTAAATGATTTTGAGAGACACAGAAATGTTCTGCGGTAGAGAGCTGAATCTGTGCTTTTGCAGCTAGTCTGCTTTCGGACATTCACGTCTTTATCCTCCGACTTTCTCTTGGGGGGGGGGAGAAGCAAAGCTGAGGAGGGAAACAACAAAAATGGCCGTTAAAGCGCTAGAAAAACCTGCTGTACTCAGTATTCAGTACACTGCTGATTTACCGACGCTCTGCAAGACTTTTCTACCTGAAACGAGAGACTTGTGATGTGTTTGCATGACGTGTGATCTCCTCTTCTTTATTCTTCTTCTGCCCGTTGCTCTTTGCATGTAGATCAGATTTATTAAAAGCTCTTTAAAAGCTTTATTAAAGGTCTTTTTTCAAAGCTGGTCTCAACATTTAATGAAATGAGTGAAATGTCTTGCGAATGCAAATAATCTACTCTGTGCATGCTAGTATGTGTATTACTGGTTTGACCACTTGCATATTTGAATTTTATACAGTTATACAATAAGAAACTACAGTTTTGGTGCATGTTCAACTAGATAGAGATCATGATAAATAGCTACTTAAAAAAACTGTTTATTTAGCTGTAATAGTTTCATATTTAAGCGTGTGGACATGGTGTCAGGGTTGTGTTATTATCAGATAGTGTATTTCATGGTGAGGATAAGTAATCTTTAACATTTGTATTGTAGTTTATTCATTTTGCATTTCAGAGTTTTGGCTCATTTCATGAAATTCAGTGAGACCGTGTTGTGTTTACATAAATAATGGGTGAATAAAAACATGAACATTTCAAGCACGTTGATGTGCCAATAAAGGTTTAAACATGGAAAAAAAACTGTAATCTTAAATGTTTTTTAGTCGCCTGCCACTCGATCTGTTTTAGGGATGTTTTGTTTCTTCACTTTTGATTTTCTTATTAACGGTTGGTTTCCTGCTTGTTTGATTTGAGTCGGTGCTGAAATGTCTGCTGGGGTTTAAAGGGATGTTTGTGATGGAGGCCACATGGATTCAGTCTTAGAGTTTCACTCCTGTTTTATCTTTGCTGCATCACTGAAACTTCATACATGGAAAAATGAGAAATAAACTGTTTGAAAGTTGTTACAGACGCTGTGGGCTTACATTCTCATTCATAAATGTTCCAGGATTGTATTGTGTTCTCTCCTGTGACATGTCTCCATGCTTTAATGTTCAAAAGCTCTTTATTTTCTCATACTGCCTGTGCTGCAGCACCTCTTTTCACCCTCTGTCTGAAACCAGAGCCCAGTCTGCTCTGATTGGTTAGCTGGCGGCTCTGTTGGGATTGGTCAACCGCTTAGAGATGTCCCGCCCCTTAACCTATCACGTACAATGTATTGGAACACTAGCCAATCTGGAGGGATCACATGGGGATTTTAGCCTTTGCAGACCATTACATGCACTAAAACCTATAGAACACAGGAAAGGAAAAACCCAAAAAGCATGATAGCGCCTTTTTAATAATTGTAAAAAGTGTATTAGTAATTATGAGGTTTGGACAAAACAAATATTGTGAAGTTGTCACGTTGGACTCTTGGTAATTGTGACGTCATTTCTCAAAATGTTAACAAACAATTGATTATTGGAGAAATATCAGCAAATATATCAGAACAATTGCGGATTGGAACAAAATCTCTCTAAATACGCACTTTTTTTTTTTTCAGACTGTAAAAAATGTGTTTTGTTTTTTCAGACTCTCTAAATAAGCACTTTTTTTCAGACTCTCTAAATACGCATTTTTTTTTTTTTATTACTCTAAATATGCACTTTAAAAAAAAAAGACATATGGTAGCATGGTCATAGTTGAACTATTACATTGAACACCATTGGAAAACCCATTTGTCCTTGGTCAACACGAGAGGTTATCCTGTACATGTTTATCACAAACTGTGTCTCCTCATATATCAGTGTTTGGTTTACAGTACAGTGACTCCATGCTTATCTCTCCTTTGTGTTGTGCTCCATCCAGTGGACACTCTGCGCCAGAACACCAGGAAGTGGTGGAAGTGTGTTACTGTAGTGTAGTACAACAACAAAAACTCTATGAACTCAGTGCTGAGGTCTATATGGTATTATCCTGTTAAACTTGCATTAAATACCACAGTACTATTTTTGCAATACCATTTATTGACTATTTTTAGATCTGGCTTGAAAGGACTTATAAAAATGTGAGGAGATATTTCATGCATAACTTTGAACACAAATAAAACAGCAGTTATGGTTTTTTAGATTCTAAAATCAGATACAATGTAATCCTGCTGACCTTAACATATACTGAGTTTTGAACCACTGAAATAAAAAATAAAATAAAAAATTATTTTTAAAATCTTGCCTAAATTATAGATTGGTTTTGATCCTTGCATACGGAAACCCATCAAGTTTTCTATTGTTTTTTTAAGACTTGTTTCCTGTCATCTCAAATAACACTGAACACATTACTCACACAAACAACAAAGACCAGTGACCTTGAAATTAGTATATATTTTTTTTATTTTGAATTGTACTTGTCAAGAATGTTATCTTGGATGAAAGACAAAATATTTAATCCGTTTCACATTGAGTTCTTGTTTAGTTCATGATTATAAAAATGAGCTGGGAGGGAAATCATTTGAAAAGGCATTTTTTCAAAGTATAAAAAAGAGGGTTTCGTGTATGCAGGATGAGTAAAACTGAGAACCTGGGAAGAGGTGTATTCTGGCTTTTGGCCAACCCCCGTTAGTCATGTGACCCTCATCACATTTCACCCAGTTGTTTCTACCACACACAGCAAACACACATACGTGTTGACACAATGCAAACAAATGTAGGACATCATGTTGATTCAGCTTTTTATATCACAAAGAAACTAGTTTTATAAAAATATGGCAAAACTACAGGAAGCAAATAGTAGGGCTTAAGTCCAACTGTTATATCCTTAAAAAATGTCATCAAATCAAACCTAATTTCCTCATATGAGTTGTTGGCATAAATACTTGTATAATGCTAAACTCTGTAGTTAGATACCTCATTGTAAAGAGTAGTTTTAGTGTTATAGTGACTGCCTTCACTCATAAAAGTGAATGCTATCTCACTGATATCAGCCCCACTGTTTTCTGCTCTACAGCCAATATCCAATCACTGATAGTGGAAACAAACATTCATCCTACAAGCTCTTCACAGTCAAAGCCATCAACAGATGTAATACAAGTAATTTTATTTGTGAATTAGCCACAGGAAATGTGTCATGAAATACAAATGATATGTAAATGATGCCTTCCTGTTCAGTGTTTAGTGCTCGAGTCCCTGCTTTCTCAGACCTTGTGTTCAACATGCAGTTTATTTGAATGTTTTTAATTCACAATCACATATTTACAGATGTCTTTGATTCATAAGCCATTTTACCAGTATTCACTATAACACCTGGCATGTAAATATACAAATAACAGTTATTAACAAAACCATTATTATTTATTTTATGTCATATTATTAAGCTTCATTTACCTATACATTTATTTGCTTATTGATTCAAACTTCAGCTTGACACATGTGGTGTCTTTGGAAACAATGGCTCCTTCTTGAAGTTAAAGTAATTATCTGTGGCTTTATAAAAACTTTAATACATATATTCTCCATATGTGTTAGAATAAGTGTTGATGAGATAATTGTTGAGTAAATGAATGCTTCCAATAATGTGTTGTATGTAATGAGATACATAAAGAATAAGAATGTAAATCAATCACCACAGTAAAGTTATTATGTAGAAAATAAAATGGAAACTATGTTCTGACTAAATCAACACATGAAATAAGATGAGTGATTAGGTGACTCAGACAGGAGAGATGATCAGAGGTGCAGCATTTTTACGGCCATATTACCAGGACAGAAGTATGGGTAGAGTTTCTCAGTGAAGGAGCAGCCAGTAAAGGAGTAGATCAGAGCTGCAGCATCTACGTCATAAAAGGAGACCAGACCCTCCTCATAATCCACAAACACCCCCACCTTCTGAGGCTGAGACTTCAGAGAGAGAAGGACTGAGGAGCATCTTGAGCTTGTACTCATTCCTTTCTCAACATATAGTCCAGAACCATCTTCTGGGCTCAGTGTGATCTTCCTTCCTGTTGATCGACTCTCTGGCCACTCCTAAATCCCACTCATTTCCTTTAACTTGAACCTCAAAGTAAAATCTGCCTGAAGAGAAACTCTGCTTTCCTAAAACACAATCACATCAGAAAATCTCTCTCGGTTGTTTGGGAGATTCTTTTCGACATCACCATTTAACTCTTTTGTTATCATCAGACAGGATGAGACAGGGATGTGCTGTACGCGGATCAAGAGTCACATTTACAGCATATTTCTGGATCCTCTTCAGCTCAGCTTCAAGCAGCTTCTTCATCTCTTTACTGAACGTCTCCTCCACCTGAGCCACAGCCTTTACCACCGTCCCCTCATATACCGCTGGGGTGAAGCTGAATTTTCTCAAGTCCTTGGAGGGTGTGGGTGTTGAATGTTTAGGGACTTGACACTTTGTAGAAAATGCAGGTGGTCTTCAGAGCGTGTGACCTGCTCCACCTCAGAGCTTCTCTTCTTCAGCTCAGAGATTTCCTGTTCCAGCTCTTTGATTAAAGCTTCAGCCTTTTTTTCAGTTGTTTTCTGCTTCTCTTTGATCGTGTTGATGAGATTGGCCTGGCCTCTCTCAACAGACTTCTTCAGAGCAGTGAAGACCTGAACTCCTTCTGCTATCTCTCTGTCTGCTTCTTTCTCACTGAGGTCCACTGAGTGTTTGATCTCCTGAATCTTCAGTTGTCTCTTTGGATCATCTGCTGAGTTTCTGCCTCTGTCTTCCCCAACTCGGCCTTTCTTTCATATCCTTCTTTCAGAGGAACCACATCATGCATCTTGTGGTCTAAAACAGTGCAGAGCATGCAGACACATGTCTGGTCGGTCTTACAGAACAGCTCCAGAGGTTTATCGTGCTTCGGACACATCCTGTCTTCCAGGTTCTCCACAGGGTCGATCAGCTGATGTCTTTTCAGCTGACTGTCAGATGAGGCTCCAGGTGAGTCTCACAGTAGGAGGTCAGACACACCAGGCAGGACTTCAGGGCCTTCAGTTTGGTTTCAGTGCAGACGTCACAGGGAACTTCTCCTGGTTTGAAGACTTGTTGCTCTGAGCTGCTGCTGCTGCTGCTGCTGGCTTTCTGTTGAGCCGACTGTCTGAACTGAGCGACCATCTCAGAGATGAAAGTGTTAACGTGCAGCTCAGGTCTTGTGTTGAACTCTTTTTTACACATGGGACACTGGCACCTGTCACTTCTATCCCAGTGTTCAGTGATGCAGTCTTTACAGAAGTTGTGTCCACATGGTATAGTGACTGGATCAGTGAACAAATCCAGACAGATGGAGCAGAGAAACTGATCTTCAGATGGCAGGTAGCTTGCAGCAGCCATATCTACACACATGATGAGAAAGAAAAGAAAAAACATTTGAAACATCAATCATCAATTCATATATATTGTTTTAAAGAAAGAACTTTGATAACTTGTAACAAGCCATGAGCAACCGTGACCATTTAACTCTGACAGGTTCAAGCATGCAACTCTGGCAAACAGCAATGAAAATATATTTTTGTCGAAAACATTTTATTGAAAAATAACACTGCTCTTCTTACTGTGTGACCATACAATTCATTTCCTCTAGCTGCTTCACATTAAAAGCCTCCAACTGTTTCTCTAATGGAAATTTTATTTTGAAACAGCTAGAGGAAATGGGTAAAAGCATTATGTAGGAAGTGATCAGCAAAATGTAATAATAGCAGGAAAGCAGAAGTGAATCAAACTCCTCACCACAGAGATTCAGTTACAAGTTACTAAAGTACTGAGCTGATACAAAGAGACTGTTTAAGCTGTTTAAAGTGGACTCTATATATCATATGGTTATGTTGTTAGAGAAAAACAAGTTGAATAAAGGGTGGAGTTTTCTCTGAGTAGAGCTGAAGTTTTGTTAATCCTGCTTGTTGAAAGTGTAAATATAATCAGATGTACTCACCAGTGTTTGACAGAGACTCTGCTGTGTTGTTGAGAAAGATCTGATGAACTCAGTTTGTATTTTCTTTAGACAGAAACGGAGACTAGTCTCGACTGCAGTGTGGCTGCCTCTCTGACTAACTTAACTTTCGTTTCCTGAGTGTGACGTGTAAGCTCTCCTCTTTCCAGTGTAGTTCCTCCTCTCACTGTCTGCTGGTTTGTTCCCTCCCTCTGATCAACAAGGTTTTCTCTGATAGTTAGGGAGCAAAGGTTCTGCTTCACAGGTGTGTCAAGCGTTTTATCTTCATTATGATCAAGTTTGACTTAAATCAGAAGAGTTCAGTTACATTTATTGGACACACATGTCAGTTAAATGTCATGGATGACATAATCCACATCCATACAACAAGTACAATATGTATCCACTCTAAATCAGAAATCTATATACAATCAAATAAACTAAAGGCCTTTTAGACATTGAATATGGAACATTAGTGGTCATGATAACAAGGAAGAAGAGTGTTTTCTCTCAGGCAGCATCCCTTATGGATCATTATGGCGTTTTGTTGCCTGAATTAAAGCAATCATATTATCCTGTTTCCCTTTTTCCTCGTGAGATATTGGGTCTCGATTGATGAGGTTGTTGCCTAATGCTGAAACATAACAACATGTTAAATGTCCTCATTAAGCTAAGAAATAAAGAGACAGTAGAGAATGATATCTGCCAGTGATTGAACCTCTTAAATCAAGGTTACTTTACATTTTAAAGGAGCAGTTAAAGCCATGAACAAAATAAAAATCTTGCTGTTTTACAGGAAGTTGTTAAATCCATTTCTTGGTTTTTAATTTGTATTTCTTTGTGTCTCTGTCTCAGGAAGGAGAAAGCAGCAGGTAGCCACAGAGAGGGCGGGCATGGCAAAGGTGAGCACAAACACTCCTTATCGTGTTGTAACGCTTCCTCTTATCTCCTGTCAATCATTTACAGTGTGCTTCATAGTAAGAGGAAAATGGTTAAGTTGCAAAATATATAAAATATTTCTTAGTTTCTCAAATATATAAAACATTTAGTTTTTCTCTTTGAAACCCATAAATTCAAGAATTCCATTCAAATACAATCCATAATTCAGATTATGTACCAACATTAATTATATTATAATTATTATTATCATTATTAATATTATTATTAATAGTAGTGTTATTAGTTATTTTATTAGATAAAAGTGATTCTTAATCAAATATTATTTCTATTATTATTTTATTTTAATACACATATTATTTAATTATTAGTCTAATAATAATAATAATAATAATAATAATATAATAATAATAATGATATTTTAGTAGAATTGGTAAGCACTATTTTTAGGTTTTATTTTAAAAGCTTTTCTTCCTGTATTGGTCTTTTATTTTTATATTATATTATGATTTATCTAGTCTATATATTGTTGAATTGTTGGAGGAGCCTGTGCTCTAAGGTTTCCCTTGCCAAAGCTGCGCTGTATCGAGTGTGCATTTCACAATAAGCGTTTGCATCTTGAAAAGTACGAGTGTCTCACAGATCAGATCTGACACACACACACACACACACACACACACACAACACCACACACACACACACACACACACACACACACACACACACACACACACACACACACACACACACACACACACACACACACACACACACACACACACACACACACACAGCTATTGGTTAGCGCTCCAACACATCGTACATGAAAGGCTAAGGGGCGGGACATCTCTAAGTGTTTCACCAATCACAGCAGAGCGGCCAGCTAACCAATCAGAGCAGACTGGGCTCTGGTTTCAGACAGAGGGTGAAAAGAGGTTCTGCAGCACAGGCAGTATGAGAATAATAAAGAGCTTTTTGAACATTAAAACATGCAGACATGTCACAGTAGAGACTACATACTGATATGAACCTGAATATGAGCACAATAGGGCCCCTTTAATACAAATGTTGAGATACTTGTACTTGAGGTAGTTGTACTTAAGTAATACTTTAGTATTTCTAGTGTTGTTTGACAAAGTGTTACTCTTTAATAAGAAAAACACATTAACTTACATCATATGATGCAGTACTGTACCAAGTAATGGCTCCATAATGACAAACTACAACTTTGGAAAACATTATGCTGATAATACTTCTTTACTTTTACTTAATTAACATTTTGAATGCATGACTATTTTTATTAAGTGAAGTGTCTGAGTACTTCCCTCACCTCTGTCTCCTCTCCACAGGAGACTATGAGAAAGGCGGGACCACCTGACCAACGCCATCGCAGTGTGTGGGCAGCCCCAGCAGCTGCTGCAGGTGTTGCAGCAGACTCTGCCTCCACCCGTCTTCCAGATGCTGCTCACCAAACTGCCCAGCATCAGCCAGGTAGCACAACTCTTACACAAAGTCAAGCTGCTGCTGTTGCACCAGGTATCACACGTTGCTGCTGGGATAAGGTGCTTTGTCCAGGCAAGAATTTTAGCTGTGCAGTTTATTTTCTTAGGTTTCATCAATTAAAAGAAAAAGGAATAATGTTCTTAAATCTTCTCTTGCCTTGGTAAAAAAAATATATTCTATTTCTCCACCTGTCTACGTATAAACACCAAATCCCCCGTTTCCACCTTCAATCGAAAACATAAACAAATACTCTAAATTATTTAATTTAAATGACACTAAATACAAATTAAATGTGATATTTTATATGTTTAACTATTAAATACTACACAATTATAAATGGCTCCAATACTGTTTTTGGATCTCCATTAATCTTCCTGTTCTCAAAGCATTACAACATTTTTAAATTCAGACAGTTTTAAATAACACAAGGAAAAATAAAAGCCAATATGGAGGACAGGAGAGAAACTCCCTATGGAGGAAACTTTGGGATTTTAGCCTCACAAGACCATTTACATGCACTAAAACCTATAGAACAGACTACAGGAGAGACATACTTCCCACTAATTAAACTTCAAAAAAAGAATCTGCATAAAATATAAAACAAAACACTTCCCTGACTCTCCATCTTCATCCTGATTGGTTACTTCCTCTCTGTTAACGCTTGTTGTTTCCTGTCCTTCAGCGTATCGTGAGTGCACAGAGTCTGAGCGAGGACGATATAGAATGAGAGGATCGAAAGGAAACAACACTTCCTCATCTTCAATCTCCTCCTCTTCCTCATGTGGACCCCTCCTCTCATAACGACCTGCCAACGCCTCGGCCTCCATCACTCCGGCCGACGTCCATCACTTCCCATCGACGTGTCCTCTAGGAATTAGTTTTTTATTCCAGCTTTAACCATGACAGTAGCGTCTGTTTGTTTTTTTACTTAAATGACCCGTTTTGGGGTATGAAGAGTTTCCTTATCATAACTGCCAGAGAATTAAAAGCGCCCGTCCCCACTCCACCATGGTTAATGATAAACTGGACTGGGTGGTGGTGTCGCTCACATCATGTTTCAGGTTTACACTGATTACTGCTACACAGTACATTTCTCTGAGTAAAATTGACTCAAATTGAAGAAAAATTTACTCTAAAAATATAACATTTGGTCCCAACCTATATAGAGTAAAATGTACTCTTTATTCAGAGTTGTATTTTTAGAGTTCATTTTACTCTATTATGTGCTTAGATTTGACTCTGCTTAATGGTTATTTACTCTATGTAGTGTATATTAAAAACAACTCTACTGCCATTTTACTCATAATACAAGGTAATTTTACTCCCAATCGAACGTCATTTCACTCCAACTAGAAGGTCATTTTACTCAGAATAGAATAAATGAACCATAATGATCTTTACAATAAAAAGGTCAATAAACCAAAGTGCTTAAGGAACATGAGTGGGCGTGTGTGAAGCTGACCATTGAGCGGCCCCGACAAGCAAGGAGGCAGTGGCAGAGAGTTCAAATACAACCCGGTGTGGGCATTTATTCCTCTTTGTGGTACAGGATACACAGCCTCACGTGAACACAGTCACCAGCAACAAGGATCTCACACACACTGGGTGTTTCTCAATCGCGAGTAAAGCTGCTTCAGAGCCACTATTTCAAGCATACTACGTCATCGAGTGCCGCCGAAGTACTGTTCCAATCTCCAGCATACTTGGAAATCTACCGAGCCCAGCGTACTCCGTTTGGAGAAATATCGAGGCTGCACGAGTAGACTCCGCGGTCTTAAAATCCCCACAATGCTTTGCGCACGGACCAATTTCCCCAAATCTGTGGCGGAAGATGTAAGGCGGGGCCTCTCATATGACGCACACCTGCACACTTGCTAGCGTGTTCCACTCTTTGTTTTCCGAATGCCAGGAAGTATTCTTGACTCGCTTCTGAAGCAAGATGCTCGGCAGACATGTGCTACCAAGCAAGCGTACTCGCGATTGAGAAACCCACACACTAACAGGAAAACAGAACCTAAATACACACAGGACTAATCAAACCAACAAGACACAGGTGAGGAGGGAGGAGAAACACAGGGCACCAGGTGAACGCAATCACCAGCAACAGACAAGACGGGAGGGGGAACACTTTTCAAACTAAAACAGGAAACAGAGACAGACAAACTAAAACATAGACAGATCGTGACAAATATATGCATAAATTACATATAATCACATGCTTCCTGTGCAATGTTTTAGCGTGGAACAAATGAATATACTTCACCAATAATGAAGCTATGTAATCCGTAACGGAGACCGAGATCTATGGCCCCAGAGATCACCTCCGTTACAGCGTGGTCATGGTTTAACTCCAATAGAATTGACTCTGCATTTTTGATCGCACTCTAGAAGCTATGAGTAATAAATACACTCCAAAATGATTAAATATCACTATTTCAGAGCAAAATAGTAATTACTCTGGAAATAATACTCACCAATATTTCCTGTGTATGAGAATATCAGTGGTAGAAAGTTACAGAAATCTTCTCTCTGCTCCACAAAGTATTTATTGTTTTTGTTATCAGTCGTCTTTCTGTTCAGTCTCCACTTGAAAACACTTGCAAAAAAAAGGTTCCCTTGAATGAAAAATAAATCAACACATGAAATGAGATGAGTGATTAGTTGACTCAGATGATCAGAGGTGCACAGTTTTTTGCTATGAAAAAAACCAGGGTTGAAGTATGGGTAGAGTTTATCAGTGAAGGAGCAGCCAGTAAAGGAGTAGATCAGAGCTGCAGCATCTACGTCATAAAAGGAGACCAGACCCTCCTCATAATCCACAAACACCCCCACCTTCTGAGGCTGAGACTTCAGAGAGAGACGGACTGGAGGATCATCAAGAGCTTTGTACTCATTTCCATTTCTCCATATAGACCAGTTACCGCACCGAGGGCTCAGTCGGATTCGTCCCTTCCTGTTGATCGACTCTCTGACCACTCCTAATTCCCATCCAGTCTTCCCTTTAACTTGAACCTCGTAGTAAAATGTTCCTGAAGAGAAACTCTGCTTTGCTAGGACGCAAACACAAACAGAACATCTTTCTGGATTGTCTGGGAGATCCTTCTTTACCTTAACAGGACGTGCGTGTTTTTCATCAGGAGACAGGATGATTTCAGGATTTGCTGTGTCAGGATCAAAAGTGACCTCCACTGCGTACCTCTGGACCCTCTTCAGCTCCGCCTCCTGCTGCTTCTTCATTACTAAACTTAGTGAGTCTTTCAACTCAGCCACAGCTCTCCTCACACTGCCCTCATATGATGGATGAAAGCTGACATTTGTCCAGTTCTTGGTGGGTGGTCGGTGTTGGATTTTTAGGGACTGGAACCCTTGGAGAAAATGAAGGTGATCATCACAGTGTGATAGACGCTCTATCTCAGCGCTTCTCTTTTTCAGCTTAGAGATTTCTTGCTCTAGGTCTTTGATGAAAGTCTTGGCCTGTCCTTCTGTTGTTTTCTGCTTCATTCTAACCGTGTCAATAAGTTGGTTCAGTCCTCTCTCAACAGACTCCATCAGAGCAGTTAAGACTTGAACACCTTCTGTTATCTCTCTGTCTGCATCTTTTTCACTCAAGTCAACTGATTCTTTGAACTCCTTGATCTTCTTTCTTCTTGTATGGATCATCTGCTGAGATTCAGCATTTGCCTTCACCATCGCTGCCTTCTTTTCATCATATTCTTGTTTAAGAGGAACCACATCATGCATCTTGTGGTCTGAAACATGGCAGAGAATGCAGACACATGCCTGGTCGGTCTTACAGAACAGCTCCAAAGGTTTATCGTGCTTCGGACACATCCTGTCTTCCAGGTTCTCCACAGGGTCGATCAGCTGATGTCTTTTCAGACCTGACTTTGTCAGATGAGGCTCCAGGTGAGTCTCACAGTAGGAGGTCAGACACACCAGGCAGGTCTTCAGGGCCTTCAGTTTGGTTTCAGTGCAGACGTCACAGGGAACTTCTCCTGGTTTGAAGACTTGTTGCTCTGAGCTGCTGCTGCTGCTAGCTTCCTGTTTAGCTTCCTGTTTAGCTTCCTGTATGAACTGAGCAACCGTTTCAGAAAGTAAAGTGTTGACTCTCAAACCAGGTCTTATGGTAAACGCCTCCATACACATGGGACACTGGCACTTGTCACCTATATCCAGTGGCGGCTGGTGGAAAATATTTTAGGTGGGGCTGTGGAAATGGTGATCAAACAATACTAGAGGGGTGCTCCCCCGGTAATTTTTTTTGAGAAAAGACCCCTTAAATCATGACTTCTGGTGATGTTAGAGGGGGGGAGGAGAAGGACAATTTGAGGCTTAAAAATATGAGAAGACTGATCAATACCTCCATAACTTCAGTGTGGTTAGCTATGAATCTTCCAAAACTTCCAAACACCTTGTCCTGGACATAGTTTCTACAGCATAAACTGTGCAACAGTACAGTAGGCCCACACAAAACTGCAGAACACCGGGGCTTTGGGAACACTGATTTAATTCCCATTTAACCTGTTAAGGGCTTTTTTCCCCCGTTTTTTTTCTCACGAAACTGTGTCTCAGGGCTTCTTAAAATGTAATAAACTATTCATGTGTCCTACTCAGAGGAAACGCATCTAACTGATGATATGAACCATGTTTACCGAAACAAAACACAAGTCTCACAAGAAGCGTCTAAATGAGCCCTGAGCGAAAAAATGCTAACGCACTCTAGGTATAAATCAATCGATATACTTATCGGATATGCACAAACAAGCTTACAAGCTGAGATTCCACATATTCTAGAAATATAAGTATCATCACTGAGCGATCAGAACTCGCGACAGGGGAAGCAAATACAGACATCACACAACGTAGCTTTAGGTAGCAAAACATGGAGATATGCTCACCTTTTGCAGAATAACAATTCTGATCAAAAACGAGAAAAACGCAGCTGAAGGTTAATCCATAGGTTAATCCAATGTGTCTGTCACTTGAAAAATGATTGATGATCCATAATTCCATTTTTATGTCAAAAACTGAGTTTTCATTAGCTGCTAATGGTAGCTTCCAGAGTGTATGACAGCTTCCTGTTTTGTCTCCTTGGATACGAGTCCAAACAACTCACAGACTGCACCGGGCGCTCACGTAGGAGCCCTGTGACCATCATATTTGACGACGCTGATTGGCTGAAATTATGTTTTCGCGGCATAGTTTACACGTTACAGATAGCAACAGTCAGCTGCTAGTGGCTGCTGCTGCACTGGTTGAGGGCTCCTCTCTTAGCGCCCAGACGAGAGAAGGTACACGGGCAAGGCCAGGCAGGAAACATGTGACTTATCAGTAACTTTAGATATCGTAACACAATTTTAAACGAGATTTTATTGTAGATTATACATTTTACTGATACCAATTATATAATATTTACCTTGTTCATTAAAAATAAAGAAATATATTTTTTTAAAAATATATTTTTTATTTTTATTTTTATTTTTAATATGGGAAGAGGTGGGGCGGCGCCCCTAGCGCCCCTATGGACCGGCCGCCACTGCCTATATCCCAGTGTTCAGTAATACAGTCTTTGCAGAAGTTGTGTCCACATGGTATAGTGACTGGAACAGTGAACAAATCCAGACAGAGGGAGCAGAGAAACTGATCTTCAGATAGCAGACAGCTAGCCATATCTGCACATTGAAAACAAAAGTAGACATAGATGTGTTATATACACACATCTTGCTAATTGAATGCACATGTAGGAATTTTTTTACCACTTAAAATAAAAGGTAAAAAATCAGAAAACTATATTTAAAGAGATTGGTGATTGGCTTTCCAGATACCTGAATAGATGAATATGTTTAGTATTGAATCAGGGCATCCCCAACATCAGGGTATAATTATTTGAGTCTGACTCACACTGGTAGAGTTAATAAAAAAAAATAGAAATTAACCGGCTGCTCAATTTTTAGCTGTTGCTTTGACCATTGCAATTTGAATGCCCCCATGTTAACTCTTAAATTATTTATGTAAGTTAATGTGCATTGTGATTAAAATCAAACGATAGTATATGTAAGGGTTAATGTAATTGTAAATAATTGTCACTAAAAAGTTCATTAAGAACTCAGGAGTGAGCCGGTTTCAATTGCTGCCCATCAGCTGCAGAGAGTTAACTAATTAAAGGGGCGTGGCCCCACTGCTGTGACAACTTAGCAATCAGAACTGGTGTCCATTTTAGGCAGCACTTTCCTGGAGCGTCAGACAGACGAAGACTGACAAAGACAAAGGAGTCCTGTTGGAGTCATGAGGGAGGCAAAGAGGCGGAAAATCCTACTTTAACTGTGCTAAGTATCGCTCATGTTTTTTTGTTTTTTGTCCCCTCTTGCTAAGACGTGTATATTCTCCATTCCTGTTCATGTGTCCTCTCGCAATTATTACTGGCCCTGTGCATCTCGTAATCGTTGTAACCAGCCTGCTCTCGTCTATCCACATGCTCCACTGAGATCCAACATCTAGTTACAGGTGGCCTGTGGAACTGCCAGTCAGCTGTTCCTAAGGCTGACTTCATCTCTGGCTACGCTTCCCTGCAGTCTCTGGATTTCCTTGCTCTCACTGAGACCTGGATTACTCCATCCAACACATCCACCCCAGCAGCTCTCTCCACAGCATATTCCTTCACCCATACACCCAGACCCACTGGCAGAGGAGGTGGCACTGGTCTCCTGCTCTCTCCCAAATGGAGCTTTTCCCTCTACCAACTACCTAACTTCACTCCTTCCACCTTTGAATTCCATGCCGTCACAGTAACCCATCCTATACAATTAACCATGTTGTTCTCTACCGTCCACCAGGCGCCTTGGGGGACTTCTTGGAGGAATTAGATATCTCCTCTCACACATCCCTGAAACTGGCCCTCCCACTGTACTTCTCGGAGACTTCAACCTCCAGACAGGAAGATATCTGAACTAACATCTTTTTAACCGCCTTTGCTTTCTCACTGTCTCCATCCCCACCAACTCATAAAGCTGGCAATGTCCTTGATCTCATATTCTCAAGGAAACTACTTCTAACCTCTCTGTAAACCGCTTCACACCTCGGATCACTTTTTCATATCATTCTCTCTACCCCTTTCCAAACATAACAAACTAATCTCTTCTAATCTGCACCTGTCCGCCGTAACCTTCGTTCCCTCTCCCCCTCTACTCTTACCTCATCGGTGCTCTCAGCCCTCCCTTCCTCTGACTCGTTCCAACTCCTGCCTCCAAACTCTGCTGCAGAAACTCTCCTCTCTACTCTTTCATCCTCTCTGGACTCTCTCTGTCCTCTCACATCTCGGCAGCTCGTCAGTCCCCTCCTGCTCCCTGGCTAAATGACGCACTGCGTGCTAATAGAACCATTTCGGGCAGCTGAGCGGAAATGGTGGAAATCCAAACACCCTGACGACCTCCTAACCTATCAGGCTCTCCTCTCCTCTTTCTCTCTTCGATCTCTCAGGCAAAAAGCACTTTCTTTCAAGATAAGATCCATTCTTCCTATTCCAATCCCAAAAAACTATTTCTATCTTCTCCACCCTCTTGACCCCCCCAGAGCCCCTTCCCCCTCCTCCCTTCTTCCAAGCGACTTTGTTAACTACTTTGAAAAAAAGGTTGATGATATTCGCTCTTCTTTTTCCGACTCACCTTTACTCACCACTGGGTCACCAGACCCACCGTTCACCCACACACTAACCTCCTTTTCCCCTCTCTCTCCAAGTGAGGTTCTTACCCTCATTACCTCTGCCCGTCCTACCACCTGTCCTCTGGACCCTATCCCCTCAAACCTCCTTCAGACTATCGCTCCTGATATTCTACCGTTTCTCACCCATTTCATCAACACTTCTCTAACTTCTGGTCACTTTCCAAACAGTCTCAAGGAGGCAAGAGTAAACCCTCTCCTAAAGAAACCCACTCTCAACCCGTCCATGTTATAAACTACAGGCCTGTCTCTCTCCTCCCGTTCCTGTCTAAAACACTTGAACGCGCTGTCTTTAAACAACTCTCCTGTTATCTCCATCAGAACAACCTTCTGGATCCGCACCAGTCTGGTTTCAAGGCAGGTCACTCCACAGAAACTGCCTCCTCGCTGTCTCTGAGGAACTGCACACGCTAAAGCAGCCTCCCTCTCCTCTGTCATCATCCTTTTGGACCTGTCTGCTGCATTCGACACGGTGAATCATCAGATCCTCCTTCACACTCTCCAAGAATTGGAGTTTCAGGCTCTGCACTTTCCCTCCTCACCTCATACCTCAAAGACCGCACCTACAGGGTAACTTGGAGAGGGTCCGAGTCCGACCCTTGTCAATTAACTACAGGGGTCCCTCAGGGCTCTGTCCTTGGTCCCCTCCTCTTCTCTCTGTACACAAACTCGCTCGGATCGTCATTAGCCCGCATGGTTTTTCATACCATGCTACGCTGACGACACCCAATTAATTCTGTCCTTTCCCCGCTCAGAGACCCAGGTCGTCGCACGCATCTCTGCTTGTCTAGCAGACATCTCTCAGTGGATGTCTGCTCACCACCTCAAGCTCAACCTTGACAAGACTGAACTGCTTTTTCTTCCGGGAAAAGATTGTCCCACTCTTGACCTAACAATCAACATCGGCACCTCTGTTGTTTCCCCGACTCAGACTGCAAGGAATCTGGGTGTGACCCTAGATAACAACCTGTCCTTCACTGCAAACATCGCTGCTACAACCCGCTGCTGCAGATACACTCTTTACAACATCAGGAGGATACGTCCCCTCCTGACCCAGAAAGCGACGCAACTTCTGGTCCAGGCTCTCGTCATCTCACGCCTAGACTACTGCAACTCCCTCCTGGCTGGTCTACCTGCATGTGCCATCCGACCTCTGCAGCTCATCCAGAATGCAGCGGCTCGTCTGGTCTTCAACTTCCTCCACACCACACCACGCCTCCGCTCCCTTCACTGGCTTCCAGTAACTGCTAGAATCCACTTCAAGACACTGGTACTTGCGTACCATGCTGAATGGATCTGGCCCTTCCTACATCCAGGACATGGTTAAACTGTACACCCCAGCACGTGCACTCCGCTCTGCATCAGCCAAACGGCTCGCTGCACCCGCACTGCGAGGGGGACCCAAGTTCCCATCAGCAAAAACACGTGGTTTGCTATCCTGGCTCCAAAATGGTGAATGAGCTCCCCATTGACATCAGGACAGTAAAAGCTTACACATCTTCCGGTGCAGACAGAAAACTCATCTCTTTCGACTCCACTTCGAGCAATTAAAGAAAAACTAAATAATAATAATAATAAAATGTCTCCACTGATCTTGTGTAAATGTGATTTCTGTATGATTCCAATCGCATTTTATAGTCAAAATCAGCAAATTTGCAGAGCTCCGCTACGGGAGCGATGAGAAGTGAGGCAGGCACGAGCACTGCCTCACGTAAGCCCACAGTAACTTGCTGGAGCGCGGGCACTAATTTAGCGCGGCCACTTATTTTGTGAGCGCGCTCAAGCCATTTACTGTGGGGTGAGGTGAGGCACAGATCAGCTCTGCCTCACTTCAGAATGCGTCACCCCACAGAAACTGTCTGGAAAGCGGGCCCTAAGCGCATGCCTGTTCCCATCTCACTGTAGGTCACCAATGTAATGTTTGTAGATCCCTTTATTACATTTATCCTCGCCATCCATAGTCTCTAAATAACTTATTTCACGTATATATGATATTTAGGCTCGCTGGTCTCATCGTACAACGGCAATGAAAAAAGCACCAGGAGAGGCAGCCATAACCTCTGCCGCACTGAAGGGGGCGCACGTGAGCCCACAGGTTCTTGTTGCTACTGTTATTCTACCGCAAACAACAAATTAGACTTTTGAAACTACAGGAAGATAAGGAGGACTTTTACAAAACAGTAATAGAGATTGTTGTCCAGAAGGATAGCATGGACTTATATTCATCTTCAAGTCAAGGTAAGACCACAACTGTAATGAAAATGGGATCTTACTTAGAAAGAACAATCCAATATTTAGATTTTGGGTATCCTTTTGTTGATCGGTCTGTTTAAAATTAATCATAGCATCAGACTAAAAGAGCTTTTGAAAATAACAGAATATTTCGATTAAGGTCAAAATAGGCTATAATATTTGTAAATCTGACTCTGAAAGAGTCAGTGCCTCACCAGCCATGAACCTCACCGCACGTCACTGCTAACTAAGCATTTATATACTAACAAAGCACTTATATACTAATACAGGACTGGCTTATCTAAAGCCAGTTGAGTAGCACTTAAAATGGTTTGGCTCTATGAAACCTGATGTACTTATATGATTCTGTTTTCTTCAAGTTTGTATCTTCTTGGTCGAATGCACTTATTGTAAGTCGCTTTGGATACAAGGGTCAGCTAAATGAAATGTAATATGTACTGTAGTGCTGTAGTTACGGCACTACATATACTATGCCACTAGCCAAGTTTAAAATACAAAAATGTAAGCCTGATTCTGTTCCTCCTAAATGTTGACTGTTGTAGGGACAAAATAAATTGCCAATGGTGCATAACCAAGCTAAAGACAAACATATATGGTGTAAATATTTGTAGACTAAACAGGCCGAATCTCACTCAGCCAGTCCAACATCTTCCAGCTTCAACAGTCTTCAAATGCCAACTGCTGCCATAGCGAAGACCCCACCCTGAGTCCTGAAGCTTATTTGTACCTTTAGGAGAGTGTGTCCAATATGTCTGACATATCCCATACAAATCTAATCGTTTTAAAATGTTATACTTTTGATTACATTCACATTTGGACAAAAGGTGGAGCAAGATTGTCTTCAAACAAAAAAATACAGTTATAGTTAAATATTGACAGCTCTACTCACCCTTGTAGCAGAGACCCTGATGTGTAGTTGAGTAAGAGCTGACGACTGTATGAGTTTAATATTTATTTATAAACAGAATTGTCTCCAGTGTCGAAACACTACTGCAAAACTTGCAGACCTTGAGTTTGATTTAAGGATTATAATATGTTGCCCTTCCAGTTTTGCCCCGCCTCTTACTGCAGCTCTTTTGGTTAGGTTTTATCATCCTCATGTTTACACATTATTAAAGTGACATACACATTTTCCCTGGCTTAAAAGCAAAAGGGGATACTGTTCCAGTTTATATTTGACGTTTTTAATATGTGAATCTCTGATTCCAATGTGTGTACTGGTTATTCAAAAACAAATAAGGAAACTGTTTACCGATTCAAATCACAGACAAGTTTAGTCAACTTGTATTGTTACAGGTCTGCGTGTTGCAGGGAGCTTTGATAGTCTGGTCATTTGCTGTCCCCACATTTGGACCAATTACCAAAAAGCTTTGCCAACTAGATGAGTTTAGAATACAAACTCTGAGTCTGATAATCGCTAATGATACATAACCAATGCAATGTGTGCTTATTGAAAGTAGGACGAAAAACATGTTGTAATACTGTTTGCAGTCTACACAGGCCTAAACTTCCTTTATTGTTCAGACATCTCCAAACAAACCAGTTGTTAAATGTCAGTGAACTGATGCCAAGTTAATGCCCCGCCCTGAGGCTGAGTTTCCACAGAGGACAGTTGTCTGGTGGCTGCATCAATCAAAATTCATAGGCTATAGTATATTATTTATTCAGACAGAGGAGAATCAAAATATTATGTTGGGTAACACTTTATATTAAGGTACACACATTCACCATCAACTAGTTCTTAATTAACATGCATATTAGCAGTGTATTGGCTCTTTATTAGTCATTATAAAACACTTATTAATGCCTTATTCTACATGACCATATTCTACAAGTAATAGGCCATTAGTTGAGAGTGTTTCCTCAATAACCCTCTAATTAGTGCTTATTTATTGCAAGTAAGGAAGTTGTTGTCCATGAGTTTTGGTCTTAATATGCTCTGCTCAATATTTGACTTCCTGTTGACGGCTGTTTGTCCCGCAGCTCCCCGGCTAAACAGGCCGAAACTCGCTCAGCCAGTCCAACATCTACCAGCATCAACAGTCTTCAAATACAAACTGCTGCCATAGAAAAAGCCCCACCCAGAGTCCTGAAGCTTATTTGTACCTTTAGGAGATTGGGTCCAATATGTCTGACATATCCCTAATCGATAGATTTATGATCGATAGATTTATGATTAGAAAATTATAAAAGTAGGGTATACATGTGGAGATTATCCGACTGAACAAAACGTGATCCGTCTCTTAAATGTGTCTCAACCACAGACCTTATTTCCAGCTTTATTCCTAAATCCTATGGAGAAATTGCTTTGCTTTTTTGTCGAGGGAACCGGAAGAAGCTTACTTCCGGGTTTTAGGACGCGTCACTGTGGCACTCTATTGAGGAAAAACTCTCAACTAATGGCCTATTACTTGTAGAATACGGTCATGTAGAATAAGGAATTAATAAGTGTTTTATAATGACTAATAAAGAGCCAATATACTGCAATATGCATGTTAATTAACAACTAGTTGATGGTGAATTTGTGTACCTTAAAGGGCACCTATCATGCAAAATGCACTTTGTGATGTCTTTTATACATAAATATGTGTCCCCGGTGCGTCGGGGAACTCACGCAGCGTCAGAAAATAAAACCCTCTCTCTTTTCCTCCGTACCCAAATCTTTAAAAAAAACGGGTGTACAACGAGCGGATACAGATTCCATCCGAACTGACGTCAAATCGTTAGCGGACCCACAGAAAGTTGCTATCAGAAACAATGCCTGACGTGTTTTGGACGTAATCTCGTCTTTGTTTACATTAGCAAGCCTCGCTAACACTCAGAGCTAACCTGTACTGTAGATCAGTGGTTCCCAAACCAAGGCACACCAAAGGACAAGTAAAAATCTCAAGGCACACCTATTGTGCAAAATAGCCCTTATAACACGTGTTATCACTCATAACATGTAAAATATCTGTAAATGTGCAATTATTTACTAATGCCAAATAAAATGTGACAAAGACAACTATATTACTCATGAAATATTTATTAACAAAATATTTCAGAAATTAATTTGAAACTTTATCAAATTAGGCTTCATCAAAGCAGCAACACACTCATTTAAACCAGACAGGTCACACAATTAAAAATGAGGCAAAGACTCAGCAGAAATTCAGCACAGAGAACTGTCAATGCAAGGAAGCTGCACTGTCCATGGTCCTGAACTACAAATTATAAATGTAACATTTCAGCAATCAGCATTGAAACATGTGCTATTGTAAATATTTTGCCGATTTACAAATTAGTGAGATACATGTGCCTGGGGGCGCGCAGATTTTTTTAATCCTTGGTGGCACTGAGGAGAGGGCCACTCGCAAGTCCTGTTCAACAGAGAGCCGTGACCTCCTGTTGTTCTTCATGTAAACCAGAGTAGAGAACCGAATCTTGTCTGTGGATGATAACATGTTTTCATTCCTGCCCTGAAGCTTGGCGTTTAACTCGTTGAGATGCCCAAATATGTCTGCGAGGTAAGCCAGGCTGGCGCACCACCTCTCATCCGCGAGCTTGTCTTTATGTGGGACAGCGTGTTCACGTGAAAACTCCAAAAGCTCTTCCCGAAGCTCATAAAGACGGGATAGGACTTTCCCCTGTGACAGCCAACGTACCTCTGTGTGGAGGATCAGGCTTTGGTGGTCGGCTCCCATCTCGGCGCACAGCTGGGAGAAGAGGCGAGATTTCAGCGGCCTTGATTTGATGTAATTCACCATCTTCTCCCGTAGTATGGCTTTCCATTTCTTTGCAGAAGAAAAACGTCTCTTTGATAGAGTCAGCATCAACATATCTGACGTTTGCCAGAAGTTGGGCAGCCCCACTTATGTCAGTAGATTCGTCTATTTATAGGGAAATCTGCCGCTCGCCTGCAGTGCCATAAGACAGGTAACTTTCATGATACTGTCTGCTGACAGTTTTTTTCCTCTTTCTTTCGGTGGTGGGTTGTCGGCAGTCTGCACTGGTGGTTGGTGGTTTGCTCCGCACAAGAAAGCGCTCCATTTTCCCTCTTGCGTGTTTCTCTGTTTTAATGTTGTCCTTCAGCCTTCGATGTGTCACGGTCTTATAATTCCCACCTGTGCAACTGCGTTAACAGCGAAATATGGGGTTCTGTGAGGATTTTTTTTTTAAATAATTGTTTTTAGGTATAGAGTTTGCCTCTGTATTATGAAATGAGTGCATACAAAGTACTGATATAGTAAATAAAAAAATATTATTTTTGTGTAGTTGTATATTGCAATAATAATGTATGGTTGTCACAAAATCCCACGGCACACCCGGACTTGCCTCACGGCACACCAGTGTGCCGCGGCACACCGTTTGGGAACCACTGCTGTAGAGCACACCTGTAGGGAGACATCCCCCCCAATATTCAGATACACTCAAAATGTCCCCCCCAATAAATAGCAAAAATAACAAAAACATTTTAAACATTTAAACTAAAATAAAATTGCTATTCTATGACTTTTTTATTTTGGCTATTTGTATACTTGAAAAATCTTTATTTTCTGTTATTGTGAACTTCACCAAAATGATATATTCTTTTCATATGTAAATTGATTCCGCCTTGTTTGTTTATGCATACCTTGTACCCGGGGGTGTATTTCGCTGTCGCACGTCTGAGTTCAGCTTCAGTTAGCTTGATGCTCCAAGCAGGTCAGTCATGTTTTAATTTGCCCTCCATCAGTTCTGGTATCTTTTCTAGTTAGCCCTAAAGTAATCTATATTATTTAATTTCATAATGGTAATGTTAATGAACGCTCCGGTTTAGCTTCTTTGTGTAAGTAACTTGTAGTTCTGATGTTAAAACCGAACTTTTCAGGAATAGTAGCTAACTAGCTGTGGGCTAGCTGGTTTCAGTTGCTAGTCAGGGTTTGGCGGGCTAGTGTCAGCTATGTGGAAAATGACGGTGACGTTTTGGATGTAATCCAATACATATTTATTCATGTGGACTATTTCTATTTTATTTTGTCATTTGTAGAGTGTGGAAAGATTTAAAACTGTGATGTGTGACACCTATGGAATACCAAAGGTGCCAACATTAATTAAATAAATACTCTACAATTGTTATGAAATAGTATTTCAACAAAACAAAAGGGCAATAAAGTGTTCCTGTTTCTACTGAAATTGCGTGGCACAGACCTTTCTATGGATTGAAATGCTTTAATATGATTACGGTTATAGTTGTACTTTATTCATCCCTAATCTCTGCCATTACAAACAACGAAACAAGAAAAACTAAACTAGATTAAATAGGGCGATGTAATACAATGCACAATTAGACATTAAGGTAAAACATTTTAACCTCTTAAGCCCCAAGCCTGTTTTTCAGGTCTCAGGCTCGAAAATGACATTCCCAGAACAATTGACTATATCTTCACTTCTAAAAGGGTTACATTAATAATCTTCTTTCTCAAAGCAATGATAAAGCTGTGAGTTGGATGTAGAAAAAGTCAGAATCAATATAGATGTTTTTAAAGTAAATTCAGATTGAACATAGTAAAAAAGTGTAAATTATAGTGTCCGTCCAAAAAATAAACCATGACTTATAGTGAAAAGCACCCTTGAATGATGGATAGTAGACTAAAAGCTTTAGGAATCCAAACTATAACATATAATAAGTACCGTCTATCAAGATGATGCAAAACAAGTATTTCCAAGGCATATGATATGATCATTATAGTTTATACAAAATAAGAGAATAACAGGTATGAAATAATTCCAACTCATACTACAGTTTAAAAGGGGAGTGATTTGTAAAATATGCATAAAGAAAAAGTAAATCTGTTCAGTTCTGTTTCATATGGTTTTGAGAGATGTATCCATAGATTTAGTCCCTAATGTTGCTCTCAAAGTGCACCAGATTGATGCATTTAACTTCAACATTTAAAATAAAAATCTTCCCGGGGGAGCATGCCCCCGGACCCCCCTAGAGGAGGTTAGGTCCACCACCTGCCCACACCCCCCGTCAAATTGTCCCACCCACATTGAGGATGCTTGAGACACAGTTTCGTGAATATTGTTGTTTTTTGCCCCCACGGGCAGGGGCATGGGGTTTAAACCATAGACTGTATATATAAATGGACGTAGGGTCCGTGACGTCACCCATAGGATTCTGCAGAGTTGCCGAGAAGCCCTTAGTAGGCGGAGTCGGCCACTAACGGCTCGACAGTGACGTCTGAGTCTAACTCCCGCCTGCTCCAAATAAGGGCAAAGAGGCGGAGCCGAGGCGGGACCTTCTGCCTCCAGCTGGGAAGTAACAGAGCTAGCTCAAGCTAAGAAGCTAAGCTAACATGCTCCCCATCTGCACACTGCCGTCACATTTTACGTTTCTAAGGTAAGCGGACATGAAACTATTCAGCAAAACTATAAATAATAATCTAAGTTATTGAGTTTTTAGCATAATACTTCAGAATCTTAAAATCCCTTAACGTTTGTATGCAATGTGCTAAATGCAACACTGGAATCAAGCAAATATTAATATGTTTGCATGACATTAGTTATTTATATTTTGCTATCACTTAATTATACGTTTAATACATTTAAGTTAAGCTAAGGTGCATGTGATGGTAGCTAGTTAGTGCTCTTACCTGTGAGGCCTCCTCCAAACAGCATTATAACCAGACTGTATCATTAAAACTATAAGTACCAGTTCTAGATCCTTGACTTTAGACAAACAATTCAAAAGACAAAATGTATTTAAAGACCAATCTTTATTTGAAGGTGCCTCTTAACCTGGATATTAGTTATACAGTAATAGTATTGACAATCTAAAAAAACTGAGCAACTCAACAGTCAACTTTATATTTCTTATTGTCTAAAGCATTTATTATTTTCATTTTCCCCTCTCATATTCAGTGTGGACGGATTGAGACAGCGTGGTGTCCAGAGAGCTGCAGAGACTTCAGGGAGAAACCTCCGTGTGATGGACGTCCTGTCTGTTGGTTTGGAGAGGACTGAGGGTCTTTCCTCTGTGAGGAGGACCAGGCCTGATGGAGGAGCCCATGCATAGCTGATACCACCTGCACAGGCCTTGTCTGTCACTTTATTTGACTAAATGTGTTTACTTATACATTTAATAGGTTTACACCTTCTGTCCATATGTGCTTTTTTTTTAAAACATGTTTGATTAACTTTTGGTTCAGATTTCAATAAATTGAATTTGTATTTGCACTCCTTTTGTCCATTATTCTTACTGAAAATGTTAGATTACACATTCACATCCGACTGAAGATTGGCCCCATTTATTTGCGTTGCAAACTCTGCGGTACAAGGTACATGTTGTGAAGCTCATAAAGTGAGGCAAATAGAAATAATCAGCTGATGGAGTGTAGATGTGGAAATAGGTGCATTCGATCAGCTGACTTCACAATAAAAGTAGTTTCTTAGTGAATGTCCTGTACTGGTCTTAAATCTCATAACATCAGCTTTTAATTTTCCTCTTGGATGTTTTCTTGACCCTCAGAGAAGAGATGTGAGTCGTGTCTTTCAGGCATGTCCTTTCCTAACAAAAATTACAGGAAACATAAAACATATTATTGCAGAACAAGTGTGTTATTTATGAAAGAGGTGTGTTGTGTTTAGGGGCTGTAGATATAATTATTTTGTAATTGTAATGTTTTTTTTTATTTCAACAGTGAGCTACAAAGACAATCAGATTATGAATGAACAGTATGACATTCATCAACATTGAAATATATTTTATTATCAAAATAATATTTAACTGTTATCAAAACTTAGTGCAACTGTAGAAGCTTGCTCTGTTCTCTCACTGAAATCATAACTTTTACCACGTTTTTTACAGACAATATTGAGAGATAAATAGCAGTTGTCACTAATAGCTTTGCCTTCAATACCTTAAATTAGAAAGCTGACAGTCATATTGCTTGTTAACATCTAAATGTAACCCTTTGCATGGAAAAAACCCTCAACTTCACTGATGTGTAGGTGATCTAGTATTTAGTATTGTTTAATGGAATGTATATCAGTGTATTAAAGTCAATACTTCATTTATTTAAACCAATATCTTTCTTGATTCTTTGTACAGTATGAAAAAAGAGTATTTGTACCTGTGCTGAAGTTCACTGCTGTGAGGAGTCCAGTTCTGTCTCTCACTCTCTGGTCCAGCCTGTCTGCATCACCTGGAACTTTAAACAAACAGATATATATGTAAAGAACCATGTGTACAAACAATATAACTTATTCTCTTCTGTTGAACATGTTGGATTGTGTATTGTCCGAGTCAGGGTCCTTTTTATTTTACTGTAACTTTGGAAGTTGTGTTACCAATGCTTACTGTTTATTTGATACCAATTTGGTAATGCAATTAATAAAAACAACAAGTTTGGGTTCGTTCTTCAGATGACTGTGACGTTAACGTGTAAGCTCAATAATGAACTCCAGCTCAACCAACCATATTGTAATATCTAAGTAATCATCTTGAAATATGACATTAATAATTGTAATATACACACATCTTATTGTGAGGTTGATTTCACATACACTACTTCGACGTTAGCTTGTCTACATACTTGAGCATAGCTACCACTCGCTTACACGCAAACCCAAGCCTTAACATTCATTACGTAGCTGATTAAAATCATAAACACATAAATAAAGTACTCGAATTTCACTTACCGCAAAACGGCATTCATGCACCGTCTGTTTTAACCGCAGAGCGAGTCACAATAGTCCGATATATAAGCATGAAGAACAAACAAACACGGCCGGGATCAAGTTGTGTTCCCTGGATGAACTGACCAGGCAGAGTCCCTGTAGCTTCACGGACGGAGCAGCTAGCAGAGAGACAAAAGCTAACAGCAGCAGTCACCTGACAGAGCTGTCACTCAATGTGACCACGCCCTAATTTATGCAAAAACTTTAAGACCTAATATAAATAAAAGGGTCGCGTTAGAAAACAATTCACTCACAGATTCATAATCACGAAGGTGGAATCTAACTATATACATAATAAAATGTATTGGAGCCAGGGCTAGAAACGTTTTTTTTCTGCTGTGAAATTGGGCATTTTAACATTGGGGTCTATGGAAATTGCTCCTTTCTGCAGTCATCGCCTATCGGCCAATATATGAACTGCAGTTTGTGGCACTTCCGTATTGGCGTCCCGGCTCTTCCCCAGAGTTTGCCGCTTGGGTTTAACAGGTTTTAAAGTATCCCATGTGTTAGTGAATTTTTATATATTGTCCTTTAGAATGGCAGGAAATTTGTATTCAAATTTTGATTTAATTTTTGGTCCCCCCCAATGTTGACTCCATGAATACGGCCTTGATATTGACCACCATTGGGAAAACCCATTTGTCCATGGTAAACATGAGAGGTTATCCTGTACATGTCACTACCCGATCTGCATCCCTGTCCGATCTGCATTGCGCATGTGCGAGATAGTCCGCCATATTGGACAACTCTGTACGGCAACCCAAATAGGACACTTGACACAGTGGCGTTTGGCAAAGCACAAAAAGAAAACAAAAAAAACGAGAGAAATGAGTTATTGTTATTACAACGTGACTTCACTATTATTTAACAACTCTTTTTATTGGTCCTTTTATTGGGTTAAGTAGATTGTCAGAATAAGTGAGAAATGGATTTAACTTCTGTTAGACAGCTATCATGCTGAAGAAATATTGACTGTGAATGTATGCAATATGTATGGCATTAATAATTTATATCTGATGACATTAACTGTGAATGTCCTTCATTTTATTTCAAATAAAATAAAATAACAAAATATTTTTGTATAGATATTTGAGACGTTTATGACTCGCACATGCACGAGGCAAATCGGGCAGCCGTCTAGACGTCAAATGTCCTATTTGAGTTGCCGTATGGAGTTGTCCAATATGGCGGACCATCTCGCACATGCACAATGCGGATCGGGTAGGGATGCGGATCGGGTAGTGACACGTGTAAGAAACTGTGGGTCCTTCTCAGGTCGACTATTTTCATTTCCTCGGTCGTCGGTCCTCGGTATCACCGGAAGTTGATTTGTCTGCGCCATCTTGAGTAGCGTCCCATGGCTCTTATTTCTGCCGGAGGAGCGAGGAGCGAGGAGCGATAATGGAGGAGCGATAACCGAGGAACCACCAGACCATCCTCCGATGAAATCCTCAGATACTCTCCCCGCCCCCTTACTGTGTATCGCTCACTGATTGGACGATGCAGTGCATGCACAGATCTGATGCTTCTTGACATGAGAGCAGTTTCCCAGCGGAGTGAAGAAAACACATGAAACTCACGGGACTCACTCCTCAGTTTATACTGTGTTTTGTTTCAATTAATGTATCATTCAGTTACAAATATGTGATATATCTGAACAACAAAGTGGTGAAAATTTATTATTTATTTATTAGAAACATTTTCATGATCGCTTTTTTGTTTTACATTTTCATTTATTGTCATTTCCATTCAGTCAGTCATTAAGTGCTATTTAACATGTTCATTTGCTACATATCCACACAAACAAACAAAGTGTGCAATCCAATGAATGTTAATCTAACTGGGTTTTGATAGATAACATATCTCTTTTTCTTCTCTGAATTATTTTATTTCTATTGTGCACTCTAATCAATATTAATCTAACTATTGTTCGTTTATACATTTTAAGAATGGCGTTTATCTTTTTTGAGAATGAGTTCTTATTTTATTTTATTTATTTGGTTCTACAACAGATGATACAACTGTATATGTCAGTAAATGTGTACTACAGAGGCAGGGGTGTGTGTGAAAACAACGGGGACAGAGCTGCTGTCAGACATCAGCTGTGCGGTGTCATCACAAACGGACGACGCTTCACGTGACGCTCCGGAGGAAAGGACGTCCCATTGCTCTTAAAACTAATTTCCCTGCTTCTCGTGGTTTCCTTGCGTCTCTCCATGCTTCCCTGGTGGGAGGGACTAAACGCAGGGAAACGACGCAAGTGAGGGACGCAAGGATTCCATTTAATCGACCTGAGAAGGACCCTGTGTCTCCACATATATCAGTGTTTGGTGTACAGTACAGTGACTCCATGCTTGTCTTTCCTTTGTGTTGTGCTCCATCCAGTGGACACTCTGTGCCATAACCCCAGGAAGTGGTGGAAGTGTGTTACTGTAGTAAAACAACAAAAACACAATGAACGCAGTGCTGAGGTCTATATGGTATTATCCTGTTAAACTTGCATTAAATACCACAGTACTATTTTTGCAATACCATTTCTTGACTATTTTTAAATCTGGCTCAAAAGGCCTTATACAAATGTGAGGAGATTTTTCATGCATCACTTTGAGCAACACATCACAGATAAAAGAAGTGGACGAGCCAGCAGTTATTGTTGTTTAGATTCTAAAATTAGATAAAATGTAATCCTGCTTACCTTAAAATATACATATACTGAGTTTGTAAGCACTGAAATAAAAAATAAATAAAAGGCTAATCTTGCCAGATTCATAGATTGGTTTTGATCCTTGACATACGGAAACCCATCAAGTTTTCTATTGTGTTTTTAAGACTTGTTTCCTGTCATCTGAGATAACACTGAACACATTACTCACACAACAACAAAGACCAGTGACCTTGAAATTAGTATATTTATTTTTTATTTAAAATTGTACTATCTTGGATGAAAGACAAAATATTTAATCCGTTTCACATTGAGTTCTTGTTTAGTTCAAAGATTATAAAAATGTGCTGTGAGGCAAATCATTTGAAAAGGCATTTTTCAAAGTATAAGAAAAGGAGGGTTTCGTGTATGCAGGATGAGTTAAAACTGAGAACCTGGGAAGAGGTGTATTCTGGCTTTTTGCCAACCCCCGTTAGTCATGTGACCCTCATCACATTTCACCCAGTTGTTTCTACCACACACAACAAACACACATACGTGTTGACACAATGCAAACAAATGTAGGACATCATGTTGATTCAGCTTTTTATATCACAAAGGGGGAAACTAGTTTTATAAAAAATATGACAAAACTACAGGAAGCAATAGTAGGGCTTAAGTCAAACTGTTATTTCCTTAAAAAAATGTCATTAAATCAAACCTAATTTTTCCTCATATGAGTTGTTGGCATAAATACTTGTATAATACTAAACTCTGTAGTTAGTTACCTCATTGTAAAGAGTAGTTTTAGTGTTATAGTGACTGCCTTCACTCGTAAAAGTGAATGCTATCTCACTGATATCAGCCCCACTGCTTTCTGCTCTACAGCCAATATCCAATCACTGCTAGTGGAAACAAACATTTCATCCTACAAGCTCTTCACACAAAAAGCATCAACTTATATATTTTTTTATGTGAATTAGCCTCAGGAATGTGTCATGAAATAAATGATGTGTAAACCAGGCCTTCCTGTTCAGTGTTTAGTGCTCGAGTCCTTGCTTTCTCAGACCAAACATCTAGTTTATTTACTGTTTTCTTAACTCACAATCACATATTTACAGATGTCTTTGATTCATAAGCCTTTTACCAGTAATCAATATAAAACCTGGCATGTAGATATACAAGTTAACAGTTATTAACCAAACCATTTTAACACAAATGAGGATTTATCATATTATTTAGCTTCATTTTAGTTTTTCTAGCAGTATAACTATTACACACACATTTAGTACACAGTAGAGGCACGTAATAGGCCTTTCTCTTTAAAGCTTTATAACAATTATTATAAACATTTAATGTTATTATCAATTCTAACTATAGCTTGACAATTTGGTGTCATTAGAAACAACCTTTTTTTTAATAAATCTGTAGCTTATCCAACGTTCATATAGATATTCTCCACATGTGTTACGATAAAGTGTTGAAGAGATCATTATTGATTGTAGATAATGAATCCACTTATGTGTTGTATACAGAATCTAAACCATATGTTAATCAATCACCACAGTAAACTTATCTTGTAGAAAATAAGATGGAAACTACAGTTTTGACTCTAAATATCGATGTTTGTTTCCTTGAATGAAACAACAAATCAACATGAAATAAGATGAGTGATTAGGTGACTCAGACAGGAGAGATGATCAGAGGTGCAGTTTTTACGGCCATTTAGCACCAGGACAGAAGTATGGGTAGAGTTTCTCAGTGAAGGAGCAGCCAGTAAAGGAGTAGATCAGAGCTGCAGCATCTACGTCATAAAAGGAGACCAGACCCTCCTCATAATCCACAAACACCCCCACCTTCTGAGGCCGAGACTTCAGAGAGAGAAGACTGGAGGATCATCAGAGCTTCATACTCATCCATTTGTCACCATATAGTCCAGAACCCCCTGAGGGTCAGTGTGATCTCTCCCTTCCTGTTGATCGACTCTCTGGCCACTCCTAAATCCCATCAGTCTTTCCTTTAACTTGAACCTCAAAGTAAATCTGCCTGAAGAGAAACTCTGCTTTCCTAAAACACAATTACATCAGAAAATCTCTCCGGGTTGTCTGGGAGATTCTTTTCCACATCACCATCCGGACTTGTTTTCCATCATCAGACAGGATGAGTTAGGATGTGCTGTATCAGGATCAAGAGTCACATCACTGCGTACTTCTGGACCCTCTTCAGCTCAGCTTCAAGCAGCTTCTTCATCTCTTTACTGAGTGTCTCCTCCAGCTGAACCACAGCTCTCACCACAGTCCCTTCATATGATGATGGAGGGATGCTGACCTTTGTCCAGTCCTTGGTGGGTGATGGGTGTTGGATGTTTAGGGACTGGACACCCTGGAGAAGATGGAGGTGGTCTTCAGACCGTGAGAGCTCAACTTTGCACTTCTCTTCTTCAGCTGAGAGATTTCCTGTTCCAGCTCTTTGATGAAGTCTTCAGCCCGTTTCATTCTCATGTTCTGCTTCCCTTCTATTGTTTGGATGAACTCATTCAGGTTTCTCTCAACAGACTCCTTCAGAGCAGTGAAGACCTGAACCCTTCTGCTACTCTCTGTCTGCATCTTCCTTACTGAGGTCCACTGAGTGTTGATCTCCTCAATCTTCAGTTGTCTCTTCTGGATCATTTCCTGAATTCTAGCCTCTTTCTTTCCCAGCGCTGCCTTCTTCCCTTCATATCCTTCTTTCAGAGGAACCACATCATGCATCTTGTGGTCTAAAACAGTGCAGAGCATACAGACACATGTCTGGTCGGTCTTACAGAACAGCTCCAGAGGTTTATCGTGCTTCGGACACATCCTGTCTTCCAGGTTCTCCACAGGGTCGATCAGCTGATGTCTTTTCAGACCTGACTGTCAGATGAGGCTCCAGGTGAGTCTCACAGTAGGAGGTCAGACACACCAGGCAGGACTTCAGGGCCTTCAGTTTGGTTTCAGTGCAGACGTCACAGGGAACTTCTGCTGGTTTGAAGACTTGTTGCTCTGAGCTGCTGCTGCTGCTGGCTTTCTGTTGAGCCGACTGTCTGAACTGAGCGACCATCTCAGAGATGAAAGTGTTGACCTCAAATCTGGTCTTGTTTAAAAGCTCTTTACACATGGGACACTGGCACCTGTCACTTGTATCCCAGTGTTCAGTGATGCAGTCTTTACAGAAGTTGTGTCCACATGGTATAGTGACTGGATCAGTGAACAAATCCAGACAGATGGAGCAGAGAAACTGATCTTCAGATGGCAGGTAGCTTGCAGCAGCCATATCTACACACATGTGAAAGAAAAGAGAAAACATTTGAAACATCAATTCATAAATATATATTTTTTAAAGAAAGAAGTTTGATAACTTGTAACAAGCCATGAGCAACCGTGACCATTTAACTCTGACAGGTTCAAGCATGCAACTCTGGCAAACAGCAATGAAAATACATGTTTTGTCGAAACATTTTTATTGAAAAATAACACTGCTCTTCTTACTGTGTGACCATTACAATTCATTTCCTCTAGCTGCTTCAATTAAAAGCCTCCAACTGTTTCTCTAATGGAAAGATTTTATTTTGCAACAGCTAGAGGAAATGGGTAAAAGCATTATGTAGGAAGTGATCAGCAAAATGTAATAATAGCAGGAGAGCAGAAGTGAATACAAACGCCTCACCACAGAGATTCAGTTACAAGTAATGTTGTAGTCGAGACAACCTTATCAAATCAAAATCAAATCAAATCAATCAGGTTTTATTTATAAAGCACATTTAAAAGCGATTTTTGGTCGAGCCAAAGTGCTGTACATGTAATAAAAAAACACATTATTACAAAACACAATAAACGACAATAAATTACAACAGATATAACTATAACAGATATAAAACACAGGGAAAAGTCAGGAGTCATGCTCCGCTCTAATTAGAAGGCCAGAGAGAAGAAGTGTGTTTTTAATGTGGATTTAAAAACCCCTAGGGTCTGGGCCGACTCACATGGAGGGGCAAAGTGTTCCAGAGCCTAGGGCCAGCTGCTGCGAAGGCTCGGTGCCCTCGGGTTTTTAGCCTGGTCTTGGGCACTACCAGCAGCTGGTCAGCAGACCTTAAAGCTCTGGCTGGGGTGTAGCGCTGGAGCAGTTCAGTTATATAGGCCGGAGCCAGCCCATTTAGGGCTTTAAAAACAAATAAGAGGACTTTAAAATCATTCTGAACCGAACTGGAAGCCAGTGTAATGAGCCAGAATAGGGGTGATGTGGTCTTATCCGAGACCAAGACCAAGACTTTAAGAGGTCGAGACCAAGTCAAGAATACCTTTATCAGTCCCACGGAGGGGAAATTCACAAAGTACTGAGAGCTGATACAAGACTGTTTAAGCTGTTTAAAGTGGACTCTATATCATATGGTTATGTTGTTAGAGAAAAACAAGTTGGACGTGGTGGAGTTTTCATCTGAGTAGAGCTGAAGTTTTGTGTTAATCCTGCTTGTTGAAAGTGTAAATATAATCAGATGTACTCACCAGTGTTTGACAGAGACTCTGCTGTGTTGTTGAGAAAGATCTGATGAACTCAGTTTGTATTTTCTTTAGACAGAAACAGAGACTAGTCTCGACTGCAGTGTGGCTGCCTCTCTGACTAACTTAACATTTGTACCTGTGACGTGGAAGCTCTCCTCTTTCCAGTGTAGTTCCTCCTCTCACTGTCTGCTGGTTTGTTCCCTCCCTCTGATCAACAGGTTTTCTCTGATAGTTAGGGAGCAAAGGTTCTGCTTCACAGGTGTGTCAAGCTGTTTCTTATCTTCATTATGATCAAGTTTTACTTAAATCAGAAGAGTTCAGTTACATTTATTGGACACACATGTCAGTTAAATGTCATGACATAATCCACATCCATACAACAAGTACAATATGTATCCACTCTAAAACAGAAATCTATATACATACAAATAAACTAAAGGCCTTTAGACATTGAATATGTAACATTAGTGGTCATGATAACAAGGAAGAAGAGTGTTTTCTCTCAGGCAGCATCCCTTATGGATCATTATGGCGTTTTGTTGCCTGAATTAAGCAATCATATTATCCTGTTCTCACTTTTTCCTCGTGAGATATTTGGTCTCGATTGATGAGGTTGTTGCCTAATGCTGAAACATAACATGTTAAATGTCCTCATTAAGCTAAGAAAAAAGAGACGTAGAGAATGATATCTCCAGTGATTGAACCACTTAAATCAAGGTTACTTTACATTTTAAAGGAGCAGTTCAAGCCATGAACAAAATACAAATCTGCTGTTTTACAGGAAGTTGTTAAATCCATTTCTTGGTTTTTAATTTGGATTTCTTTGTGTCTCTGTTATGATGGCGTGGAAGGGTAGGACCCCAAATGCAGACTATCAAAAAAGGTAACAG
Organism: Trematomus loennbergii; assembly: GCA_012861695.1. Taxonomy (NCBI): domain Eukaryota; kingdom Metazoa; phylum Chordata; class Actinopteri; order Perciformes; family Nototheniidae; genus Trematomus; species Trematomus loennbergii. The sequence continues at coordinate 90,729 of JAAOOA010000943.1, forward strand.
GTCTCGTAACAAAAAGCGAGCTTTATTTTCAAAGCTGATCAAAAAACAAGGCATGAAACAAATGGGTTGTACAAAAAACTGACCGTGACCAACATGGAGGGAGACAGGAGAGACAACCGTGACTGACATGGAGGAAGACAGGAAAAACCAACAATGAACCGACAGGGGAACACAGGAAAGACAAGACTAAATACAGGGAGGGGTAATCACAAGACAAGACACAGCTGGGGTAAGAGAGGCAGAAACACAAGGGCAACAGGTGAACACAATCAGACAATCAGACACACCAGGGAAACTAATGACAGGAAGGCAAACAGGAAGAAGGAACAGAGAAGACAGAAGGAGGAAAACATTTCAAACAAAAGGTGGAAAATGAAAACATAAATACAAAACCGTAACAGAACCCCCCCTCAAGGGACGGATTCCAGACGTCCCAAGAAAACCCCCAAAAGTCCAAAAAATTCCAGCAGGGTGGGTGGAGGGGGTCTGGAGGACGGGTTTGGGCTGACAGCCCAGGGGCACAGCGGAGGACCCGGAAGGGGTCTCGGGCGGACGGCCCGGGGGCAAGGCAGAGATCAAGGAGGGGGTCTCGGGCGGACGGCCCGGGGGCAAGGCAGAGTTCAAAAAAGGGCGAAGACCACAGCGGGCGAACTCAGGGGCCGGGCATGAGAGCAAAGGTAGCGGCTGAAAGCGTCAGGAGGCCGGGCTCGAGGGCGAAGGCCACGGCTGGGGAAATCAGGGGGCCGAGCTCGAGGGCGAAGGCCCCGGCACTCAGGGGGCCGGGCTCGAGGGCGAACAAGAAGGCGTCGACGGGACAGCTCCGGAGGAGGGGCAGGAAGGCGCTGACGGGACAGCTCCGGAGGGGGCAGGAAGGTGCTGACGGGACAACTCCGGAGGACGGTCAGGAAGGCCATGACGGGACAGCTCCGGAGGCCGGGCAGGACCCGTTGTTGGCCAGACAGGAACCGGAGCCGACGGAACAGGCGTAGACGGGATCCTGGACATGACATGGACTGGTGTCAATGGGACCCCGGATGGAGCAAGGGCTGGTGTCGACTGGACCTCCAACGGAACAGGACACAGAGTTGGCAGGACCCCCGGTGGAACAGGTGTCGGCGGGACCTCCAACAGGACAGGACACAGAGTTGGCAGGACCCCCGGCGGGACAGGTGTCGGCGGGACCCCCAACAGAACAGAACATGGAGCTGGCAGGACCCCCGGCGGGACAGGTGTCGGCGGGACCCCCAACAGGACAGGACATGGTGTAGGAAATCTGGTGGAGCAGGTGTCGGCGGGACCCCCAACAGTACAGGATCTGGTGTTGGCAGGAAACCTGGCGGAGCAGTAGTCGGCGGGACCCCCAACGGGACAGGACATGGGGTTGGCAGGACCCACAGCTGAACAGGTGTCGGCAGGACCCCCAACGATACTGGACGTGGAGTTGGCAGGACCCTCAGCGGAACCCCCAACGGCACATGACACAGGGTTGGCAAGACCCCGGCAGAAGAGTAGTCGGCGGGACCCCCAATGGGACAGGACATGGAGTTGGCAAGACTCCCGGCAGGAGAGTAGTCGGCGGGACCTCCAACGGCACAGGACATAGGGTTGGCAGGACCCCCGGCAGAAGAGTAGTCGGCGGGACCTCCAACAGCACAGGACATAGGGTTGGCAGGACCCCCGGCAGAAGAGTAGTCGGCGGGACCCCCAACGGGACAGGACATAGGATTGGCAAGACCCCCGGCAGAAGAGTAGTCGGGGGACCCCCAATGGGACAGGACATGGAGTTGGCAAGACCCCGGCAGGAGAGTAGTCGGCGGGACCTCCAAGGCACAGGACATAGGGTTGGCAGGACCCCCGGCAGAAGAGTAGTCGGCGGGACCTCCAACAGCACAGGACATAGGGTTGGCAGGACCCCCGGCAGAAGAGTAGTCGGCGGGACCCCCAACGGGACAGGACATAGGATTGGCAAGACCCCCGGCAGAAGAGTAGTCGGCGGGACCCCCAATGGGACAGGACATGGAGTTGGCAAGACCCCCGGCAGGAGAGTAGTCGGCGGGACCTCCAACAGCACAGGACATAGGGTTGGCAGGACCCCCGGCAGAAGAGTAGTCGGCGGGACCCCAATGGGACAGGACATGGGTTGGCAGGACCCCCGGCAGAAGAGTAGTCGGCGGGACCCCAACGGACAGGACATGGAGTTGGCAAGGACCCCGGCAGGAGAGTAGTCGGCGGGACAGGACATGGAGTTGGCAAGACCCCCGGCAGAGAGTAGTCGGCGGGACCTCCAACAGCACAGGACATAGGTTGGCAGGACCCCCGGCAGAAGAGTAGTCGGCGGGACCCCAATGGGACAGGACATGGAGTTGGCAAGACCCCCGGCAGGAGAGTAGTCGGAGGGACCTCCAACAGCACAGGACATAGGGTTGGCAGGACCCCCGGCAGAAGAGTAGTCGGCGGGACCCCAACGGGACAGGACATGGAGTTGGCAGGCCCCCCGGCAGAAGAGTAGTCGGCGGGACCTCCAACGGTACAGGACATGGGGTAGGCGTCGGCCGTAGAGCCAACAGGACACGGGGGGCTGGCGTCGGCCGGAGAGCCAACAGGAGACGAGGTGCTGGAGTCGGCCGGACCACCGACAGGACACGAGGGGCTGGAGTGGACCGGGGACCAGAACTGGGGCTGGAACCATGGCTGCTGGGGCCAGAACTGGGCCGGAACCATGGCTGCTGGGGCCGGAACCATGGCCGCTGGGGCCAGAACTGGGGCCGGAACCATGGCTGCTGGGCACGGAACAGAAGCCTGGACCCTGGCTGTGTGAGCCAGGTAATGGAGCACAGAAGCATGGCTGTGGGCCGGCACTGGTGCACGGATCCATGGCTGCGTGGGCCGGCACTGGACCACGAGCCGGCCCTCCCGACCTTGCGTTTCTCCGAGGCCCCCTGGAGGCTCCGTGGACCTCCAAACGCCAGGCGGGATCCCAAAAAAGGGCCAGAGAATGGAGCTGGAACCACTGGAGCACGGGCTGGAATCTTGGTCTTGCGTCTCCTAGAGATTCTTTGGAGGATCTGTGGGCCTCCCAGGCCTGGTCATACCCCAGGAAAGGGTTAGAGGCTTCGGACAAGTCCTCAGGACTACTTGTGAAAGTTGTAGCCACTCAGGCAACATGCTCCTAAGCCAGGGCTGGCGAGCAACCTCCTGACGTGCCTCCTTCAACGCAGCCTCTCTACCACGTCTAGAAGAGGCGCCATTCCAGGTATAAAAAATGTACTCCAGAGAGTAACCCAAGACATTCTGCCTGTAGAGCAAAACGATCCGAGTCTGCTGAGTCCAAAGCTGGTCGGTTCATTCTGTTATGATGGCGTGGAAGGTTAGGACCCAAATGCAGACTATCAAAAAAGGTAACAGGTCTCGTAACAAAAAGCGAGCTTTATTTTAAAAGCTGATCAAAAACAAGGCATGAAACAAATGGGTTGTACAAAAAACTGACCGTGACCAACATGGAGGGAGACAGGAGAGACAACCGTGACTGACATGGAGGAAGACAGGAAAAACCAACAATGAACCGACAGGGGAACACAGGAAGAGACAAGACTAAATACAGGGAGGGGTAATCACAAGACAAGACACAGCTGGGGTAAGAGAGGCAGAAACCAAGGGCAACAGGTGAACACAATCAGACAATCAGACACACCAGGGAAACTAATGACAGGAAGGCAAACACAGGAAGAAGGAACAGAGAAGACAGAAGGAAAACATTTCAAAACAAAAGGTGAAAATGAAACATAAATACAAAACCGTAACAGTCTCTGTCGCAGGAAGGAGAAAGCAGCAGGTAGCCACAGACCGGGGCGGGCATGGCAAAGGTGAGCACAAACAGTCCTTATCGTGTTGTAACGCTTCCTCTTATCTCCTGTCAATCATTTACAGTGTGCTTCATAGTAAATGAAATGGTTAAGTTGCAAATATATACAAATATTTCTTAGTTTCTCAAATATATAAAACATTTTACCTGAGGAAATCTCTGTGCAAACATCTCTGTATATTATTTACCATATTATTGTTGTTGTTGTTGTTATATCACTGATATTTGGTTTTCTCTTTGAAACTTATAAATTCAAGAATTCCATAAAAATACAATCCATAATTCAGATTATGTACCAACATTAATTATTATTATTATTGTAGTTATTATCAGTAGTGTTATTAGTATTAGTATGATAAAAGTTATTCTAATACAATTATTATTATTATTGTATTAGAAAAAATATATTATTTAATTATTATTATTAGTTATATATAATAATAATATATTTAATTGAATTTTTGTAATTATTATTATTTAATTATAATAATAATATTTTAGTATAATTGGTAAACACTATTTTTAGGTTTTTATTTTAAAAGCAGAACCTCTTTACTTCCTGTATTAGTCTTTTATATTATATATGATTGATCTAGTCTATATTGTGTTGCATTGTTGGAGGAGCCTGATCTCTATGGTTTCCCTTGCCAAAGCTGTGCTGTATCGAGTGTGCATTTCACAAGAAGCGTTTGCATCTTGAAAGTACGAGTGGCTCACAGATCGATCTGATTATTGATCCTCAGAAACTGTTTGACTTCCTGTTGCTCTTTGTCCCGCAGCTCCCCGTCCTGAAGGACGCTGGAGGCGGTGCAGAAGTTCTTCCTGGAGGAGATCCAACTAGGGGAGGAGCTGCTGGCTCAGGGTAACCACACCACACACACACACACACACAACACACACACACACACACAACCACACACAAACCACACCACACACACACACACACACACCACACACACACACACCACACACACCACACACACACCACACACACACACACACACACACACACACACACACACACACACACACACACACACACACACACACACACACACACACCACACACACACACACACACACACACACACACACACACCATGTTTCCATCACTTCAGGGGACATTACATTGACTTATATGCATTTCCTGGAGACTTATCCTAACCTTAACCATAACCAACACATGCCTAACCCTACCCTAACCAGGTTAAGGTGAACCAAGTCTTCACCTAAATTAATGATCCCCCTTATGTCCCCATAAGGGAGGCGAGTCCCCACACCTGACTGTGTAAACAGATTTAGGTCCCCACAAGGATAGTAATGCTAGGTCACACTTACACACCTCCACACACAACACCTCAAACACCTCCACACACACACACACACACACACACAGCCGTGTACTGACAGCGCAGCGCGTCATATATTTCCTGAATGAAAGTCAACTAATATTAGACAAATATGAAGACGTTCAACTTTAAACATCCATGACTTAAACACTTTATCCAGGATAAAGCCACATAGCTGCACCTGCAAGGTGAATACTGCTGGTAAAACAAAAGTGTTTGAATGCGTACATTAACAGGTTTATGATATCACAGCCCCGTCAAGACACGAGTGGATCTGACTTGAATTACATTTGACTCAAGTGTTTCGTCAACTTAATGTGTTGCTTAAAATAATACTTCTGCATACAGTAGGCTATGTGACACTGTGAGTGTTGCACGGCCAGATACGGCTCAAGAAGCTGACTCAAATAAGGAAATATATGATACTTATGATGTGATATCATGTGATATGAATGATAATGGGACACATCGACGTCTGCACTCACAGTGCCGCGGACTGTAGGCTACGTAATGTTACTTTGATCCGGTTACTTATGTTGTGGCAGATATTTAAGTAGCTTTCTTAACACTAATGTTATAATAGTCAGATTGCTCTGAAGATGGGAGGTGATATTCTATTCATTTTTCACGTTCACACAGTCGGTGATTTTGGCCGGCCGTCTTCCTGCAACAGAGTTTAAACTGTATTTCCTTTCTCCTGTCATATGAATTGATCGCTTTAAACTCCGCACACTGAGCTCTGATTGGTCAGCAAACAGTGCTTTTATCCTGGAACCTATCCTGCGCCGGAGGCTAGCCGTTCAGAATAAGTTATCTAGCCCGCTAAGAAGTGAACGCGTCCTAGGACCGGAAATCCAGGTAGTTAGCTCGCTAAGCGAAATCCTGCTTCGTAGTATAGGCCCCAGGTATCACATGTTGCTGCTGGATAGGTGCTTTGTCTAGGCAAGAATTTTAGCTGTGCAGTTTATTTTCTTAGGTTTCGTCAATTAAAGAAAAGGAATAATGTTCTTACATCTTCTCTTGCCTGGTAAAAGAAACATATTCTATTTCTCCACATGTCTACGTATAACACCAATCCCCCGTTTTCCACCTTCAACGAAAAATAAACAAATACTCAAAGTAACTAAATAAATTACTCTAAATCAATTTTTCTATATTAATATGTTTAACTATTAAATACAAAAAAAAGTATAAATAGCTCCGACACTGTTTTTGGATCTCCATTAATCTTCCTGTTCACAAAGCATTAAAAAAACATTATAAGGATTTTAGCCTTACAAGACCATTTACATGCACTAAAACCTATAGAACCACTACAGGAAAGGGAAACCCCCAAAAGAATACTTCCCTCACCAATTAACTTAAAAAATCTGCATAAAATATAAACAAAAACACTTCCCTGACTCTCATCTTCATCCTGATTGGTTACTTCCTCTCTGTTAACGCTTGTTGTTTCCTGTCCTTCAGCGTATCGTGAGTGCACAGAGTCTGAGCGAGGACGATATAGAATGAGAGGATCGAAAGGAAAACCCCTTCTTCCGCTTCATCCTCCTCCTCTTCCTCACGTGGACCCCTCCTCTCATGGCGACCTGCCAACTCCTCGGCCTCCATCACTCCGGCCGACGTCCATCACTTCCCATCGACGTGTCCTCTCGGGAATATAGTTTTTTATTCCAGCTTTAACCATGACAGTAGTGTCTGTTTGTTTTTTTACTTAAATTACCTGTTTTGGGGTATGAAGAGTTTCCTTATCATAACTGACAGAGAATTATGTAAATGTGTGTGTCATCCGCATAGCTATGGTAACTTATTAACTTATTTTGTTGTTTTTCATTATCTGAGCCAGTGGTAGGATGTAGATGTTAAACTTTGAGAAGAGGCCCCAAGATGGAGCCTTGAGTAACCCCACATGTCATATTTGTCAACTCAGATGTGTATTTACCTATAGAAACACAACGTTTTGCTGTCCTTTAAGTAGGATTCAAACCAATTTAGAACTGTTGCCGAAAGTCCCACCCAGTTTTCCAGTCGGTCTAGTAATATGTTGTGGTCAACAGTGTCAAACGCAGCACTGAGATCTTATAATACTAACACTGAAGTTCTACCACTGTCTGTGTTTAAGTGGATGTCATTGAAGACCTTTACAAGAGCAGTCTCAGTGCTGTGGTTTATAGTCATAGTTGAAATTGGAAAACCCATTTGTCCTTGTCAACATGAGAGGTTATCCTGTACATGTTTGTCACAACTGTGTCTCCTCATATATCAGTGTTTGGTTTACAGTACAGTGACTCCATGCTTATCTCTCCTTTGTGTTTGGTCCATCCAGTGGACACTGCGCCAGAACACCAGGAAGTGGTGGAAGTGTGTTTACTGTAGTGTAGTACAACAACAACAACACAATGAACTCAGTGCTGAGGTTTATATGGTATTATCCTGTTCAAATTGTATTAAATACCACTGTACTATTTTTGCAATGCCATTTCTTGACTATTTTAAAATCTGGCTTTGAAAGGCCTTATAAAAATGTGAGGAGATTTTTCATGCATCACTTTGAGCAACAAATAAAACAGCAGTTATTGTTTTTTAGATTCTAAAATCAGATAAAAATGTAATCCTGCTTACCTTAACATACATAAACTGAATTTTGAACCACTGAAATAAAAATACAAATAAAAGGACATTTTTTTTAATCTTGCCTGATTTATAGATGGTTTTGATCCTTGACATACAGAAACCCATCAAGTTTTCTATTGTTTTTTTAAGACTTGTTTCCTGTCATCTGAAATAACACTGAACACATTCCTCACACAAACAACAAAGACCAGTGACCTTGAAATTATTTTTTATTTAGAATTGTACTTGTCAAGACTGTTATCTTGGATGAAAGACAAAATTTAATCCGTTTCACATTGAGTTCTTGTTGAGTTCATGATTATAAAAATGTGCTGGGAGGGAAATCATTTGAAAGGCATTTTTTCAAAGTATAAGAAAAGGAGAGTTTCGTGTATGCATGATGAGTTAAAACTGAGAACCTGGGAAGAGGTGTATTGTGTGTCATGTGACCCTCATCACATTTCACCCAGGTGTTTCTACCACACACGCAACAAACACACATGAGCATATGTTGACACAATGTAAACAAATGTAGGACATCATGTTGATTCAGCTTTTTATATCACAAAGGGGGAAACTAGTTTTATAAAAAGATGGCAAAACTACAGGAAGCAAATGGTAGGCTTAAGTCCAACTGCTATATCCTTAAAACATGTCATTAAATCAAACCCCATTTTTCCTTTGATGAGTTGTTGGCATAAATACTTGTATAATACTAAACTCTGTAGAAGTTACTTCATTGTAAAGAGTAGTTTTTAGTGTTATAGTGACTGCCTTCACTCGTAAAAGTGAATGCTATCTCACTGATATTAGCCCCACTGTTTTCTGCTCTACAGCCAATATCCAATCACTGATAGTGGAAACACACATTTCATCCTACAAGCTCTTCACACAAAAAGCCATCAACATATATTTTTTAATGTGAATTAGCCTCAGGAAATGTGTCATGAAATACAAATGATGTGTAAACCAGGCCTTCCTGTTCAGTGTTTAGTGCTCGAGTCCCTGCTTTCTCAGACCAAACATCTAGTTTATTTGACTGTTTTCTTAACTCACAATCACATATTTACAGATGTCTTTGATTCATAAGCCATTTTACCAGTAATCAATATAAAACCTGGCATGTAGATATACAAGTAACAGTTATTAACCAAACCATTTTTAACAAAATTAGGATTTATCATATTATTTAGCTTCATTTTTACTTTTTCTAGCAGTATAACTATTACACACATTTTATTAAGTACACAGTAGAGGCACGTAATAAGCCTTTCTCTTTAATTAAGCTTTAACAATTGATTATAAACATTTAATGTTATTATCAATTCTAACTATAGCTTGACAAATTTGGTGTGATTAGAAACAACCTTTTTTTTAATAAATCTGTAGCGTTATCCAACGTTCATATAGATATTCTCCACATGTGTTACGATAAAGTGTTGAAGAGATCATTATTGGATTGTGGGAGTAGAATTAATCATCCAGTTATGTGTTGTATACAGAATCTAAACCATATGTTAATCATCACCACAGTAAACTTATCTTGTAGAAAATAAGATGGAAATTCTACAGTTTTGACTCTAAATATCGATGTTTGTTTCCTTGAATAAAACAAATCAACACATGAAATAGATGAGTGATTAGGTGACTCTGACAGGAGAGATGATCAGAGGTGCAGAGTTTTTACGGCCATATTTAGACCAGGACTGAAGTATGGGTAGATTTCTCAGTGAAGGAGCAGCCAGTAAAGGAGTAGATAAGAGCTGCAGCATCTACGTCATAAAAGGAGACCAGACCCTCCTCATAATCCACAAACACCCCCACCTTCTTGGCCGAGACTTCAGAGAGAGAAGGACTGAGGACAAGAGCTTGTACTCATTTACATTCTCAACCATAAGTCCAGTAACCCCCTGAGGGCTCAGTGTGGTCACTTCTTTCCTGTTGATCGACTCTCTGGCCACTCCTAAATCCCATTCAGTCTTTCCTTTAACTTGAACCTCAAAGTAATTGCCTGAAGAGAAACTCTGCTTTCCTAAAACAAATACATTCAGAAAATCTCTCGGGTTGTCTGGGAGATTTTTCACATCACCATCACGGACTTGTTTCCATCACGACAGGATGAGATTAGGATGTGCTGTATCAGGATCAAGAGTCACATCCACTGCATACTTCTGGACCCTCTTCAGCTCAGCTTCAATCAGCTTCTTCATCTCTTACTGAGTGTCTCCTCCAGCTGAACCACAGCTCTCACCACAGTCCCTTCATATGATGATGGAGGGATGCTGACCTTTGTCCAGTCCTTGGTGGGTGATGGGTGTTGGATGTTTAGGGACTGGACACCCTGGAGAAGATGGAGGTGGTCTTCAGAGCGTGAGAGATGCTCAACTTGCACTTCTCTTCTTCAGCTGAGAGATTTCCTGTTCCAGCTCTTTGATGAAGTCTTCAGCCGTTTCATTCTCATGTTCTGCTTCCCTTCTATTGTTTGGATGAACTCATTCAGGTTTCTCTCAACAGACTCCTTCAGAGCAGTGAAGACCTGAACCCCTTCTGCTACCTCTCTGTCTGCATCTTCCTTACTGAGGTCCACTGAGTGTTTGATCTCCTCAATCTTCAGTTGTCTCTTCTGGATCATTTCCTCAATTCTAGCCTCTTTCTTTCCCAGCGCTGCCTTTTACCTTCATATCCTTCTTTCAGAGGAACCACATCATGCATCTTGTGGTCTAAAACAGTGCAGAGCATACAGACACATGTCTGGTCGGTCTTACAGAACAGCTCCAGAGGTTTATCGTGCTTCGGACACATCCTGTCTTCCAGGTTCTCCACAGGGTCGATCAGCTGATGTCTTTTCAGACCTGACATTGTCAGATGAGGCTCCAGGTGAGTCTCACAGTAGGAGGTCAGACACACCAGGCAGGACTTCAGGGCCTTCAGTTTGGTTTCAGTGCAGACGTCACAGGGAACTTCTGCTGGTTTGAAGACTTGTTGCTCTGAGCTGCTGCTGCTGCTGCTGGCTTTCTGTTGAGCCGACTGTCTGAACTGAGCGACCATCTCAGAGATGAAAGTGTTAACGTGCAGCTCAGGTCTTGTGTAAACTCTTTTTACACATGGGACACTGGCACCTGTCACTTCTATCCCAGTGTTCAGTGATGCAGTCTTTACAGAAGTTGTGTCCACATGGTATAGTGACTGGATCAGTGAACAAATCCAGACAGATGGAGCAGAGAAACTGATCTTCAGATCTTAGGTAGCTTGCAGCAGCCATATCTACACATGTAATGAGGAAAACATTTGAAACATCAATCATCAATTCATATCATATATTGTTTTAAAGAAAGAAGTTTGATAACTTGTAACAAGCCATGAGCAACCGTGACCATTTAACTCTGACAGGTTCAAGCATGCAACTCTGGCAAACAGCAATGAAAATACATGTTTTGTCGATAATTTTTATTGAAAAATAACACTGCTTACTGTGTAGAAGAATATAATTGGGAGGGATGAAACCCTCTGCAATGGTCACACATGCACACACAGTGAAATTTGTTCTCTGCATTTAACCCATCGTAGTACCAGGAGTCTAGTACCAGGAGCAGTGGGCAGCTATTGCACAGCGCCCATAACAACTCATTTCCTCTAGCTGTTCCACATTAAAAGCCTCCAACTGTTTCTCTAATGGAAAATTTTATTTTGAAACAGCTAGAGGAAATGGGTAAAGCTTTATGTAGGAAGTGATCAGCAAAATGTAATAAGAGCAGGATAGCAGAAGTGAATCAAACGCCTCACCACAGAGATTCAGTTACAAGTTACTAAAGTACTTAGAGCTGATACAAAGAGACTGTTTAAGCTGTTTAAGTGGACTTTACATCATATGTTATGTTGTTAGAGAAAAACAAGTTGGACAAAGGGTGGAGTTTTCGTCTGAGTAGAGCTGAAGTTTTGTGTTAATCCTGCTTGTTGACAGTGTAAAATAATCAGCTGTACTCACCAGTGTTTGACAGAGACTCTGCTGTGTTGTTGAGAAAGATCTGATGAACTCAGTTTGTATTTTCTTTAGACAGAAACGGAGACTAGTCTCGACTGCAGTGTGGCTGCCTCTCTGACTAACTTAACTTTCGTTTCCTGAGTGTGACGTGGAAGCTCTCCTCTTTCCAGTGTGTTCCTCCTCTCACTGTCTGCTGGTTGTTCCCTCTCTGATCAACAAGGTTTTCTCTGATAGTTAGGGAGCAAAGGTTCTGCTTCACAGGTGTGTCAAGCTGTTTCTTATCTTCATTATGACTAAGTTTTACTTAAATCAGAAGAGTTCAGTTACATTTATTGGACACACATGTCAGTTAAATGTCATGGATGACTAATCCACATCCATACAACAAGTACAATATGTATCCACTCTAAAACAGAAATCTATATACAATCAAATAAACCAAAGGCCTTTTAGACATTGAATATGTAACATTAGTGGTCATGATAACAAGGAAGAAGAGTGTTTCTCTCAGGCAGCATCCCTTATGGATCATTATGGCATTTTGTTGCCTGAATTAAAGCAATCATATTATCCTGTTCTCACTTTTTCCTCGTGAGATATTGGGTCTCGATTGATGAGGTTGTTGCCTAATGCTGAAACATAACAACATGTTAAATTGCCTCATTAAGCTAAGAAAAAAAGAGACAGTAGAGAATGATATCTCCCAGTGATTGAACCACTTAAATCAAGGTTACTTTACATTTTAAAGGAGCAGTTAAAGCCATGAACAAAATAAAAATCTTGCTGTTTTACAGGAAGTTGTTAAATCCATTTCTTGGTGAATCATCTTGGTTTTTAATTTGTATTTCTTTGTGTCTCTTCGCAGGAAGGAGAAAGCAGCAGGTAGCCACAGAGAGGGCGGGCATGGCAAAGGTGAGCACAAACAGTCCTTATCGTGTTGTAACGCTTCCTCTTATCTCCTGTCAATCATTTACAGTGTGCTTCATAGTAAGAGGAAAATGTTAAGTTGCAAAATATATACAAATATTTCTTAGTTTCTCAAATATATAAAACATTTACCTGAGGAAATCTCTGTGCAAACATCTCTGTATATTATTTACCATATTATTGTTGTTGTTGTTGTTGTATATCACTGATATTTAGTTTTTCTCTTTGAAACTTATAATTCAAGAATTCCATAAAAATACAATCCAAAATTCAGATTATGTACCAACATTAATTATTATTATTATTGTAGTTAGTATTGTTATTAGTATTAGTATGATAAAAGTTATTCTAATACAATTATTATTATTATTATTATTAGAACAAATATATTATTTAATTATTATTATTATGTATTATAATAATAATAATATATTTATTACATTTTTGTAATATTATTATTTAATTATAATAATAATATTTTAGTAGAATTGGTAAACACTATTTTTAGGTTTTTATATTAAAAGCAGAACCTCTTTACTTCCTGAATTAGTCTTTTATTTTATATTATATTATGATGTATCTAGTCTATATTGTGTTGAATTGTTGGAGGAGCCTGATCTCTATGGTTTCCCTTGCCAAAGCTGTGCTGTATCGAGTCCACATTTCACAAATCTCACAGATCAGATCTGATTATTGATCACTCAGAAACACTTTGACTTCCTGTTGCTGACGGCTGTTTGTCCCGCAGCTCCCCGGCTAAACAGGCCGAAACTCACTCAGCCAGTCCAACATTCCAGCATCAACAGTCTTCAAATGCCAACTGCTGCCATAGAGAAGCCCACCCTGAGTCCTGAAGCTTATTTGTACCTTTAGGAGATTGTGTCCAATATGTCTGACATATCCCATACAAATCTAATCTTTTTTTAAATGTTATATTTTGATTACATGCAGCAACATTTGCACAAAAGGTGGAGCAAGATTGTCTTCAAACAAAAAAATACAGGTATAGTTAAATATTGACAGCTCTACTCACCCTTGTAGCAGAGACCCTGATGTGTAGTTGAGTAAGAGCTGACGACTGGATGAGTTTAGTATTAATTTATAGAGAAACAGAATTGTCTCCACTGTTGAAACACTACTGCAAAACTTGCAGACCTTGAGTTTGATCTAAGGATTATATGTTGCCCTTCCAGTTTTGCCCCGCCTCTTACTGCAGCTCTTTTGGTTAGGTTTTATCTTCCTCATGTTTAGACATTATTAACCCTTGTGTTGTGTTCGAAAGCTGTTACTGTTCATGGTGTCAATTTTGACCCATGATGTATCTCAGTCCAAAACACTCCAAAATAATGACTTCATCCGATATTGTTTTAACTACATCATAACTAACTTATTATGCATTCATAACCGTACTGTTGTAATTTTTTTTATGGCCCCAAAACACATACACACATATTTAAGTAAAACATTTGATTATATTCGCTCATTATATTCCTTATGGTGAAGACAGTGGATAATGATGTTACCTGACTATAATAGACTTAATAGACTTAACATTATTGTTACAGTGGATGAAGGGGGAGGGGTGTCTAAAGTCAAAGATGAATCTTGATTGGGTCAAATTTGACCCCGAGTCACCCAAACAATGCTGCTGGGTCTCCCCAGACCCGAACACCAAATTATACACTTTTTTTTTAGAGACTTTCAGACTTGGCTAAAATGTCAAAATCAGTTTTGTAGAGTTTATATATGTGTTGTGGAGGATATCATGAAGCCTTGTTCCGATAAAAAAAACTAGAGCGTAGTTATTATATAATTTGAACTTGAAACGGGTCACGGGAGACCCGAACACAACATAAGGGTTAAAGTGACATACACATTTTCCCTGGCTTAAAAGCAAAAGGGGATACTGTTCCAGTTTAAATTTGACGTTTTTAATATGTGAATTTCTGATTCCAATTGTGTGTACTGGGCATTTAAAAAAACAAACAAGGAAACTGTTTACCCATTCAAATCACAGACCAGTTTAGTCGACTTGTATTGTTACAGGTCTACGTGTTGCAGGGAGCTTTGATAGTCTGGTCATTTGCTGTACCACATTACCAAAAAGCTTTGCCAACTAGATGAGTTTAGAATACAAACTCTGCGTCTGATAATCGCTAATGATACATAACCAATGCAATGTGTGCTTATTGAAGTAGGACGAAACACATGTTGTAATACTGTTTGCAGTCTATACAGGCCTAAAACTTCCTTTATATCGTTCAGACATCTCCAAACAAACCAGTTATTAATGTCAGTGAACTGATGCCAAAGTTAATGCCCCACCCTGAGGCTGAGTTTCCACAGAGGAAAGTTGTCTGATGGCTGCATCAATCAAAATGCATAGGCTATAGTATATTATTTATTCAGACAGAGGAGAATCAAAATATTTGTTGGGTAACACTTTATATTAAGGTACACAAATTCACCATCAACTAGTTGTTAATTAACATGCATATTAGCAGTATATTGGCTCTTTATTAGTCATTATAAAACTTATTAATGCCTTATTCTACATGACCATATTCTACAAGTAATAGGCCATTAGTTGAGAGTGTTTCCTCAATAACCCTCTAATTAGTGCTTATTTACTGCAAGTAAGGAAGTTGTTGTACGTTTTGGTCTTAATATGCTCTGCTCAATATTTGACTGCTGCCATAGAAAAAGCCCCACCCAGAGTCCTGAAGCTTATTTGTACCTTTAGGAGATCGGGTCCAATATGTCTGACATATCCCTAATCGATAGATTTATGATTAGAAAATTATTAAAGTAGGGTAGACATGTGGAGATTATCCGACTGAACAAAACATGATCCGTCTCTTAAATGTGTCTCAACCACAGACCTTATTTCGAGCTATTTTCCTAAATCTTATGGAGAAATTACATTGCTTTTTTGTCGATGGAACCGGAAGAAGCTTACTTCCGGGTTTTTGGACGCGTCACTGTGGCACTCTATAAGGCAGTAGTACCACAATAATAGTAATTCTCCCATAATAACACTTAACAAATATGATCTATTCTTATGTAACAAGACATGATACTATAAGTGTTAATTAAGTCTAAATAACTCAAAATGAGGTATTTCTATCTTAGAATATGTTCAAGGCTGAGAACACATATGCAGCCTGTACTTTTTAATAAAACTGATTTTTAACAGAGTTTATGTATTTGTGATCATACTGTGGGACCTGCTTGTATGTACTTACACAATAGGTGTTCTGTTCTCTCTATGTGTTGTCCTGTCTCAGTGTGAACATAGATTAAACAGCCAGCCAAACTCTTTTGAGAGCCAGGGAATGAGCAGCTATGCTCCTTTATTGACTTATCTGACATTCAAACGGAGGGATACTATAAAAAAAAGTTAAAAAGGCACTTACTAACCTTTTTTTTATAATTTTCTAATCATAAATCTAATCGATAGATTTGTGATTGATAGATTTATGATTAGAAAATTATAAAAGTAGGGTAGATATGTGGAGATTATCCGACTGAACAAACCGTGATCCGTCTCTTAAATGTGTGTCAACCACAGACCTTATTTCCAGCTATTTTCCTAAACCCTATGGAGAAATTGCTTTGCTTTTTTGTCGAGGGAACCGGAAGAAGCTTACTTCCGGGTTTTAGGACGCGTCACTGTGGCACTCTATTGAGGAAAAACTCTCAACTAATGGCCTATTACTTGCAGAATACGGTCATGTAGAATAAGGAATTAATAAGTGTTTTATAATGACTAATAAAGAGCCAATATACTGCAATATGCATGTTAATTAACAACTAGTTGATGGTGAATTTGTGTACCTTAATATAAAGTGTTACCAACCTGATGAACTCAGTTAGTTTTAGGTTCCTTTTGAGAGAAACCAATGTGTCTTATTCCTTTCAACTACTACCTGTTACTGCAGCTCTTTTTAGAGGGATTTTGATTCTCAACTTTCAGAGTTTTCCTGACTTTACATGAGGTGAAGATGTTACTGTACCTATAGATGAGTTTATTTTGTTAAAGCGAATCACTGAGCTCTGTAGGCACTCTATGAGAAGCAGAAGAGTAAGAATACTTTATATCACTTACTACCCTTAGCCCAAAAAATCTTCCTGGTTAATTAGGATCATTGATGGATGCCTTTAAGCATTTTTAGGGTGGTTAGAAAAATGTAAACTGTTGTAACATCAGGATTATTTTTTGCCTCCAACTAAAATCTCTTGACAAAGAAATATGCAGGTAGCATGGTCATAGTTGAACTATTACATTGAACACCATTGGAAAAACCCATTTGTCCTTGGTCAACACGAGAGGTTATCCTGTACATGTTTGTAACAAACTGTGTTTCCTCATATATCAGTGTTTGGTTTACAGTACAGTGACTCCATGCTTATCTTTCCTTTGTGTTGTGCTCCATCCAGTGGACACTCTGTGCCAGAACACCAGGAAGTGGTGGAAGTGTGTTACTGTAGTGTAGTACAACAACAACAACAACAACACAATGAACTCAGTGCTGAGGTCTATATGGTATTATCCTGTTAAACTTGCATTAAATACTAGATATTTTTCATGCATCACTTTGAGCAACAAATAAAACAGCAGTTATGGTTGTTTAGATTCTAAAATCAGCTCAAATGTAATCCTGCTTACCATAAAATATGCATATACTGAATTTTGAACCACTGATATAAGACATAAAATAAAAGGCTATTTGCCATGTTTTTTTAAAATCTTGCCTGATTTATAGATTGGTTTTGATCCTTGACATACGGAAACCTATCAAGATTTCCTATTGTGTTTTTAAGACTTGTTTCCTGTCATCTGAAATAACACTGAACACATTACTCACAAGTAGTAGTACTGATGCCACTTCAATCACATTAGTATGCATAAAAAGTGACAGGTCACATCCCCCACTATGTATGCTAATGAGCCCCTTTGATATGCTAATGAGCCCCTTTGTTCGAGGTGTTATCACGTGTAGGTGTGATATCACAGATAGGTGTGATATCCTTTGATATGAGGGGTGAGGTGTTGTAACATGTTGGTGTGATATTCCCCATTGTAGTAGATCCTTTGTTATCTAATCTAATTAGCCTTTGATGTCTGACCCTTTGATGTCTATCCTTTGATGTGAGGGGTGAGGTGTTGTAACATGTAGGTGTGATATTCCCCCTTGTAGTAGATCCTTTGTTGTCTAATCTAATTAGCCTTTGATGTCTGCCCCTTTGTTGTCTAATCTAATTAGCCCTTTGATGTCTATCCTTTGATGTGAGGGGTGAGGTGTTGTGACATGTAGGTGTGATATTCCCCCTTGTAGTAGATCCTTTGTTGTCTATCCTTTGATGTGAGGGGTGAGGTGTTGTGACATGTAGGTGTGATATTCCCCCTTGTAGTAGATCCTTTTGTTGTCTAATCTAATTAGCCTTTATGTCTGCCCTTTGTTGTCTAATCTAATTACCCTTTGATGTCTGTCCTTTGATGTAAGGGGGGTGAGGTGTTGTAACATGTAGGTGTGATATCACACCGACGTGTTATAAGCCTTTGATGTGAGGGGTGAGGTGTTGTAACATGTAGGTGTGATATTCCCCTTGTAGTAGATCCTTTGTTGTCTAATCTAATTAGCCTTTGATGTCTGCCCCTTTGTTGTCTAATCTAATTAGCCTTTGATGTCTATCCTTTGATGTGAGGGTGAGGTGTTGTGACATGTAGGTGTGATATTCCCCCTTGTAGTAGATCCTTTGTTGTCTAATCTAATTAGCCTTTGATGTATGTCCTTTGATCAGTGTTTGTAACTAGTATTAAGACAGTCTCTTTGAAGTTGTGTGAGACTGTCTCGCACCCCGTCCTCCTCCCACCCCGTCCCCCTCTCACCTCTTCTGTCACCCCCTTCCTTTTGCTGTGATGTCAGAAGATAGAGGTGGGGGTGGAGTTAGGTAAAAAAGAAATCCGTGCAAACTAGATAAAAAGCCAGTCATTTCCACTCACCAAGTCACCTAAACTTTCAAAAACGAAAATGGCAAAGAGACGCATCGATATGGGTTTAATCAGCGAGACGCCTGTGACAACTTACCGCCATCCGTCGGGAGCTCCAGTCAAGAAACGGATGCAGTATCTGTGCCGGGTTCAGACCCTCCGTCTGAGGCTCTTCATGAAAAATGGAGTCTGGATGTGTGAGACTGTCTCCCCTCCCTCCCCTCCCACCCCACCCCTCCCCTCCCCCAGCCGGTCACCTCCTGATTTGGCTATCAGCCATTAATTTTCACTCACCAAGTCACCTAAAACTTTTATTGTCCTCTCTAAATTAGATTAGTTTTAATATGATTTGTGTTAACTATGGATGTTCTCTTAAGTTGTAGGGCTTGTGAACTAATGTTTAATTATTTTACTAACTACAACAAAGTCTCTTTGAGAGGAAAATAATAATTTAAAGATCTTAATGACCCCTTGATCTTGTCTTTTTATTGTTTAATTACTTTATTAACTATAAGGAAGATTTACTGGTATGCTTCCCTAGATGATGTAAATAGTCCAAGTGCCGTGTTAGGGGGACATTACGGAACTCAGGAGTCCGCCCTTTGAGGCGTTGTTAACATTAATTTTTGCTTTTGTTTTTGTTACTAAGATACTTTTTAGATACACTTTTGAAGTGAGCAATACTTTACAACTGGTAGAAAGTTAAGTACTTTGTATGGAATTGGGTTTTCTTTAGAGCTGTTTTCAGTGAGACAATGCAGTTTCTGATCATTTTAAGTTTTCAAGTTTCAAGGCTTTATGGCATATGCCCATTAGCTACAGTGTAGATATGTCAATGAAAAACATAGGTCACAGGCTCCTCCAACAGTGCAACAAATATATATATATAATATAGAGCACATAAAACAGATAAAATACTGCAATAGAGTGTTTTGATATGACAGATTTGTGCGTAATTCTCTCACAAAGGAACTGTAAGATACACGTTTATGTATGGAAAACTTTATAACTTGGTAAAATATTCATTCATTTGTAATGACTTGACATTACTTTTTTTAAATATATGTTTTTAGATGCTTTACTTTTGATTTCTTTCATGTTATTTTAACACAACATTACTTTTTTTATTTTCAACATACTGTGATATTTTTTCTCCTTTTTCCATTATATTTTTGAATATACAGTGATTTTTATCAAAATACAACATGCAACTATTACATTATACAATATTACGACTTTTTGCGATATTTTCAACACAATATACTTTTTTGTAGGGCTTCAGGATATTTGGCATGTCATGCATAAAACCGGTGTCATCTTTCCTGAAACTGACGTGCTGTCCGTTTTACAAACAAGTTATCTTTCTGCTTCTTCACCCTCTGAATTTTCCTCCCCCGTCCCTCTTCCTTCAGCCATCACAACAACAATCAAGTCAGATCTTGAAATTAAACACCTCTTCCCAAAGCGTGACTTCCCTATTGAGGGAGTGGGGCAGTAGGGCCTAACCCGATTGGCCAATATACTAACATGCAGAACGTATGGTATGTTTGAAAAAAGACTAACCATCTATCCAGTTCAAGCTGTCTTTAAGATGTGACATTGCGCTCTGACTTTTTCCCCGTAAAATCGTGACAAACTATTACTTATTCTTAAATTTGACCTCTTGCTGCTTGGTTGAAAATGATAGATGAAAAATAACTTTTTAAAAAGAGTCAAACAGCGAGGGACATTATACGGGTGAAAGAAACTCTCATTTCTACAGATGACTCCCCCCACTCAACGCAATAAGTCCCACCCCAATCAGCAAATCATCCAAAACTAAGGACCCCACTAAGACGACCGTTGAAAACTAGCCATGGATCTGAGAAAAACCAAGTCTGATGTAGCCTACCCTTATTATCACCAGGATAACGGATATGGGCTTAATGACTGGATGTTACAAAGTAAGGGAGAGGATGTTCCCGAAGAAGAGCTTTCCTCTATATCATATCCATGTAAGGTCTTTAGGACAAAAGAGGACTATGATAAAATGACATATGAAGAATATCTTTCTTTAAAAGATGGTATTATAGATAACCTTTATAGAAACAATATATCTCATACAACTCGCCAAGATCGCAAACGACAATTAGCAGAAAAGAAAAGCAAAAGTAAAGAAAACCGAAGAAAAAGAAAAAGCAAAATGAAAAGGAGAAGAAAAATGAAAAGCAAACGCAGAATGCGAATGAAAAGAAAAGGGACAATAGGACGGAAAAAGACAAAAAGAAGGAAGGTGAAAAGAAAAAGGAACAAAGTGAAGAAATTTCAACTAACTATAGAGGATGCTGATAGTGTTGTAGAGCCATTACCGGATCATAATAATCTTATAGATCATCTACCGCTAACCGACTGCTGCGAATGTGTTGAACAAATACCAAAAGCAATGGCAGAGCTTTGCTTCAATATAATGAGAGAAAAAGCACGATACTGTGGAATTGCCCAAATTGGCGACAGTGCCAGAACATGTATTAAAAGACTGTTGGAGGATCTCTATTCTAGTATCGGTTGTCATTACAGCGAAGGATATGCCAAAACGTGTGATGACATAGACAAAGCTTTTGAAGACAATTATATGGTACCCGTCCTTACAGCTAAACAAATCCTATGCCAGGTATTCAACAGACCACAAGAAGCACAAGAAGCCCCAGAAAGGATTACATTCAGAGCTAATAATGGTGAAACCGAAGAAGAAGCAAAGCAGATTATAATCGTTGCGGGTGAAAGGATAGAGAATTTGCAAGTGATGTTAATGCACTTATCTGATATAAAAAATGCATTCATTTACTTCCAAGAGACCCCTAAACATCTACTTGGGCAATGTGAATTGAACGATAAACCGATCACTGTAAATGAAACGCGGAGAGAAGCAGCAGTGCAAATCGTTAAGTCTATTACCTTGTATGCACTACGACATTAACTTGGTCAAATGTAATATGTCTTTCTGAAAATGTGGCGAATGGTGTGTTTTTCAATTAAGCAACCATAACAAATGAAAATGTGTTTTATTTTTGCTTTCATATATAGTAATAGTATTAACTCCTTTGACTAGACTGTACTAAAATAAGACGTTTCACTGTTAAATAAAAATGGAAGTAGAAAATCGAGATAATGATGAGGTTCGTTATGTATCCAGTAACTATGAACAGCAGTTGAAAATGTTATTTAACCCTTTAACTCTAATAGACAAATCTAAAATAGCCTCTAGCTTATCTATAAGTTTGTGATTTTAACACTTATTCACTGACACAAGGCAGATTTTGGCTTTTTTCTCTTGCCAAGATACTTTTAGACACACTTTGAGGTATGCAAAACCTTAAAACTAGAAAATGAAGTACATTGTCTGATTAGATTTTTTCTTAAAGACTGTTTCTCTAAAAGGCAAGTTTTGTGATTTTTAACACTTATTTACTGACACAAGGCAGATTTTGACTTTTTTCTCTTTTCTTGATGCTGGAAAAGAATTATTTAACAAGATTTTTTAAGCCTTGCTGAAGAAACAAATACTTATTTCCAGCATCCGTTTGCAACTTTTTAGGAATCTGACTATCTTTTAGTATTGCATCAAATGCTATAGCCACTTCTAAGATACGTTTTTTTAAATGTTTTTCTCTCATCCTGCTATATTCCTTCCAGGGACACACAAAACACTGAAACACTGAAACACTGAAACACTGAAACACAAACACTGAAATACTGAAACACAGAAACACAAAACACTGAAACACTGAAACACTGAAAGACAAAACACTGAAATACTGAAACACTGAAACACTGACACACAAAACACAGAAGCACAAAACACTGAAACACTGAAACACAAAACACTGAAATACTGAAACACTGAAAACACTGACACACAAAAACACAGAAGCACAAAACATTGAAACACTGAAACACTGACACACCGACACACAGAAACACCGAAAACTATTAATCAGCCCTGCTATATACTATGACCCTTCTTTACTTATTTATAATATGGTTCAAATGGAGTAATTTGAGTTGTCTGATGCACTTGATACAATTTTACTTTTTTAAATACTGATGTGTTTATTCAAAACCATTTCAACACACAATGTCATGACTTTTTCAAGATCTTTTGACAAACTATACTATGACTTTCTCTCATTTTTTTATTTTTTTTAGAGATCCTATACTGACATTGCAGACAAACTATATATATAATTCTTAACTACATACTATACTTGGACTTTTTTCAAGATACTTTTAACATACTATACTAGTACTTTTAAAATAAATGTTGGACATTCTACACTGTGACTCTTTTTTAAATAATGTAGGAAATACTATACTATGATTTGAAGACAACAGTTTTTTTAAATGTAAAAAAACTTTTTTTTTTGCAGAATTTCATATTTACAATTTATTGTTTTCACCCCATAGGAATCAATAATACATTTATACTGATTGCAACATCCCCGGATCTTCTCCAGCACAGAATCCCCCAGATGAAGGGAAATATTATAATGGAGTTTTTGCACTTCGGCCAAAATATTCATGTGTATGCTGTTTTTGACACAAAGATGCATTACATCTACAAACAGAGCATACAATGCGAGCACATGATACACTTTTGGTGTTTGTTTCATTTCTTCGGTAATGTTACAGAATGTTTCGGAAAATGAAGATTCCAGTACCACTTTAAATGTTTCGTTTACAATCGTTTCCCAATGACCCGGAATAGTACTGCCAGAATGAACGATATCCAAAATGTCTTCTAGTTTACAAACTTCAGCCGTTCTGTTTACACGGGGATCACTACTCATTCTGTTTTCAATCGTCATCAACAACACACTTATTAAACAGGTATTGACTGCATTCTGATAGATATATACAGATTGTTTTCCATAGTAGTTACCCATTTTTATTTTACTTTAAAGAAAAGTCAAAGTATCGAAAAAAATCCCTGGCTTCAATCAACCGCTGGTTATTAGTCTTCTTCCTATCCATCCAGCTCGGCATGGATCTTTTCAAGTCTCTCCTTGAGGCGTCTGCAGTTTTGAGATTGTGCAGAAAAGCCTCCGAAGCGCCTTGGATCCTCCATTCAGCCGTGTAAATGTTTTTTCATTAAGACTCTGGTCAATCGCAGTAATGAAGTCGGCGAGCCAAAGTCTTTTCATTAACGCGTTGTAATTGTTTCTGAAGAAATATTCTGGAATGTCATTCAGACAATCGTGTTGCCTCTGGCCGGGGTGACTGACTCGGCATCCATTGCAGATTTCTTCTCTGTACCGATGCAGCACCCTCTCCAGAATATCAACCAACTCCGATTTCACTATGTTCAAAAACAGAGACGTCTTGGCCCCAGGAGTAACATCAGCAGCTGTAGTACTGCAAGATTTGGGTGTCCACAATGGTGGTGACGATAGTAGTCCAGGAGTTTGTTCCTGGCTGCAACTCGCGGGGGGAGACTTGGTTTTTCTCAGATCCCTGGCTAGTTTTCAACGGTCGTCTTAGTGGGGTCCTTCGTTTTAGATGATTTGCTGAGTGGGGGGTGGACTTATTGCGTTGAGTGGGGGGAGTCATCTGTAGAATTGAGTTTTTAGAAAAGTTCTTTAAGCTTTGTAGCTTTTTCATCTATCATTTCCAACCAAGCAGCAAGAGGTCAAATTTAAGAATAAGTAATAGTTTGTCACGATTTTACGGAAAAAGTCAAAAGTATAGTTTGTCTGAAAAAAAATATATATATGGAAAAGTATTGTGTACAATAGTATGTTGAAAAACAAAAACAAAAAAGAAAACTCAATTCATTACAAAATAATGAATATTTTACCAAGTTAAAAGTTTTGCATCCATTAAAGTGTAACTATAAGTATCTTTGTAGGAGAAAAAACAAAAATAATTTAAGTTACTTCCATAAAACTGGATTGTCTTACCTTTAAGAGTCACAGTCTTAAAGAAAATCTGTTCAGAAAAAGTACTTAACTTTCTACCAGTTGTAAAGTTGTCATACATAAAACTGTATCCAAAAAGTAAGTGAAAGACAACGGGAGAAAAAAAAATAAAACTTCCCTTTTAGAGTCACAGTCTTTAAGAAAATACATTTTGTTACAAAATAATTGACATTCTACCAGTTGCCAAATGTTCCTACATAAAAGTGTATCAAAAAAGTATCTTGGTAGCTGAAAATAACTAAAATATCAGAGAAAACCTACATTATTTAACTGTACAAGTGTTTTTAAAAATAAAAAACGGGGTATTAAAGAAACCCCCATTCCTTACAAAGTACTTCATATTATACCCTTTTGTTAAGTGTTGCATACATCAAAGTGTATCTAAAAGTATCTTGGTAACACAAGAAAAGAGAAAAAAATCAAAATCTGCCTTGTGTCAGTAAATAAGTGTTAAAAATCACAAAACTTGCCTTTTAGAGAAACAGTCTTTAAGAAAAAATCTAATCAGACAATGTACTTCATTTTCTAGTTTTAAGGTTTTGCATACCTCAAAGTGTGTCTAAAAGTATCTTGGCAAGAGAAAAAAGCCAAAATCTGCCTTGTGTCAGTGAATAAGTGTTAAAATCACAAACTTATAGATAAGCTAGAGGCTATTTTAGATTTGTCTATTAGAGTTAAAGGGTTAAATAACATTTTCAACTGCTGTTCATAGTTACTGGATACATAACGAACCTCATCATTATCTCGATTTTCTACTTCCATTTTTATTTAACAGTGAAACGTCTTATTTTAGTACAGTCTAGTCAAAGGAGTTAATACTATTACTATATATGAAAGCAAAAATAAAACACATTTTCATTTGTTATGGTTGCTTAATTGAAAAACACACCATTCGCCACATTTTCAGAAAGACATATTACATTTGACCAAGTTAATGTCGTAGTGCATACAAGGTAATAGACTTAACGATTTGCACTGCTGCTTCTCTCCGCGTTTCATTTACAGTGATCGGTTTATCGTTCAATTCACATTGCCCAAGTAGATGTTTAGGGGTCTCTTGGAAGTAAATGAATGCATTTTTTATATCAGATAAGTGCATTAACATCACTTGCAAATTCTCTATCCTTTCACCCGCAACGATTATAATCTGCTTTGCTTCTTCTTCGGTTTCACCATTATTAGCTCTGAATGTAATCCTTTCTGGGGCTTCTTGTGCTTCTTGTGGTCTGTTGAATACCTGGCATAGGATTTGTTTAGCTGTAAGGACGGGTACCATATAATTGTCTTCAAAAGCTTTGTCTATGTCATCACACGTTTTGGCATATCCTTCGCTGTAATGACAACCGATACTAGAATAGAGATCCTCCAACAGTCTTTTAATACATGTTCTGGCACTGTCGCCAATTTGGGCAATTCCACAGTATATCGTGCTTTTTCTCTCATTATATTGAAGCAAAGCTCTGCCATTGCTTTTGGTATTTGGTATTTGCACTCGCCATGAAGCTGTAAGTCCAATGGACACGGTCCGATCGTCCCCAATCTTCACTTGTATATCACCGGTCCATGCCTCAACAGCTCTACGCCAAATCTGAGATCTCACCATATGCCGTTTCCATGGAAACGCATCCCTCGCCGCTATAACTCCTATGAAAATGTTCAAAAAGTGCTCAAACTTCACATGTGTGCTAACAGTCCAGCCGTGAAGACATCTACGGGACATGCCGTTGCCATGGCAACACAATGCCCGCCATGAAACACGGTTTTCTCATAACTTCAGTGAAAATGCTCCAAATGGCCCAAAACTTCACAAGTTTGGTAACGATGCAGCCATCAACGCATCTAAGCTTATTGTGGGATGTCATCAAATGCCGTTGGCATGGCGACAGATCATTCACCATCAAGTTAGTTCAAAGGTTTGCAGTTCAAATATTCTGCTGCTTTTCCAAGCCTTTTTACTCTCTTTTCTTCTCTCATCACACATTCAAGCCCCAGTGTTCATGTATCATTTCAATCTAAATTCTTCACTTTCTTCTTACACATTACATTTCAGCATAGCAGTTTAGCGTCAGATTTTCAGCATAAAGCATTCCCACTAGCAATTTCTTCAGGAATTGCTTTCTCTAGTTCAGGGGTAGGCAAGTAAGTTTGGCCGTGGGCCAATTTTTTGCTGAGCCACAAGATGGCGGGCCAGAACATAATCAAAGCCTAATTCAAGGAATTGATTTTGGTAAGAGGGCGCAGCGCCCCTGTTCCCCGGTTCAGAAAAAACTCTGATATCGCTGATAACCCTCCCCATCAACACTCTGATGCGCAGTCAGATCCGCTGATTGGTTCACTGATGATATAGGCGCCCAATCCAGAGCCTCTGGATAGACCCGCCCAAAAGGAGGCTCGTCGTCTCTAGCCCCATTTCAGTCCCATGTTAAAAGTCAGGGCTATTATCTGTATTTTAACAGACTTATCTTTTAGATTGAGGTGTATTTATTGTTCTCTTCAAAGTTTATTTTTTCTGAAATTTCAGGGAGGATGGTCCTCCCTTTCTTCAATGGACGAGCCTCCACTGAGTGAGTTATATAGGTAGCAGTGTTATTTAACATACTTTTATTCTGATAAGTATTGTCAAGTTCTCTGGGTTTTTGGCATTTATTTGAGTGTTTGCCTACATTTGAGAGGCTTGAGGGGCAACAGAGGACGCATGGACAACTGGAATCCTTTTTCCTTTTCTTTATTTCAACTTTTCAAGGACACATTAGGATTCTTTCAGGTTGAAAACCTTTAAAAAAATACAAAATAAATAAATTACAGCATGTTTTGCTTTGCAATTTATTTAACCTCTTAAGCCTGAGCCTGTTTTTCAGGTCTCAGGCTCGAAAATGACCTTCCCAGAACAAATGACCATATCTTCCCTTCTAAAAGGGTTAAATTAATAATCTTTATTCTCAAAGTAATGATAAACCTGTGAGTTGGATGTAGAAAAGTCAGAATCAATATAGATGTTTTTTATTTTAAAGACATTTCAGATTTTACATAGTAAAAAACTGTAAATGATAGTGTCCGTCCAAAAATTCTTTTTTACAGATAGTGAAAACTACCCTCGGATGATGGGTTAGTAGACTAAAAGCTTTAGGAATCCAAAGTACAACATATAATAAGTACCCTGTATCAAGATTGATGCAAAACAAGTTAAATTTGACCTTTTTAGAGAGATTTAGCCAAAAACCCCCACTTCTGGGGTCATTTGGGTGGATTTGACCTATCTCTGGCCCCCCTTGCTCGATTTTGATGAATGAAATCTCTTTATAACCGCTAGAG
Source organism: Trematomus loennbergii (assembly GCA_012861695.1). Classification (NCBI taxonomy): domain Eukaryota; kingdom Metazoa; phylum Chordata; class Actinopteri; order Perciformes; family Nototheniidae; genus Trematomus; species Trematomus loennbergii. Next base: position 118,723 of record JAAOOA010000943.1, read on the forward strand.
CCAATGGAATCGAGGGAAAGTTATATACACACCAACACGTTAACAAATAAGGAGTGAGAGTGACGCGTTACCAAAACCGGAAGCTGCATACACTCTGGTGGCTACCATTAGCAGCTAACTTTTCCGCTCCGATTTTTACATAAAAGATGGAATTATGGATTATAAATAATTTTTTAAAAGGCACAGGTACATTATCAACCTATGGATCAACAGTTGTAGATTTTTTTTTTTTCGTTTTAATGCCATTGAACACGTCTTTTGACCTAATTGACAGCTACGGTGAGACGATCTGCCGTAAAAGCTCCGTAAAGGTACGTGTTGTGATGTCTGTGTTTGCTTCCCCTGTCGCAAGTTCGGATCGCTCAGTGATGATACTATACCTAAATAATCAGTGGAGTCTCAGCTTTAATAGGCTATATTGTATGTGCAGCTACGATAAGTAATAAGGGTATCTTTATCTTGAATTGTGTGCCGCAGTGCGTTCGAATTTTTTCGCTCAGGGGTCATTTAGACCCTTCTTATGAGACTTGTGTTTTGTTTTGGCAAAAATGGTTCATATCTTCAGTTAGCTGAAATTCTTCCCGTTAATCTGGTGCTACACATTAATAGTTTCATAAATGTTAAGAAGCCCTGAGACATTATCTCGAAAACAAAACGGTGGGAGGGGTCCAATGGGGGGACCGCCGTGCTTAAGAGGTTAATATATTATGACCTAAATGAATCAGTCACAAAGTATTTTACTCAAACTCAATGTATTTAATAGTTAAAGGGGACCTATCATGCAAAATGCACTTTTGTACGTCTTTTATACATGAATATGTGTCCCCGGTGTTCCAGGGAACTCACAAAGTGTCAGAAAACACAACCCTCTCTATTTTCCTCCATACCCAAATCTCTAAAAAAGGGGCTGCAACGGATCTGATAAAAACTGATCCAGATTTGAACACTGTCCTGACGTCAGGACGGTGGCGCTACGGCTATTGGGCCAACTCTCCACCTATCAGGGGAATGTGGGGTTGGGCCACAGCCGGCCATTGCCGCTCGAAAGCGCTGGAGACGCTGTAGTACATATGCCAGGCCTGTAAGTGGCGCTGTAGTCTGCCACAAAAGCAGCGAAGAAGACTTCCCGCGCATGGTTGCCATGGTTACCCTTCTGTTTATTCTCCGCTGTGGCTTTTTTTCTCCCTCCCCGAGGCAAGCGTTTGCTCCTGCTGCTTTAATTCAATGCAATCCCTCCCCGTCGAGGCAAGCACTGTAATTCTCTCCGGTTAGTCCACCAGCAGATGACAAACACCCACCTCTCCGCCTCTTCCAAGGAACGAGGGGACCGTGCGGCAGAGTTTCAGTTAGGTTTTCTTTCGCCGGTCAAGATGTCCGTTAAAGTTTAAATCTTCCGGACAAAATTAGAAAAGTGCCGGTCAAAGGTCTTCTTTGTTATTTATTGAACTTTAAAACAAATGAATAACGACTCTATATAATAATATAAGAATAAAACATGGAGGACGGAGATCTCTTTTTCTCCCCCTCTTCTGACTTGATCAGAGCACGCTCCCCTCTCCTGCAGGGGGGCGTGGTCAGCTGCAGCTCACAGAATCAGCCCCCTGCAAAAACAGGGCTGGAGAACAGCAAATAGAGTGAAATGAGGCATGGCTAAAATGCATGCTCTGTTTGGTATTTTGAAAACAGAAACGTATAAATACCTTATATAGGCATGGCCCTACAATATATCATTTAAATGTAGCATGATAGGTGTCCTTTAAATAAGTACTTTAATTGACGTCAGTGCACCCCGCTGCCTGATTGTGCCTGTGCTGTATGTCATTCATTCTCAACTTAGATAAAAGTACAATAAGCATTCTTCAGGTGTAGGTAGATTCTCTATTCGGACATTATAGCCTATATGTGCGACTGTCTGTCCGATGTTGTAAAAAAAAAAAAAAAAAAAAAAAAAATCTCAAAATATCTTTTTATTTTTTATTCTCAAAATTACGGGCCAAATATTATTGCTGGCGGGCCAACAATGGCCCGCGGGCCGCCTGTTGCCGACCCATGCTCTAGTTATTATTATTGTAGTTATTATTAGTAGTAGTGTTATTAGTATTATGATAAAAGTTATTCTAATACAATTATTATTATTTTATTATAATAAACCTATTATTTAATTATTATTATTATTATTATGTATTATAATATATTTTATTACATTTTTGTAATCATTATTATTATTTAATAATAATAATAATAATAATAATATTTTAGTAGAATTGGTAAACACTATTTTTAGGTTTTTATATTAAAAGCAGAACCTCTTTACTTCCTGCATTAATCTTTTATTTTATATTATATTATGATTTATCTAGTCTATATTGTGTTGAATTGTTGGAGGAGCCTGATCTCTATGGTTTCCCTTGCCAAAGCTGTGCTGTATCGAGTGTGCATTTCACAAATCTCACAGATCAGATCTGATTTTTGATCACTGTTACGAACCCACTAGGGATGAGTAAGGAAACACACACCAGATGGTTTTGGTAAGTAATTATAATAGGGTTTTAATTCAATAACAACAAAGGTGTACAACAAAAAGGGAGCAAAGGTAACCTAAGCTAAACAAAGAAGCCAAAAGGGCGCAGGTCTACTGCTAATAACAGAAAGAGGACTCTAAAACATGAGCCTAGTTATCACACCTGAGATCACTTCCAATCAGCACTAATCGAAGGAGCTGCAGGAAAACACAGCTAACAAAAGAAACTAAACACACCACTTTAAACACATATATCAACACACAACACTAAGCACATATTGTCACACCAAACACAGTCTGTAGTGTCCACGACACAAGAGCATTTTGTATGAGGCGTCTGATCGCAGCAGAGCCTCCCGAGTGATAATTGTCCCCAGGCTTTGTAGTCATCTCCGGAAGGTGTGCTCTGGGATTGCACGGGGATTGGAGAGCGTCGGGCCCGGCGTGCTCCAATTAGTGTCTTCGGAGGAGGACCAGGAGATGACAGCCAACGACATTGGGGCAACCACACAGCTCATTTACATATTACACACACACACAGCTGCAAACAATCTCAGACAGGTTAACGAGCAGACAGAAACAGCAGCCGTAACAATCACTCACAGAAACACTTTGACTTCCTGTTGCTGACGGCTGTTTGTCCCACAGCTCCCCGGCTAAACAGGCCGAAACTCACTCAGCCAGTCCAACATCTTCCAGCTTCAATAGTCTTCAAATGCCAACTGCTGCCATAGAAAAGGCCCCACCCAGAGTCCTGAAGCTTATTTGTACCTTTAGGAGATTGTGTCCAATATGTCTGAAATATTCCATAAAAATCGAATCGTTTTTTTAAATGTTATACTTTTGAGTACATGCAGCAACATTTGCACAAAAGGTGAAGCAAGATTGTCTTCAAACTAAAAATACAGTTATAGTTAAATATTGACAGCTCTACTCACCCTTGTAGCAGAGACCCTGATGTGTAGTTGAGTAAGAGCTGACGACTGTATGAGTTTAATATTAATTTATAGAGAAACAGAATTGTCTCCACTGTCGAAACACTACTGCAACAGTTGCATACCTTGAGTTTAATTTAAGGATTATGATATGTTGCACTTCCAGTTTTGCCCCGCCTCTTACTGCAGCTCTTGTGGTTAGGTTTTTATCTTCCTCATGTTTAGACATTATTAACCCTTGTGTTGTGTTCGAAAGCTGTTACTGTTCATGGTGTTCGCGGGTCAATTTTGACCCATGATGTATCTCAGTCCAAAACACTCCAAAATAATGACTTTCATTGTTGAACTGAACAAAACGTGATCCGTCTCTTAAATGTGTCTCAACCACAGACCTTATTTCGAGCTATTTTCCTAAATCCTATGGAGAAATTGCATTGCTTTTTTGTCGAGGGAACCGGAAGAAGCTTACTTCCGGTTTTAGGACGCGTCACTGTGGCACTCTATTGAGGAAAAACTCTCAACTAATGGCCTATTACTTGTAGAATACGGTCATGTAGAATAAGGAATTAATAAGTGTTTTATAATGACTAATAAAGAGCCAATATGCAATATGCATACTAATTAACAACTAGTTGATGGTGAATTTGTGTACCTTAATATAAAGTGTTACCAGCCTGATGAACTCAGTTAGTTTTAGGTTCCTTTTGAGAGAAACCAATGTGTCTTATTCCTTTCAACTACTACCTGTTACTGCAGCTCTTTTTAGAGGGATTTTGATTCTCAACTTTCAGAGTTTTCCTGACTTTACATGAGGTGAAGATGTTACTGTACCTATAGATGAGTTTATTTTGTTAAAGCGAATCACTGAGCTCTGTAGGCACTCTATGAGAAGCAGAAGAGTAAGAATACTTTATATCACTTACTACCCTTAGCCAAAAAATCTTCCTGGTTAATTAGGATCATTGATGGATGCCTTTCCTGTTAAGCCCTGAGCCTGTTTTTCAGGTCTCAGGCTCGAAAATGACATTCCCAGAACAAATGACCATATCTTCCCTTCTAAAAGGGTTAAATTAATAATCTTTTTGTCAAAGCAAGGATATGTGAGTTGGATGTAGAAGTGTCAGAATCAATATAGATTTTTTTATTTTAAAGTAAATTCAGATTGAACACAGTAAAAAACTGTAAATTATAGTGTCCGTCCAAACAAAAAGAATTACTTATAGTGAAAACCACCCTTGAATGATGGGATGGTAGACTAAAAGCTTTAGGAATCCAAACTATAACATATAATAAGTACCCTGTATCAAGATTGATGCAAAACAAGAGAAATTTGACCTTTTAAGAGAGATTTAGCAAAAAAACAAACTCCTGGGGTCATTTGGGTGGATTTTCCATATCTCTGGCCCCCCTTGGTCGATTTTGATGATTGACATCTCTTTTTAACCGCTAGAGCCAATGGAATCGAGGGAAAGTTCCACATACACACACACACGTTACCAAAAAGGAGTGAGAGTGACGCGTAGCCAAAACCGGAAGCTGCAAAACACTCTGGTGGCTACCATTAGCAGCTAATATTTATTCTCCGATTTTTACATAAAAATGGAATTATGGATTATCAATAATTTGTTCAAAGTGACAGACACATTGGATTAACCTATGGATTAACCCTCAGCAGCGTTGTTATCGTTTTAATGCCATTGAACACAACTTTTGATCAGAATCAGCTAAGGTGAGACGATGTCCCGTGTTTGCTCCATAATGCTACGTGTTGTGATATCTGTGTTTCCCTGTCGCGAGTTCTGATCGCTCAGTGATGATACTAATACCTATATAATCTGTGGAGTCTCAGCTTTAATCGGATATCCTGTATGTGCAGTTACGATAAGTAATAAGGGTATCTTTACCTTGAGTTCTGTGCCAAGTGCGTTAGCATTTTTTCGATTGGGGGTCATTTAGACGATTCTTATGAGACTTGTGTTTTGTTTTGGTAAAAATGGTTCGTATCGTCAGTTAGCTGAGTTTCTTCCCGTTAATCTGGTATGACACATTAATAGGTTTTTAAATATTAAGAAGCCCTGAGACACAGTTTCGTGAAAAAAAACCCGCAGCCCCTGTACAGGGGGCTCTCGGGCTAAACAGGTTAAGCATTTTTAGGGTGGTTAGAAAAATGTAAACTGTTGTAACATCAGGATTATTTTTTGCCTCCAACTAAAATCTCTTGACAAAGAAATATGCAGGTAGCATGGTCATAGTTGAACTATTACATTGAACACCATTGGGAAAACCCATTTGTCCTTGGTCAACACGAGAGGTTATCCTGTACATGTTTGTCACAAACTGTGTCTCCACATATATCAGTGTTTGGTTTACAGTACAGTGACTCCATGCTTATCTCTCCTTTGTGTTGTTCACCATCCAGTGGACACTCTGCGCCAGAACACCAGGAAGTGGTGGAAGTGTGTCACTGTAGTGTAGTAAAACAACAAAAACACAATGAACTCAGTGCTGAGGTCTATATGGTATTATCCTGTTAAACTTGCATTAAATACCAACGTACTATTTTTGCAATACCATTTATTGACTATTTTTGAATTATAAGAATATACAAATGTGAGAAGATTTGCATTCATTACTTTGAGTAATAAATAAAACAGCCGTTATTGTTGTTTTAAATTCTAAAATGAGATTAAATGTAATCCTGTTTACCTTAACATATACATATACTGAGTTTTGAACCACTGAAATAAAAAATAAAATAAAAGGCTAATTGCCATGTTTTTTTAAATCTTGCCTGATTTTTAGAATGGTTTTGATCCTTGACATACGGAAACCCATCAAGTTTTCCTTTTGTGTTTTTAAGACTTGTTTCTTGTCAGCTGAAATAACACCGAACACATTACTCACACAAATAAACGGTCCCACATTACCCCAATACTCAGATCTCTTCACTGGCTCCCTGTAGCCTATAGGATCCAGTTCAAAGTCCTCACCCTCACCTACAGAGCTTTGCATGGTCAGACTACTGCTTATGTGGCTGACCTAATTCATTCCATACATCAGCCCGCCCACTCAGGTCACACATGCTCAATTGAGTGTCTGTCCCACGCACTCACCTTAACACTCGCGGTGATCGAGCGTTCGAGGCCGTGGCTCCTAAACTATGGAATGCCCGCACACACCTACGGTCCGCAGTCTCTGTTGACTCCTTTATAACGAATTTAAAGACATTCCTGTTTGGGCAGGCGTTTGGGTAACGGGTGCTTGAATTTATTCTATTTTATACTATGTTTTATTGTGTTTTTATTGTGTTTTGGTGCTTTTATGACTTCTTAATCACGTGGCATGTGTGATCATTTATCATTGTATGATTCCTATGATGTTTTATTGTTTTGTCAAGCACTTTTGCCCCTTTCACACCGGCGCTTTTCCAGCTCCTGCTCGGAGCTAGAGCCTGAAAAGCGCAGTTTTTTCCTGTTCACACCGCAGCGGCGGCGCGTCATAGCTCCGGAATGCGGTTCACTTCCAGCTCCAAAAAATTGTCGGTCCAGAGGCAAGAGCTTCGGAGCTATGACGCGGCGTCGCTTACGTCTCCTACGTCGAGGCGTGCAGGAAACCTTACTTTGACCATCCGTTCGCTGTTATTGATCATTGTGGAGATACATGGGCTGTACAGGTTGTCATGTCCGACTATCAGAAGTAGAATCATAATGAAAAATACGCCGGTAAAATGTGCCTGTAGAAAACGGCTTAGCAAGTAGTCAGTTTAGCTTCGGTTGCTATGCTAACATCACCCATGTTATACCAGAGAAACTTTCATAACAGCGTTGTGATGCCAAACAGCGTCAATTCAGACTGACACACATTCACTTAAGGGGAACTGGGGATATGTATCAGCTGCTTGTGTGACAGTCAGACAGTAATACTTTAGAGCCGTGTGAGCTAACCCGGAGCTAACGGGAGAATAAACTCCCGTGGAAGTGCAGCCAGCACTGCAGCGGTCGGTAAATGCCGCTGAAACACATTAATAAACAATGAACCATGGCACTCTGGAGAAAAGTATAAGGTTGGAGAAGTCGTTATTTAATTTAATCTGGCTTCGTATGATTAAAAGCAACACATCATCGACCCGACGCAGTCCCCGGCCCGTTGTTGTTGTGGGAGAAAATCAGCGATGTAAACGTGACGTCATGACGCAGCAGCGGCAGCTCTGGGCAGTGTGAACAGAGCGGGAGCTGAAAAGGGAAACCGGAGCTGAACCAGAAAAGCTCTCGCGAGGAGCTAGAAAGTGAAAAGCGCCGGTGTGAAAGCCGCATCAGTGACTTTGTCTGTGAAAGCGCTTTATAAATAAACTTTACTTACTAACTTACTTACTTACAAACAACAAAGACCAGTGACCATAAAAATTAATATGTTATTTTTTTATTTAAAATTGTACTTGTCAAGAACGTTATCTTGGATGAAAGACAAAATATTTAATCCGTTTCACAATAGCGCGTTCACACCAAGTACTTTCCTGTACTTAGTTCCGGCACTCAGAGCCCCGGCGCTTTTAACCCCAGGGCACTTAGTACAGATCGTCACACCGGAGTACTTTTCCCTGAGGGAAGATTACGCAAATGAGCCGCTGACGTCACTTCTTCTTCTTCTGCTTTGGCTTTACTGGCAGGCCACAAACCACTTCACGGCGAGTACAATAGGTGGCGGTATGCACCTTAAAGTTGTTTGCAATCCGCTACAAAACAAGAGAAGAAGAAGAAAAACTTCCCGCCTATACTGTCTGTTGTTTACCTTCCGACCTCAGACATGATGGAGATGGAGTCGACTGAAGTTATGCTGTTTGTGCTCATGTTATACAGCTTTGTAACTTCGTTAATGCGGCCTGAGCCAGAGCCTGAGCCTATTAGGAGTCCGACACAAATCCGGAGCCGCCACACGTCGAATGCTATAATCGCAAAGTTTCTTCAGCATCAAAGGCAGTTCAAAAGCTTTAGGAAAAGGATTGGCCGACGGAAAGCACACATGATTGCCATGTTTCACCGTAGGATGGCTGATGACGATAAGCAAGATACAGGATCTGTTTAATCGCCATGTCGGTTTTCTTTATTGCACTCTCAAGACATAACATTAAATAGAAATATTTTAAATGTAACTAAAGTGTCAGTTGTACTATATAATAACAATATAAAATAAACTGTCCCAGGTGTAGGGAGTCTCAGCAGCAAACCCACCTTAATGATATATATATATATATATATCTTCCTGAGACCCACTGCATCCGTCTGCCATAAACACTTTGGAAAACATACATGTTAGTTTTGGCCCATAGTGGACTCCATGTTGTGTGTGAAATGGGGGGGAATTAAAAGTTTAGGTCAAATAATATCTAAAATGATATAAATTATCATATTTGTGTATGTGCCGCTGCCATTCCCCCACAAGGTTGCAACATTGAGATAAATAAATGACAAATAAAGCTTGCCAGTTTATAACCGATGAAACATGATGGTATCAGAATAATCACTTACATGTGATGTATAGGATGCTACACAGGTCACAAAAGATAAAGTGTCAGGAGAAATAAGCTTAATCGCCATGTCGGTTTTCTTTATTGCACTCTCAAGACATAACATTAAATAGAACAATTTTAAATGTAAATAAAGTGTCAGTTGTACATGTCAGTAAACATTATATATCAAATAAAGTGATAAACAGTAATAACAATATAAAATAAACTGTTGCAGGTGTAGGGATAGTCTCAGCAGCATACACACCTTAGTGCAAAGTTGTGTGTCGTGTGTCAGTATTTACAAAAACTATACCAAAAAACTGTCCCAGGTGTAGGCATAGGCTCAGCAGCAGACATTAACAGTGGCAACTAAAGGGAGGAAGACCTGTTGGCTTTCACTAGCTGGGAAAGCACTTCCAGAAACCCATTATTAAATGCAGTTTGTCGCTCATCCTGCCGCTCCTGGCGCAGCTCCTGGCGCCGCTGCGCTGCGCCGACGCTTCCTCATGGCGCAGCGCCCACACTTCATCCTGGTGTGCTGCTGGCGCTCCATCTGCTGCTTGAACACTTCTGCCTGGCGCTCCATTGAGGTGAGCATCTTGTCCTCGTTTCCTGGGCCTTGGTGAACTGCACCATCTGATCTCACGCGCGACTCATTCACCACGGCACGCCAGTCCTCCAACGCCTGGACGTCTCAAAGAAAAGTGCATCCTGTGTCCGCTTTCCTAAGAGGGGAAAATAAGCAAGATACAAGATCAACAACCAGAGACAATACATCATGTATTTTTTAGCTGCCCGGATTATAACAGACAAAGACTCATTCTGAAAACTGCACTGGAACAACTCAACATCAAGGACATGGATTTCAAGTCAATATATGAAGTAAATCACAGAAATGAAGCAAACAAGCTGATCTCAAATTCTTCAAAAGCACTGGTCTGAGGACAAGGATTTAATAAAACATTTAATAAATCAACAGTAGGTGGCGATATATGCTCCAAGTGGAAGCGATTTATTACCGGAAGTCATGTGACCTCTAGCCCGGATGTTTACAATGTTTGTGAGAGAGTAAAAAGGCGCGAAATTTGTAAATGCCGGTCTAGGCGAATACGTTTTCACGCTGTTTCATAATTGTACCAAGAAGGAAATAAACATGACTGTGAACATCAGTTCCATGCGTAACGTTCTTTCAAGACAAAGTTACAGTGTGTGTACCTTTGCGTTTGGTTGCTGGTAAGGGAGACGAGCAAGCGCTTTGATCTTCAAGGCAAAGCTCGCTTGTTTCCGATCCCGAGAGTTGATGATTTTCCTCGCCTGAAACACACGATTAGTGCCATGAGTTAGTGAAGCAAATTACAGAAACACTGCACAGTTATTCACAAGTCAAACGTTTTCATAGCGGCCGAGAATACATAGCTAGCTAGATGTTATTAGCCAGCTCGGGTCCAGTGTTAGCTAGTTCAGCCTAGCATGGCTAGCTTGATCTACTGAGCAAATAAAAGTACATCTGAGACCATTATTGTGCAGATTAAAACCCCAGTGCATGTTGTTGCTTTTACCTTCATCGTGGTCACCCTCTAAATCCGCCGTTGGAGCGGCCTCCAATACCATACTGCCCGACTCAAGGCTCGATGCTGTACCGGAGAATGAAGGCCTGTGGCTTAGCAAAGCATCCAAGCGGTCGTACCATTTACTGGTCTTCCGGTCGTTACCACTTTTATTATTCCAGTCTTTAATTTTTTGTAGTCCTGCCGGAGTTTCTTTATTTTTAGCCGGCATGCCATGGCGCTGTGCAAGATTCCCATCTCAAGCAACTTTTCGAACAACGATCGAACATCTTCGAGTTGGGTACTGGCTTCAGCAGCATTCCCTGGGTCGCGTCCTCGGCGTAGATGTCCAGAAGCGCTGATACCTCCTCATCACTCCATCGCTTCGATGATTTCCTGATGTTTGCCATAACTGCGTTAAAAAACAAAAACCGTCGGTGCGCTGGGTTTTTGTAGCGAGGAAAAACAATGGCGGCTCTAACAACATTTTCACAGTTGTACGGGGCGTGGTTTGCAATTCGCCCAGCCAATCAGCACTGGGGCACTTTTCACCCACAGGAAAGTACGATCTCTCAGGGCTCTAAAAATGGGGGTAAAAGTTCCCGAGATTAAGTACGATTTTTGGTGTGAACGCGACATAAGGGGTACTAACGGAACTAAACGCGAAAAGTACGGTGAAAAGTACTCCGGTGTGAACGCGGCTATTGAGTTCTTGTTTAGTTCAGTGATTATAGAAATGTGCTGTGAGGGAAATCATTTGAAAAGGCATTTTTCAAAGTATAAAAAAAGGAGGGTTTCGTGTATGCATGATGAGTTAAAACTGAGAACCTGGGAAGGGGTGTATTCTGGCTTTTGGCCAACCCCCGTTAGTCATGTGACCCTCATCACATTTCACCCAGTTGTTTCTACCACACACAGCAAACACACATAAGTGTTGACACAATGCAAAAAAATACGTTTATACAAATATGGCAAAACTACAGAAACCAAATGGTAGGGCTTAAGTACAACTGTTATATGCTTATGGTCATTAAATCAAACCCCATTGTTCCTAATATTATTTGTTGGCATTAATACTCTGTAGTTAGCTACTTCCTTGTAAAGAGCAGTTTTTGTCTTTGTGACTCGTGAAAGTGAATGCTACCTCACTGATATCAGCCCCACTGTTTTCTGCTCTACAGCCAATATCCAATCACTGCTAGTGGAAACAAACATTTCATCCTACAAGCTCTTCACACAAAAAGCCATCAATTTATATTTTTTTATGTGAATTAGCCTCAGGAAATGTGTCATGAAATACAAATGATGTGTAAACCAGGCCTTCCTGTTCAGTGTTTAGAGCTCGAGTCCCTGCTTTCTCAGACCAAACATCTAGTTTATTTACTGTTTTCTGAACTCACAATCACATATTTACAGATGTCTTTGATTCATAAGGCATTTTACCAGTAATCAATATAAAACCTGGAATGTAATATACAAGTTAACAGTTATTAACCAAACCATTTTAACACAAATGAGGTTTTATCATCATTTTACTTTTTCTATCAGTAACTATTACACACATTTTATTTAGTACACAGTAGAGGCACGTAATAGGCCTTTCTCTTTAACAAAGCTTTATAACAATTGATTATAAAACGTTTTAATGTTATTATCAATTCTAACTATAGCTTGACACATTTGGTGTCATTAGAAACAACCTTTTTTTTTAAGTTACAATAAATCTTGTAGCTTTACCAAAGTTCATATAGATATTCTCCACATGTGTTACGATAAAGTGTTGAAGAGATAATTATTGGATTGTTGAGTAGATTAATGAATCCACTTATGTGTTATATACAGAATCTAAACCATATGTAAATCAATCACCACAGTAAACTTATCTTGTAGAAAATAAGATAAACTATACAGTTTTGACTCTAAATATCGATGTTTGTTCCTTGAATGAAAACAAATCAACACATGAAATAAGATGAGTGATTAGGTGACTCTGACAGGAGAGATGATCAGAGGTGCAGAGTTTTTACGGCCACATTTAGCACCAGGACAGAAGTATGGGTAGAGTTTCTCAGTGAAGGAGCAGCCAGTAAAGGAGTAGATCAGAGCTGCAGCATCTACGTCATAAAAGGAGACCAGACCCTCCTCATAATCCACAAACACCCCCACCTTCTGAGGCCGAGACTTCAGAGAGAGAAGGACTGAGGAGCATTGTACTCATTTCCATTTCTCAACATAAGACCAGAAACCCCTGAGGGCTCAGTTGACACTTCTTTCCTCTTGATCGACTCTCTGGCCACTCCTAAATCCCACTCGGTCTTTCCTTTAACTTGAACCTCAAAGTAAAATTGCCTGAAGAGAAACTCTGCTTTCCTAAAACACAATTACATTTAGAAATCCTCTCTGGGTTGTCTGGGAGAATCTTTATCACATCACCATGCTGACTTGTTTTCCATCATCAGACAGGATGAGTTAGGATGTGCTGTATCAGGATCAAGAGTCACATCCACTGCGTACTTCTGGACCCTCTTCAGCTCAGCTTCAAGCAGCTTCTTCATCTCTTTACTGAGTGTCTCCTCCAGCTGAACCACAGCTCTCACCACAGTCCCTTCATATGATGATGGAGGGATGCTGACCTTTGTCCAGTCCTTGGTGGGTGATGGGTGTTGGATGTTTAGGGACTGGACACCCTGGAGAAGATGGAGGTGGTCTTCAGACCGTGAGAGATGCTCAACCTTAGCACTTCTCTTCTTCAGCTGAGAGATTTCCTGTTCCAGCTCTTTGATGAAGTCTTCAGCCCGTTTCATTCTCATGTTCTGCTTCCCTTCTATTGTTTGGATGAACTCATTCAGGTTTCTCTCAACAGACTCCTTCAGAGCAGTGAAGACCTGAACCCCTTCTGCTACCTCTCTGTCTGCATCTTCCTTACTGAGGTCCACTGAGTGTTTGATCTCCTCAATCTTCAGTTGTCTCTTCTGGATCATTTCCTGAATTCTATCCTCTTTCTTTCCCAGCGCTGCCTTTTACCTTCATATCCTTCTTTGAGAGGAACCACATCATGCATCTTGTGGTCTAAAACAGTGCAGAGCATGCAGACACATGTCTGGTCGGTCTTACAGAACAGCTCCAGAGGTTTATCGTGCTTCGGACACATCCTGTCTTCCAGGTTCTCCACAGGGTCGATCAGCTGATGTCTTTTCAGACCTGACTTGTCAGATGAGGCTCCAGGTGAGTCTCACAGTAGGAGGTCAGACACACCAGGCAGGACTTCAGGGCCTTCAGTTTGGTTTCAGTGCAGACGTCACAGGGAACTTCTCCTGGTTTGAAGACTTGTTGCTCTGAGCTGCTGCTGCTGCTGCTGCTGGCTTTCTGTTGAGCCGACTGTCTGAACTGAGCGACCATCTCAGAGATGAAAGTGTTGACCCTCAAATCTGGTCTTGTATTAAAAGCCTCTTTACACATGGGACACTGGCACCTGTCACTTGTATCCCAGTGTTCAGTGATGCAGTCTTTACAGAAGTTGTGTCCACATGGTATAGTGACTGGATCAGTGAACAAATCCAGACAGATGGAGCAGAGAAACTGATCTTCAGAGGCAGGTAGCTTGCAGCAGCCATATCTACACAATGTGAAAGAAAAGAGAAAACATTTGAAACATCAATCATCAATTCATATCATATATTGTTTTAAAGAAAGAACTTTGATAACTTGTAACAAGCCATGAGCAACCGTGACCATTTAACTCTGACAGGTTCAAGCATGCAACTCTACAAAACATTTGTATTGAAAAATGACACTGCTCTTCTTACTGTGTGACCATAGCGTTTAATTTCCTCGAGCTGCTTCACATAAAAGCCTCCAACTGTTTCTCTAATGGAAAGATTTTATTTTGAAACAGCTAGAGGAAATGGGTAAAGCATTATGATCAGCAAAATGTAATAAGAGCAGGAAAGCAGAAGTGAATCAAAACTCCTCACCACAGAGATTCAGTTACAAGTTACTAAAGTACTGAGAGCTGATACAAAGAGACTGTTTAAGCTGTTTAAAGTGGACTCTATATCATATATATGGTTATGTTGTTAGAGAAAAACAAGTTGGACGTAAAGGGTGGAGCTTTCTCCTGAGAATGGCTGTTTTGTGTTAATCCTGCTTGTTGAAAGTGTAAATATAATCAGCTGTACTCACCAGTGTTTGACAGAGACTCTGCTGTGTTGTTGAGAAAGATCTGATGAACTCAGTTTGTATTTTCTTTAGACAGAAACGGAGACTAGTCTCGACTGCAGTGTGGCTGCCTCTCTGACTAACTTAACTTTGTCCTGAGTGTGTCGTGTAAGCTCTCCTCTTTCCAGTGTAGTTCCTCCTCTCACTGTCTGCTGGTTTGTTCCCTCCCTCTGATCAACAAGGTTTTCTCTGATAGTTAGGGAGCAAAGGTTCTGCTTCACAGGTGTGTCAAGCTGTTTCTTATCTTCATTATGATCAAGTTTTACTTAATCAGAAGAGTTCAGTTACATTTATTGGACACACATGTCAGTTAAATGTCAGGGATGACATAATCCACATCCATACAACAAGTACAATATGTATCCACTCTAAATCAGAAATCTATATACAATCAAATAAACTAAAGGCCTTTTAGACATTGAATATGTAACATTAGTGGTCATGATAACAAGGAAGAAGAGTGTTTTCTCTCAGGCAGCATCCCTTATGGATCATTATGGCATTTTGTTGCCTGAATTAAAGCAATCATATTATCCTGTTCTCACTTTTTCCTCGTGAGATATTGGGTCTCGATTGATGAGGTTGTTGCCTAATGCTGAAACATAACAACATGTTAAATGTCCTCATTAAGCTAAGAAAAAAAGAGACAGTAGAGAATGATATCTCCCAGTGATTGAACCACTTAAATCAAGGTTACTTTACATTTTAAAGGAGCAGTTAAAGCCATGAACAAAATAAAAATCTTGCTGTTTTACAGGAAGTTGTTAAATCCATTTCTTGGTTTTTAATTTGTATTTCTTTGTGTCTCTGTCGCAGGAAGGAGAAAGCAGCAGGTAGCCACAGAGAGGGCGGGCATGGCAAAGGTGAGCACAAACAGTCCTTATCGTGTTGTAACGCTTCCTCTTATCTCCTGTCAATCATTTACAGTGTGCTTCATAGTAAGAGGAAAATGGTTAAGTTGCAAAATATATACAAATATTTCTTAGTTTCTCAAATATATAAAACATTTTACCTGAGGAAATCTCTGTGCAAACATCTCTGTATATTATTTACCATATGTTGTTGTTGTTTGTTGTTGTTGTTATATCACTGATATTTAGTTTTTCTCTTTGAAACTTATAAATTCAAGAATTCCATAAAAATACAATCCATAATTCAGATTATGTACCAACATTAATTATTATTATTATTGTAGTTATTATCAGTAGTGTTATTAGTATTAGTATGATAAAAGTTATTTAATACAATTATTATTATTATATATTATTATTGTATTATAATAAACATATATTTAATTATTATTATTATGTATATAATAATAATAACATATTTAATTTAATTTTTGTAATTATTATTTAATTATAATAATAATATTTTAGCAGAATTGGTAAACATTTTTAGGTTTTTATATTAAAAGCAGAACCTCTTTACTTCCTGTATTTTATTTTATATTATATTATGATTATCTAGTCTATATTGTGTTGAATTGTTGGAGGAGCCTGATCTCTATGGTTTCCCTTGCCAAAGCTGTGCTGTATCGAGTGTGCATTTCACAAATCTCACAGATCAGATCTGATTATTGATCACTCAGAAACACTTTGACTTCCTGTTGCTGACGGCTGTTTGTCCCGCAGCTCCCCGGCTAAACAGGCCGAAACTCACTCAGCCAGTCCAACATCTTCCAGCATCAACAGTCTTCAAATGCCAACTGCTGCCATAGAGAAGACCCCACCCTGAGTCCTGAAGCTTATTTGTACCTTTAGGAGATTGTGTCCAATATGTCTGACATATCCCATACAAATCTAATCGTTTTTTTAAATGTTATACTTTTGATTACATGCAGCAACATTTGCACAAAAGGGTAGCAAGATTGTCTTCAAACAAAAAAATACAGTTATAGTTAAATATTGACAGCTCTATTCACCCTTGTAGCCAGGGGTTAAGTTGGGATTTGATATGTGGGAGGGCTCTGCATGGAGGTGCGAGAGGGGGGCGGAGGTCGAGGATCTCATTATTTGACCTTAAGGGATATAGGCCTACACTGTGGCCCTAAAGCAACTGCTCCATTATCTGTATCAAATGCACACATTGATGCCACCAAATGTCACAATAAAAATAGAAAGTACTACAAATAAACTGGAATTAATTTACATCTTAATTATTAATATATATACACAAAAAAAGGTTTACAAATATCCAACCTTCAAATTGCTTTTTAAATCAACACTGCTCTGCACACTTGCTAAAGAACATTTGTGTGGAAATCTCAATTCATTTGTAGGGCTGCGTGAGTATGGCCAAAAGTATGGGAGTAAATCTCACTGTAAACTATTTAATCATCACCAAATTCTGTGTTATTATGACCGATCATAACTCAGCTTTATGCAGACATACATTTAGCATGGTGTACAGGGCCGGTTTTTGGCATAGGCGACATAGGCGGTCGCCTAGGGCGCCAGATCTGGGGGGGAAAAAAACCTTTTTGACTGTTTGCGCTCATCCTAATTTTCAGCCTTGATGTAACAACATTCATAATTAAGTAAATGTAACACCCTTTTCACCCCGGTTACACTTTTCATTTGCCCTGTACGATGGGCGCTGTAAGTGATAAAAGTGAGGGGTGTTGGCTTATCAGGCGTCCGCAGCTCACAGCCAAAGTGGGCGTGGGATCGAGAGAGAGAGAGAGAGAGAGATAAATGCAATTTATGTAAACAAATATTTCCAAGGCACTCCTTTATAATTATTTGGATAAACAGGTTTGAAATCATTTCAATGTATACTATAGGACAGTAAACCAAAAATATCATTTAAAACTTGAGAGATATAAAAATATGCATAAATAAATGTTAACTAGGTAAAATAAGATATGAATGAACAACAAAAATAAAATACGTTACATTTATTTGTTATTGGCTATGGTAGGTTATTGGTTATGTTCACATATTTATTTGGTTATTAAAATGTAAACCGATCTTTTTCACATGGGTGTTTAGAGTTGTACCCCCTAGATCTAGTCTCTAGTAATGTGTGCTAAAAGTGCACCAGATTGTAGCATTTTACTTTACATTTTCAAACATTTCTTCCCGGGGGAGGGGGGGGGGGGCAGACCCCCGGACCCCCCTACAGGATGTGGCGTCCACACCCCAATTAAAACATGTTCATAATACTGAATACATTTGAAGCCTTTTTGATGTATATTACCTATGTCAATAAGTTTCTGTTTTTGTAGTGGATTGGTCTTTTGAAGAGATTTTTCATTTATTCTTTATATATTCTATTGTGTATTGCTGGGATACTTTTATCTTTTCTACTGTACGTTTTGAAGTAAATGTGGGAAGCGTTTAACAACAGCCATTTACTTCAAAGATTTTTCTCAATGTTATTCTTATTTTTGTTAATCCTGGAAGAATGCCAGAAAAAATACATTCTCTTCAAGAATAAAAAAAAACATGACATTAGTAATTGTGATAACAAATTAAACAAGTTATGGGGGCGCTGCGCTGGCAGCTCTGGGAGGGAAAAAACCCTTTTTGACTTTTGCGCTCATCCTAATTTTCGGCCTTGATGTAACAACATTCATAATTAAGTAAATGTAACACCCTTTTCACCCCGGTTACACTTTTCATTTGCCCTGTACGATGGGTGCTGTAAGTGATGAAAGTGGGGGTGTTGGCTTATCAGGCGTCCGCAGCTCACAGCCAAAGTGGGCGTGGGATTGAGCAAGAGAGATAAATGCAATTTATGTAAACAAATATTTCCAAGGCATTTCAAAGCATACTATAGGACAGTAAACCAAAAATATCATTTAAAACTTGAGAGATATAAAAATATGCATAAATAAATGTTAACTAGGTAAAATAAGATATGAATGAACAACAAAAATAAAAGTTACATTTATTTGTTATTGGCTATGGTAGGTTATTGGTTATGTTCACATATTTGATTATTAAAATGTAAACCGATCTTTTTCATATGGGTGTTTAGAGTTGTACCCCCTAGATCTCTAGTAATGTGTGCTTAAAGTGCACCAGATTTAAGTATTTTACTTTACATTTTCAAACATTTCTTCACACACACACACACACACACACACACACACACACACACACACACCACACACACACACACACACAACACACACCACACACACACTGTCGCTGCAGACTCTGCACGAAGGAGCCGCGGTGCTGCAGCTCCTGATCGGAGCAGAGACACACGTTCACTAAGCGGAAAAACGATATCCTGTCACAGAGATCTGCTATTTTAAAGTAAAGTCAATAAATATCGACCCTAAATAAAGTCTATATTAAGAACGAGAGATGGTTTAACATATGGCTTAAACAAATGACAAATGAGCGAGGGTGATGACGTCAGAGCATCGTCCTATGTGCCGGGGCTGCCCCGGACAGCCCCGGCCAAATTTAACCCCTGCTTGGAGCAGAGACCCTGATGTGTAGTTGAGTAAGAGCTGACGACTGTAGGAGTTTAATATTTATTTATAGAGAAACAGAATTGTCTCCACTGTCGAAACACTACTGCAAAACTTGCAGACCTTGAGTTTGATCTAAGGATTATGATATGTTGCACTTCCAGTTTTGCCCCGCCTCTTACTGCAGCTCTTTTGGTTAGGTTTTATCTTCCTCATGTTTAGACATTATTAACCCTTGTGTTGTGTTCGAAAGCTGTTACTGTTCATGGTGTCAATTTTGACCCATGATTTATCTCAGTCCAAAACACTCCAAAATAATGACTATCATCCGATATTGTTTTAATTACATCATAACTTACTTATTATGCATTCATAACCGTACAATCCTGTTGTAATTTTATTTTATGGCCCCAAAACACATCAAACCACATATTTAAGTAAAACATTTGATTATATTCGCTCATTATATTCCTTATGGTGAAGACAGTGGATAATGATGTTACCTGACTATAATAGACTTAATAGACTTAACATTATTGTTACAGTGGATGAAGGGGGAGGGGTGTCTCAAGTCAAAGATGAATCTTGATTGGGCCAAATTTGACCCCGAGTCACCCAAAACAATGCTGCTGGGTCTCCCCAGACCCGACACCAAATTATACACTTTTTTTTTTAGAGACTTTCAGACTTGGCTAAAATTATCAAAATCAGTTCTGTAGAGTTTATATGGCTGTTGTGGAGGATATCATGAAGCCTTGTTCCGATAAAAAAAACTAAGGGTTAAAGTGACATACACATTTTCCCTGGCTTAAAAGCAAAAGGGGATACTGTTCCAGTTTACATTTGACGTTTTAATATGTGAATCTCTGATTCCAATTGTGTGTACTGGGCATTTAAAAACAAACAAACAAACAAGTAAACTGTTTACCCATTCAAATCACAGACCAGTTTAGTGGACTTGTATTGTTACAGGTCTACGTGTTGCAGGGAGCTTTGATAGTCTGGTCATTTGCTGTCCCCACATTTGGACCAATTACCAAAAAGCTTTGCCAACTCGATGAGTTTAGAATAAAAACTCTGTGTCTGATAATCGCTAATGATACATAACCAATGCAATGTGTGCTTATTGAAAGCAGGACGAAAAACATGTTGAAATACTGTTTGCAGTCTACACAGGCCTAACACTTCCTTATTGTTCAGACATCTCCAAACAAACCAGTTGTTACATGTCAGTGAACTGATGCCAAAGTGAATGCCCCACCCTGAGGCTGAGTTTCCACAGAGGAAAGTTGTCTGGTGGCTGCATCAATCAAATTCATAGGCTATAGTATATTATTTATTCAGACAGAGGAGAATCAAAATATTATGTTGGGTAACACTTTATATTAAGGTACACACATTCATCATCAACTAGTTCTTAATTAACATGCATATTAGCAGTGTATTGACTCTTTATTAGTCATTATAAAACACTTATTAATGCCTTATTCTACATGACCATATTCTACAAGTAATAGGCCATTAGTTGAGAGTGTTTCCTCAATAACCCTCTAATTAGTGCTTATTTATTGCAAGTAAGGAAGTTGTTGTACATGAGTTTTGGTATTAATATGCTCTGCTCAATATTTGACTTCCTGTTGCTGACGGCTGTTTGTCCCGCAGCTCCCCGGCTAAACAGGCCGAAACTCGCTCAGCCAGTCCAACATCTACCAGCATCAACAGTCTTCAAATGCCAACTGCTGCCATAGAAAAAGCCCCACCCAGAGTCCTGAAGCTTATTTGTACCTTAGGAGATTGGGTCCAATATGACTGACATATCCCTAATCGATAGATTTATGATCGATAGATTTATGATTAGAAAATTATAAAAGTAGGATAGACATGTGGAGATTATCCAACTGAACAAACCGTGATCCGTCTCTTAAATGTGTCTCAACCACAGAACTTATTTCGAGCTATTTTCCTAAACCCTATGGAGAAATTGCATTGCTTTTCAACAACTAGTTGATGGTGAATTTGTGTACCTTAATATAAAGTGTTACCAGCCTGATGATCTCAGTTAGTTTTAGGTTCCTTTTGAGAGAAACCAATGTGTCTTATCCCTTTCAACTACTACCTGTTACTGCAGCTCTTTTTAGAGGGATTTTGATTCTCAACTTTCAGAGTTTTCCTGACTTTACATGAGGTGAAGATGTTACTGTACCTATAGATGAGTTTATTTTGTTAAAGCGAATCACTGAGCTCTGTAGGCACTCTATGAAAAGCGAAGAGTAAGAATACTTTATATCACTAACTACCCTTAGCCCAACAGATCTTCCCGGTTAATTAGGATCATTGATGGATGCCTTTAAGCATTTTTATGGTTGTTAGAAAAATGTATCAGGATAATTTTTTGCCTCCAACTAAAATCTCTTGACAAAGACATAAGGTAGCATGGTCATAGTTGAACTATTACATTGAACACCATTGGGAAAACCCATTTGTCCTTGGTCAACATGAGAGGTTATTCCTGTACATGTTTTCACAAACTGTGTCTCCTCATATATCAGTGTTTGGTTTACAGTACAGTGACTCCATGCTTATCTCTCCTTTGTGTTGTGCTCCATCCAGTGGACACTCTGCGCCAGAACACCAGGAAGTGGTGGAAGTGTGTTACTGTAGTGTAGTAAACAACAAAAACACAATGAACTCAGTGCTGAGGTCTTATGGTATTATCCTGTTAAACTTGCATTAAATACCACAGTACTATTTTTGCAATACCATTTATTGACTATTTTTAAATCTGGCTCAAAGGCCTTATAAAAATGTGAGGAGATTTTCATGCATAACTTTGAACAACAAATAAAACAGCAGTTATTGTTGTTTAGATCTAAAATCAGATACAATGTAATCCTGCTTACCTTAACATATACTGAGTTTTGAACCACTGAAATAAAAAATAAAATAAAAGGCATTTGCCATTTTTTTAAAATCTTGCCTAATTATAGATTGGTTTTGATCCTTGACATACGGAAACCCATCAAGTTTTCTATTGTTTTTTTAAGACTTGTTTCCTGTCATCTGAAATAACACTGAACACATTACTCACACAAAACAACAAAGACCAGTGACCTTAAATTAGTATTTTTTACATTTTATTTTGAATTGTACTTGTCAAGAACGTTATCTTGGATGAAAGACAAAATTTTAATCCGTTTCACATTGAGTTCTTGTTTAGTTCAATGATTATAAAAATGTGCTGGGAGGGAAATCATTTGAAAAGGCATTTTTTCAAAGTATAAAAAAGGAGGGTTTCGTGTATGCATGATGAGTTAAAACTGAGAACCTGGGAAGAGGTGTATTCTGGCTTTTGCCAACCCCCGTTAGTCATGTGACCCTCAACACATTTCACCCAGTTGTTTCTACCACACACAACAAACACACATAAGTGTTGACACAATGCAAACAAATGTAGGACATCATGTTGATTCAGCTTTTTATATCACAAAGGGGGAAACTAGTTTTATACAAATATGGCAAAACTACAGGAAGCAAATGGTAGGGCTTAAGTCAACTGTTATATCCTTAAAAAATGTAATTAAATCAAACCTAATGTGTCCTTATATTAGTTGTTGGCATAAATACTTGTATAATACTAAACTCTGTAGTTAGTACCTCATTGTAAAGAGTAGTTTTAGTGTTATAGTGACTGCCTTCACTCGTAAAAGTGAATGCTACTCACTGATATCAGCCCCACTGTTTTCTGCTCTACAGCCAATATCCAATCACTGCTAGTGGAAACAAACATTTCATCCTACAAGCTCTTCACACAAAAGCCATCAACAGATGTAATACAAGTAATTTTTTTAATTGTGAATTAGCCACAGGAAATGTGTCATGAAATACAAATGATATGTAAATGATGCCTTCCTGTTCAGTGTTTAGTGCTCGAGTCCCTGCTTTCTCAGACCTTGTGTTCAACATGCAGTTTATTTGAATGTTTTTAACTCACAATCACATATTTACAGATGTCTTTGATTCATAAGCCATTTTACCAGTATTCACTATAACACCTGGCATGTAAATATACAAATAACAGTTATTAAAAAACATTATTATTTATTTTATGTCATATTATTAAGCTTCATTTACCTATACATTTATTTGCTTATTGATTCAAACTTCAGCTTGACACATGTGGTGTCTTTGGAAACAATGGCTCCTTCTTGAAGTTAAAGTAATTATCTGTGGCTTTATAAAAACTTTAATACATATATTCTCCATATGTGTTAGAATAAGTGTTGATGAGATAATTGTTGAGTAAATGAATGCTTCCAATAATGTGTTGTATGAGATACATAAAGAATCTTAAGAGAAGTAAATCAATCACCACAGTAAAGTTATTATGTAGAAAATAAAATGGAAACTATGTTCTGACTAAATCAACACATGAAATAAGATGAGTGATTAGGTGACTCAGACAGGAGAGATGATCAGAGGTGCAGCATTTTTACGGCCATATTAGTCCAGGACTGAAGTATGGGTAGAGTTTCTCAGTGAAGGAGCAGCCAGTAAAGGAGTAGATCAAGCTGCAGCATCTACGTCATAAAAGGAGACCAGACCCTCCTCATAATCCACAAACACCCCCACCTTCTGAGGCCGAGACTTCAGAGAGAGAAGGACTGACGGTCATCAGAGCTTCGTACTCGATTCCCTTTCTCAACCATAAATCCAGAAACCATCTTCTGGGCTCAGTGTGATCTCCTTCCTGTTGATCGACCTCTGGACCACTCCTAAATCCACTCAGTCTTTCTTTAACTTGAACCTCAAAGTAAAATCTGCCTGAAGAGAAACTCTGCTTTCCTAAAACACAATACAATCAGAAAATCTCTCTCGGTTGTTTGGGAGATTCTTTTCGACATCACCATTTAACTCTTTTGTTATCATCAGACAGGATGAGACGGGATTGCTGTACGCGGATCAAGAGTCACATTTACAGCATATTTCTGGATCCTCTTCAGCTTAGCTTCAAGCAGCTTCTTCATCTTTACTGAACGTCTCCTCCACCTGAGCCACAGCCTTTACCACCGTCCCCTCATATACCGGGGTGAAGCTGAATTTTCTCAAGTCCTTGGAGGGTGGTGGGTGTTGAATGTTTAGGGACTTGACACTTTGTAGAAAATGCAGGTGGTCTTCAGAGCGTGTGACCTGCTCCACCTCAGAGCTTCTCTTCTTCAGCTCAGAGATTTCCTGTTCCACTCTTTGATTAAAGCTTCAGCCTTTTTTTCAGTGTTTTCTGCTTCTCTTTGATCGTGTTGATGAGATTGGCCTGGCCTCTCTCAACAGACTCTTCAGAGCAGTGAAGACCTGAACTCCTTCTGCTATCTCTCTGTCTGCTTCTTTCTCCACTGAGGTTTGATCTCCTCAATCTTCAGTTGTCTCTTTGGATCATCTGCTGAGTTTCAGCCTCTGTCTTCCCCAACTCGGCCTTCTTTCTTTCATATCCTTCTTTCAGAGGAACCACATCATGCATCTTGTGGTCTAAAACAGTGCAGAGCATACAGACACATGTCTGGTCGGTCTTACAGAACAGCTCCAGAGGTTTATCGTGCTTCGGACACATCCTGTCTTCCAGGTTCTCCACAGGGTCGATCAGCTGATGTCTTTTCAGCTGAAGCTGTCAGATGAGGCTCCAGGTGAGTCTCACAGTAGGAGGTCAGACACACCAGGCAGGACTTCAGGGCCTTCAGTTTGGTTTCAGTGCAGACGTCACAGGGAACTTCTCCTGGTTTGAAGACTTGTTGCTCTGAGCTGCTGCTGCTGCTGCTGCTGGCTTTCTGTTGAGCCGACTGTCTGAACTGAGCTACCATCTCAGAGATGAAAGTGTTAACGTGCAGCTCAGGTCTTGTGTAGAACTCTTTTTTACACATGGGACACTGGCACCTGTCACTTGTATCCCAGTGTTCAGTGATGCAGTCTTTACAGAAGTTGTGTCCACATGGTATAGTGACTGGATCAGTGAACAAATCCAGACAGATGGAGCAGAGAAACTGATCTTCAGATGCAGTAGCTTGCAGCAGCCATATCTACACACATGATGAGAAAGAAAAGAAAAACATTTGAAACATCAATCATCAATTCATATTATATATTGTTTTAAAGAAAGAACTTTGATAACTTGTAACAAGCCATGAGCAACCGTGACCATTTAACTCTGACAGGTTCAAGCATGAAACTCTGGCAAACAGCAATGAAAATATATGTTTTGTCGAAAACATTTGTATTGAAAAATAACACGCTCTTCTTACTGTGTGACCATACAATTAATTTCCTCTAGCTGCTTCACATTAAAAGCCTCCAACTGTTTCTCTTGGAAAGATTTTATTTTGAAACAGCTAGAGGAAATGGGTAAAAGCATTATGTAGGAAGTGATCAGCAAAATGTAATAATAGCAGGAAAGCAGAAGTGAATAAAACTCCTCACCACAGAGATTCAGTTACAAGTTACTAAAGTACTGAGAGCTGATACAAAGAGACTGTTTAAGCTGTTTAAAGTGGACTCTATATCATATGGTTATGTTGTTAGAGAAAAACAAGTTGGACATAAAGGGTGGAGTTTTCGTCTGAGTAGAGCTTTTGTGTTAATCCTGCTTGTTGAAAGTGTAAATATAATCAGTACTCACCAGTGTTTGACAGAGACTCTGCTGTGTTGTTGAGAAAGATCTGATGAACTCAGTTTGTATTTTCTTTAGACAGAAACAGAGACTAGTCTCGACTGCAGTGTGGCTGCCTCTCTGAAACTTAACTTTCGTTTCCTGAGTGAGACGTGTAAGCTCTCCTCTTTCCACTGTAGCTCCTCCTCTCACTGTCTGCTGGTTTGTTCCCTCCCTCTGATCAACAAGGTTTTCTCTGATAGTTAGGGAGCAAAGGTTCTGCTTCACAGGTGTGTCAAGCTGTTTCTTATCTTCATTATGATCAAGTTTTACTTAAATCAGAAGAGTTCAGTTACATTTATTGGACACACATGTCAGTTAAATATCATGGATGACATAATCCACATCCATACAACAAGTACAATATGTATCCACTCTAAATCAGAAAGAAACAGTAGAGAATGATATCTCCCAGTGATTGAACCACTTAAATCAAGGTTACTTTACATTTAAAGGAGCAGTTAAAGCCATGAACAAAATACAACTCTTGCTGTTTTACAGGAAGTTGTTAAATCCATTTCTTGGTGAATCATCTTTTTAATTTGTATTTCTTTGTGTCTCTGTCGCAGGAAGGAGAAAGCAGCAGGTAGCCACAGACCGGGCGGGCATGGCAAAGGTGAGCACCAACAGTCCTTATCGTGTTGTAACGCTTCCTCTTATCTCCTGTCAATCATTTACAGTGTGCTTCATAGTAAGAGGAAAATTATAAATTGCAAAATATATACAAATATTCTTAGTTTCTCAAATATATAAAACATTTTACCTGAGGAAATCTCTGTGCAAACATCTCTGTATTATTTACCATATTGTTGTTATTGTGTTGTTGTGTTGTTATATCACTGATATTTAGTTTTTCTCTTGGAAACTTATAAATTCAAGAATTCCATAAAAATACAATCCATAATTCAGATTATGTACCAACATTATTATTATTATTATTATTGTAGTTATTATTATCAGTAGTGTTATTAGTATTAGTATGATACAAGTTATTCTAATACAATTATATTATTATTATTGTATTAGAAAAAATATATTATTTAATTTTATTATTATTATGTATTATAATAATAATAATATATTTAATTTAATTTTTGTAATTATTATTATTTCATTATAATAATAATATTTTAGGAGCTGCTGGCTCAGGGTAACACACACACACACCACACACACACACACACACACACACACACACACACACACACACACACACACACACACACAGATGCACACACACAGACACACACACACACACACACACCATATTTCCATCACTTCAGGGGACATTACATTGACTTATATGCATTTCCTTGAGACTTATCCTAACCTTAACCATAACCAACACATGCCTAACCCTAACCAAGTCTTCACCCTAAAATTAATGATTCCCCTCATGGGGACCTCCCTTATGTCCCCATAAGGGAGGCGAGTCCCCACCTGACTGTGTAAACAGATTTAGGTCCCCACAAGGATAGTAACACTAGGTCACACTTACACACCTACACATATGGGCTCAGAACAGTCTCTTAATACACACATGCACACAGAAGGATTCACACTTGTATTTCCGGATCCACACTTGTGTTTTTCAATGCACACACAAATGTGTTCCGTTTCATACATGTAAATAAAATCCAAATACAGAAAAAAGTTTTACATATGTATTTTTGATCCTCACATATTTGTTTTCCATTTAAAACCGCTGCACCTGCAAACACAAACCGCTTTCTGTGCATGGATCGCTGTGCATTCGTGTGTGGTTTTTTGAGACTCCCCTGACGGTCACCCGATTCGTACTTGTAATTTTTTCTATCTATAGCCAATCAGATGTCTCCTCAATTCTAAGCCAATCACATGAGTGCGCCCCAACGAGGGTAGATTTCTTGAGTTCATGACGTAGCGCTTCATGTACGCATTTTGCGCTGTCCGGAGCTGACAGGTCCATGGAGCCTGACTGCAGGCGCTAATCTCAGGACACTTCCACTCTCAGTACATTGCCACTTCCGAGCAGGAAATGCACGCAAATACAAGCCTTTATATTATTAAGGTACAGTGCCACTTTCCGAACCATTAATGAATGCTTGTGTACACAAAAACGGCAGGCAAAACCGTTTTAAATGTGTGTTTCCTGTATGGCGAATTACAGCTGCTTTATTTATGTCTGTATGAAGTTGTTGGTGAGTGTGGAGGGAGCAGCTACAGGTTAGCTTAGCCTAATCGATCAGTGCACTACGAAGCCAGTGCTAGACAGTGAACTGTCAACGGGGGGAGCCCCGCCCGGTCATTATCGGCCGATATTCACTCTTAATAGTTTGATCGGTGCTCTCTATAAAGGCTGTTCAGGAGAGCTGGATCTGATCGATATGGACATAAACGCGAGTGCAGTTTTAGCGAGCTGCATGAGAAACTGACGGCTGTCAGGAGAGAGGGAGGGAGAGAGGAAAAAAGAGATGATCCTTACTCCCGTGTTATTAGCCATATCCGGTCATAGTCCGGTAATTACCTGCTAACGGAAACTCTGCTACACAATTCTTCTTATTATTATTATTATTATTGAAACATGACCGGTAAGTTTCAAATTTGTCCAGTAAAATAAATTCTGTCCGCGCGGAAACCCTGCTCCGGACAGCGCAAAATGCGTAAGTGTCATGAACGCAATAAATGGCTTAGAATGAAGGAGACATCTGATGGCTATAGATAGAAAAAATTACAAGTACGAATCGGGTGACCGTCAGGGGAGTCTCAAAAAACCCACACACGAATGCACAGCGATCCATGCACAGAAAGCAGTTTGTGTTTGCAGGTTATGGGATTTAAACATTAAACAAATTGTGAGGATCAAAAATACATATGTAAAACTTTTTTCTGTTTGGATTTTATTTACATGTATATGAAACGGAACACATTTGTGTGTGCATTGAAAAATACAAGTGTGAATCCTTATGAGTGCATGTGTGTATTATGAGACTGTTCTGAGCCCATATACACACCTCCAACACACACACGCACACACCACACACACACACACACAACACACACAACACACACACACACACACACACACACTGTTACGTGCCGTAGTGTTTGTGTGTGTCTTTCTCTCTCTCCTCTGATTCCCAGGTGCAGCTGATTGTCCCCAGGTGTAGCCTCTCCCCAGGTGCTCCAAATTCCCACATCAGGGCCTCTTAAAGGACCTGAGGAAGGCTGCAGTGGCCTCTCTCTTTCTCCTCTGGCTGCACGGGTGCAGCACGGCGTCTTCGTCTTTGTGGGACCTGTTTGTCTATCATTGGTGGATTAAATCTAATTTTGGTGACTTCAGAGATCAGTTTCCTCTCTTTTTTCTCGTGCTGGTCGTTCTGTGTTTTGTTACTCCCCTTCGTACCCTAGATTTGGAGGGAACGTAACAAATGGGGGCTCGTCCGATCTTTGAGACAAAGAGTGAGTATCTGTTTGTGGTTTAGCGTGATATTGTGTTTGGTAGCATTGGCTGTGAAGTATCTTGCGTTTTAAAAGCTTCCTCAGTTTAGATAGGGGAGTGTCTAGCTGGGCTGAATCAGTCTTTCCTTCAGGCACTCATTTTTATTTTGCCTTTTTCCTTGGATGCATCCTTGAAATATTGGCTTGGAAGCCAATATCCTCGCGATTGAGAAACGGCCTGTAGCTTCGATACGTGCTTCAAACCCCTGGACTACAATTCCATAGAAGCAGTGCTTCGAAGCTTGCTTCAAATCACGTGACATATGACGTCCGAAGCAGCAACTGCTTCATTGCCTGAATGAATCACTTGACTGGTTCGCCGTCCATTACGCGATTCAATGCACTGCCTCGTCTTGATTCTGACAGGTGACAGGTTGAAACATTTTACACTTTATAACCGCTCTAAACAATGCGCAATGTGTGGGTTGTTGCTGTTGAGTTGTTGTTGGTATTGCATTTGTATTGGATCATTATAGAGCAAGCCAGGAAGAAAGATAGGTCGTTCTGGCTCGGGAAACACTTCAAAATGTGGAGAAGTTGTGAACGAAAAGGACAATGACGAGTATCCAAAAAAACGTTTGTCAGTCTAAAGAATGGACACCTAATTTTGAGTTATTTAGACTTAATTAACACTTATAGTTTCATATCTTGTTACATAAGAACAGATCATATTTGTTAAGTGTTATTATGGGAGAATTACTATTCGTGTGGTACTGCTGCCTTATTAGGCCCATATTGAGCAGAGCATATTGAGACCAAAACTTGTGTACTACAACTTCCTTACTTGCAATAAATAAGCACTAATTAGAGGGTTATTGAGGAAAAACTCTCAACTAATGTCACTTGTAGAATAAGGCATTAATTAGTGTTTTATAATTACTAATAAAGAGCCAATATACTGCTAATATGCATGTTAATTAAGAACTAGTTGATGGTGAATTTGTGTACCTTAATATAAAGTGTTATCGGAAACTGTTTACCGATTCAAATCACAGACCAGTTTAGTCGACTTGTATTGTTCAGGGTGTCCGCGGGGTCTTAAAAAGTATTAAAAGTTGATAAATCAATTTAGCGAAAATTAATGCTATTAAAAAGTATTAAACGGCATTTCCCAAGGTATTACATGTTGTAGCTTGTTTTCAATAAGTATATAAATTGTCCAAAGAGGTTGTATTCTACTGTTTGCCTGAATGTAATCATTGCGTAGGTGTGTAGTGAGATTCTGTGTAGTTTAGTGGGAATGCTGATACAGCATTCCAACTATATGTTATGCTACGGACAAACTAGTTATTATTCCGTCCAATTATTTTGTCCGTCTTCTCCTCCCACATTCAACATCGCAGAAACTCCGTTCAAACATCAAACGTTCAGCTCGGTCGGGAATCGACTGCGATTACTTTTATCATTCATAACTTCATAATTCCAGAGATACATCCCATAATTCATCACATTTTAACATTTGAACTTTAACATTGAACTCTAGCTCGTTAAGTTAGAGTGCGTGATGTCACAGCTAGAGGGTAGGAAATCTTGAAATTTCCCTTCATATTTTTTTTTAAAACACAATGCCCGCCATGAAACACGGTTTTCTCATAACTTCAGTGAAAATGCTCCAAATGGCCCAAAACTTCACAGGTTTGGTAACACAGACATCAACGCAACTAATCATATTATGGGATGTCATCAAATGCCGTTGGCATGGCGACAGATCATTCGCCATCAAGTTAGTTCAAAAGTTTGCATTTCAAATATTCTGCTGCTTTTCCAAGCCTTTTTACTTTCTTTCTTCTCATCACACATTCAAGCCCCCAGTGTTCATGTATCATTTCAATCTAAATTCTTCACTTTCTTCTTACACATTACATTTCAGCATAGCAGTTAGCGTCAGCTTTTCAGCATAAAGCATTCCCACTAGCAATTTCTTCAGGAATTGCATTCTCTAGTTTATTTATGGCATCCCGTTGGATTTGACGTCATCTGAACAGGACATCGCACGCTCACTGCTTGATAGCGCGCGAAGGTCCGTTTACGCCGGTTGTTAAACACATCGTTATGGGGAAATGCAAGTTTGAGTCCAAATTGTTGGAAGATAAGGAGGAAGGACAATCAATACTGTATATAGTCAATGTGAGGTGAAGTGTGTCGCCAATGTAACCGGTTAAAACTCAAAGTGGCAATGAGGTCTTAAAATGTATGGAAAGGGTCTTAAAAAAGGTCTTAAAAGGTATTACATTTGACTTCAGGATTCCTGCATATACCCTGTTGTTACAGGTCTACGTGTTGCAGGGAGCTTTGATAGTCTGGTCATTTGCTGTCACCACATCTGGACCAATTACCAAAAAGCTTTGCCAACTAGATGAGTTTAGAATACAAACTCTGCGTCTGATAATCGCTAATGATACATAACCAATGCAATGTGTGCTTATTGAAAGCAGGACGAAAAACATGTTGTAATACTGTTTGCAGTCTATACAGGCCTAAACTTCCTTATTGTTCAGACATCTCCAAACAAACCAGTTGTTAAATGTCAGTGAACTGATGCCAAAGTTAATGCCCCGCCCTGAGGCTGAGTTTCCACAGAGGAAAGTTGTCTGATGGCTGCATCAATCAAAATGCATAGGCTATAGTATATTATTTATTCAGACAGAGGAGAATCGAAATATTATGTTGCTTTGTAAAACATTGTTAACAATATCAGCTGCAGAGATAGTGTTTAGCAGAGTCTCTGTAGAGAAAACCTGATTAACTCAGTTAGTTTTAGGTTCCCTTTGAGAGAAACCAATGTGTCTTATCCCTCTCAACTACTACCTGTTACTGCAGCTCTTTTTAGAGGGATTTTGTTTCTCAACTTTCAGTTTTCCTGACTTTACATGAGGTGAAGATGTCAAAGCGAATCACTGAGCTCTGTAGGCACTCTATGAGAAGCAGAAGAGTAAGAATACTTTATATCACTTGCTACCCTTAGCCCAAACAATCTTCCTGGTTAATTAGGATCATTGATGAATGCCTTTAAGCATTTTTAGGGTTGTTGGAAAAATGTAAACTGTTTGTAACATCAGGATTATTTTTGCCTCCAACTAGAATATCTTGACAAAGACATATGCAGGTAGCATGGTCATAGTTGAACTATTACATGACCACCATGGAAAACCCCATTTGTCCTTGGTCAACATGAGAGGTTATCCTGTACATGTGTATCACAAACTGTGTCTCCACATATATCAGTGTTTGGTGTACAGTACAGTGACCCATGCTTATCTCTCCTTTGTGTTGTGCTCCATCCAGGTGGACACTCTGCACCAGAACACCAGGAAGTGGTGGAAGTGTGTTACTGTAGCAGAACAAGCAAAACCACAATGAAGCAGTGCTGAGGTCTATATGGTATTATCCTGTTAAGTTTGCATTAAATACCACAGTACTATTTTTGCAATACCATTTCTTGACTATTTTAAAATCTGACTTGAAAGGCCTTGTGAAAATGTGAGGAGATTTTTCATGCATAATTTGGAGCAACAAATAAAACAGCAGTTATTGTTTTTTTAGATTCTAAAATGAAATAAAATGTAATCCTGCTTACCATAACATATACATATACTGAGTTTCGTGTATGCATGATGAGTTAAAACTGAGAACCCGGAAGAGGTATATTCTGGCTTTTTGCCAATCCCCGTTAGTCATGTGACCCTCATCACATTTCACCCAGTTGTTTCTACCACTCACACACAACAAACACACAAGTGTTGACACAATGCAATGATTCAGCGTTTTATATCACAAAAATATGGCAAAACTACAGGAAGCAAATGGTAGGTCTAACTGTAATATTCTTAAAAAATGTCATTAAATCAAACCTAATTTTTCCTTATATTAGTTGTTGGCATAAATACTTGTATAATACTAAACTCTGTAGAAGTTACCTCATTGTAGTAGTAGTTTTAGTGTTATAGTGACTGCCTTCACTCGTAAAAGTGAATGCTATCTCACTGATATCAGCCCACTGTTTTCTGCTCTACAGCCAATATCCAATCACTGCTAGTGGAAACGAACATTTCTTCCAACAAGCTCTTCACACAAAAAGCCATCAACTTATATATTTTTTATGTGAATTAGCCTCAGGAAATGTGTCATGAAATACAAATGATATGTAATTAGGCCTTCCTGTTCAGTGTTTAGAGCTCGAGTCTCTGCTTTCTCAGACCTTGTGTTCAACTTGCAGTTTATTTTAATGTTTTTAAACACACAATCACATATTTACAGATGTTTTGATTCATAAGTAATTTACCAGTATTCACTATAACACCTGGCATGTAAATATACAAGCTAACAGTTATTAACCAAACTATTTTTATTTATTTGATGTCATATTATTTAGCTTCATTTACCTATAATATTACACATATTTTATTTTGTAGACACCACGGCATGTAATAGGCTTTTCTCTTAAAGGACCCTTTATGACACAATATTAAACATTTATTTTGCTTATTGATTCAAACTTCAGCTTGACACATGTGGTGTCTTTGGAAACAATGGCTCCTTCTTGAAGTTAAAGTAATTATCTGTGGCTTTATAAAAACTTTAATACATATATTCTCCATATGTGTTAGAATAAGTGTTGATGAGATAATTGTTGAGTAAATGAATGCTTCCAATAATGTGTTGTATGTAATGGGATACATAAAGAATGTTAAGAATTAAATGTAAATCAATCACCACAGTAAACTTATGTAGAAAATAAAATGGAAACTATGTTCTGACTAAATCAACACATGAAATAAGATGAGTGATTAGGTGACTCAGACTGGAGAGATGATCAGAGGTGCAGCATTTTTACGGCCATATTTAGCACCAGGACTGAAGTATGGGTAGAGTTTCTCAGTGAAGGAGTAGCCAGTAAAGGAGTAGATAAGAGCTGCAGCATCTACATCATAAAAGGAGACCAGACCCTCCTCATAATCCACAAACACCCCCACCTTCTGAGGCTGAGACTTCAGAGAGAGAAGGACTGACGGATCATCAAGAGCTTCATACTCGATTCCCTTTCTCAACCATATAATCCAGAAACCATCTTCAGGGCTCAGTGTGATCTTTCCTTTCCTCTTGATCGACCCTCTGGCACTCCTAAATCCACTCAGTCTTTCCTTTAACTTGAACCTCAAAGTAAAATCTGCCTGAAGAAAAACTCTGCTTTCCTAAAACACTATCACAATCAGAAAATCTTTCTCGGTTGTTTGGGAGATTCTTTTCGACATCACCAGATTTAACTCTTTTGTTATCATCAGACAGGATGAGATAGGGATATGCTGTACGCGGATCAAGAGTCACCTTTACAGCATATTTCTGGATCCTCTTCAGCTTAGCTTCAAGCAGCTTCTTCATCTCTTTACCGAACGTCTCCTCCACCTGAGCCACAGCCTTTACCACCCTCCCCTCATATGCCGCTGGGGTGAAGCTGAATTTTCTCAAGTCCTTGGAGGGTTGTCGGTGTTGAATGTTTAGGGACTTGACACTTTGTAGAAATGCAGGTGGTCTTCAGAGTGTGTGACCTGCTCCACCTCAGAGCTTCTCTTCTTCAGCTCAGAGATTTCCTGTTCCAACTCTTTGATTAAAGCTTCAGCCTTTTTTTCAGTTATTTTCTGCTTCTCTTTGATCGTGTTGATGAGATTGGCCTGGCCTCTCTCAACAGACTCCTTCAGAGCAGTGAAGACCTGAACTCCTTCTGCTACCTCTCTGTCTGCATCTTTCTCACTGAGGTCCACTGAGTGTTTGATCTCCTCAATCTTCAGTTGTCTCTTTTGGATCATCTGCTGAGTTTCAGCCTCTGTCTTCCCCAACTCGGCCTTCTTTCTTTCATATCCTTCTTTCAGAGGAACCACATCATGCATCTTGTGGTCTAAACAGGCAGAGCATACAGACACATGTCTGGTCGGTCTTACAGAACAGCTCCAGAGGTTTATCGTGCTTCGGACACATCCTGTCTTCCAGGTTCTCCACAGGGTCGATCAGCTGATGTCTTTTCAGACCTGACTTGTCAGATGAGGCTCCAGGTGAGTCTCACAGTAGGAGGTCAGACACACCAGGCAGGACTTCAGGGCCTTCAGTTTGGTTTCAGTGCAGACGTCACAGGGAACTTCTCCTGGTTTGAAGACTTGTTGCTCTGAGCTGCTGCTGCTGCTGCTGGCTTTCTGTTGAGCCGACTGTCTGAACTGAGCGACCATCTCAGAGATGAAAGTGTTAACGTGCAGCTCAGGTCTTGTGTAGAACTCTTTTTTACACATGGGACACTGGCACCTGTCACTTGTATCCCAGTGTTCAGTGATGCAGTCTTTACAGAAGTTGTGTCCACATGGTATAGTGACTGGATCAGTGAACAAATCCAGACAGATGGAGCAGAGAACTGATCTTCAGATGGCAGGTAGCTTGCAGCAGCCATATCTACACACATAATGAGAAAGAAAAGAAAACATTTGAAACATCAATCATCAATTCATATCATATATTGTTTTAAAGAAAGAAGTTTGATAACTTGTAACAAGCCATGAGCAACCGTGACCATTTAACTCTGACAGGTTCAAGCATGCAATGAAAATATGTTTTGTCGATAATTTTTCTATTGAAAAATAACACTGCTCTTCTAACTGTGTGACCATAATTATTAATTTCCTAGCTGCTTCAATTAAAAGACTCCAACTGTTTCTCTAATGGAAAGATTTTATTTTGAAACAGCTCGAGGAAATGGGTAAAAGCATGATGTAGGAAGTGATGTGATAAGAGCAGGAACCACAGAGATTCAGTTACAAGTAGTGTTGTAGTCGAGACAACCTTATCCGAGACCAAGACATTACCAAGACTGAAGAGTAGCAAGACCAAGACAAGACCAATACTTTAAGAGGGCGAGACCGAATCAAGACCGGAACCCAACTACTGTGAATCCAACACTACATGATACACTTACAATACCATGTGTAAAATACCATAGTCAATTTCATCTGAAAGATCCACATCATCATAAAAAGACACATATACGTAAGATATAAATTCAACATCATCATATTTATTCAAAAAGAGAACTTTTTTTTTATTCAAAAAGTTCTCTCTCTCTCTCTCAGGAGTTTGCGGTCAGTGAAAGCCCCATAAGCCCCACACACACACACATTTTGCGACATCTTCACTGCAAGACCGTTTGAGTGTAGCAGCTGGTATGTTAACAAACATTGCGGCGCATGAGGGCAAAGATTCGGAGCCTTTGAAGTCACGTTATTGGTTGAATTTTAAACAGGGCATTTTACATCCAATCACATCCCCAGCAACAGCCGTGGTCTCGACCATGGATGTATAATAAGAACGGTCTTCAGTGTTTCCCCTAGGATGGAGTCATAGCAGCGGTGCCAAGGCATAATGTGAGCGCGGAGCGCATGGAATTTTTAAGTGTTTGCGCGTGCGAAGTGCGCCCCGCCAATTTGTTTCTATGTGTCTGCCAGCACAAGAAAGGCTCTTGAGGCCTAGTACCAGGGCCGGTTCTAGCCAATTTGCTGCCCTAGGCGAGATTTTAGGCGAGATTTTATATATAAATGAAAAATCTCTACAAAGGACAAATACACTACAAAAACAGAAACTTATTGACATAGGTAATATACCTCAAAATGGCTTCAAATGTATTGTATGACATGTTTGAATTGGGGGGTGGACGTCACATCCTCTAGGGGGGTCCGGGGTATGCCCAAGTAAACCAAGTAAAATGCTTCAATCTGGTGCACTTAGCACACCATTACTAGAGACCTGATCTAGGGGTACAACTCTAAAACACCCATATGAAAAAGATCGGTTTACATTTTAATAACCAAATAAGTATATGAACATAACCAATAACCTATTTGCCAATAACAAATAAATGTAACTTATTATATTTTTGTTGTTCATTTATATCTTATTTTACAGTTAACATTTCCAATCTCCAACTTTAAACGATATTTTTGGTTTACTGTCCGATAGGATACATTGGAATGATTTCAAACCTGTTTTTATTTATCCTAATAATAAACTTCACAGGTTTGGTAACACAGCCATCAACGCATCTAAGCGTATTATGGATGTCATCAAATGCCGTTGGCATGGCGACAGATCATTCGCCATCAAGTTAGTTCAAAAGTTTGCATTTCAAATATTCTGCTGCTTTTCCAAGCCTTTTTACTTTCTTTTCTTCTCTCATCACACATTCAAGCCCCCAGTGTTCATGTATCATTTCAATCTAAATTCTTCACTTTCTTCTTACACATTACATTTCAGCATAGCAGTTTAGCGTCAGCTTTTCAGCATAAAGCATTCCCACTAGCAATTTCTTCAGGAATTGCATTCTCTAGTTATGAATATTGTTACATCAAGGCCGAAAATTAGGATGAGCGCCAACGGTCAAAAATGTTTGCCTATGTCGCCTATGCCAAAAATCGGCCCTGCCTATTACATACAGTGGCAATGTCTCAAGATTTAGCAAAAAATACACCTTTATTGAACATACAGTAACACAAATACTACAAATCCACATAACAAACAATGAAAAAAGGATCGCCACTTATTATTATTTTAATAAAAAGAAAAAAGGTAAAAAAAAAATGTTTCTTTTTTTTGGGTACCTGGCTGGCGCCCCCTATTTCAGCAGCGGTGCTGCGCCGCCACTATTTGTATATAGGGGAAACACTATTCTTGACATAAAATCTTGTGACCTATAGGACCGAGACAAGACCGAGACTGTTAAAAAGTGGTCTCGAGTACTACAACACTAGTTAAAAGTTACTAAATCAGAATCAGAATACCTTTATTAGTCCCACAGAGGGGACATTTACAAAGTACTAAGAGCTGATACAAAGAGACTGTTTAAGCTGTTTAAAGTGGACTCTATATCATATATATGGTTATGTTGTTAGAGAAAAACAAGTTGGACGAAAAGGGTGGAGTTTTCATCTGAGTAGAGCTGATGTTTTGTGTTAATCCTTCTTGTTGAAAGTGTAAATATAATCAGATGTACTCACCAGTGTTTGACAGAGACTCTGCTGTGTTGTTGAGAAAGATCTGATGAACTCAGTTTGTATTTTCTTTAGACAGAAACGGAGACTAGTCTCGACTGCAGTGTGGCTGCCTCTCTGACTAACTTAACGTTCGTTCCCTGAGTGTGACGTGGAAGCTCTCCTCTTTCCACTGTAGCTCCTCCTCTCACTGTCTGCTGGTTTGTTCCCTCCCTCTGATCTGCATGGGTATTGAGAAATACCAGGTTTTCTCTGATAGTTAGGGAGCAAAGGTTCTGCTTTACACGTGTGAGGAGTGAGGTGTGTCAAAAGCTGTTTCTAATCTTTATTATGATGAATGTTTTCAGTTACATT
The DNA here is from genome assembly GCA_012861695.1 of Trematomus loennbergii. NCBI lineage: Eukaryota > Metazoa > Chordata > Actinopteri > Perciformes > Nototheniidae > Trematomus > Trematomus loennbergii. Next base: position 157,424 of record JAAOOA010000943.1, read on the forward strand.
TATTGGAAACACATGTCAGTAAAATGTCATGGATGAAATAATCTACATAGTTAAAGACTTATTTCCATTGTAGTACTTGAACTTGAACTATACTGGTTTCCCGTCTCCCACCGCATCAACTAAAAAAAACTGGTCCTTACTTACAAAGCCCTCCGCCATCTGGCCCCCCCTACCTCACTGACCTCCTCACCCCCTACCAACCCCAACGGTCCCTCAGATCGACCTCAGCCAGTCTCCTATCCATCCCTAAACCAAACTCCACAGCTTCGGGGACATGTTTTTATTATTATGGTTAGTAATGTAGACAACATACCTTCATCAAATGTACAACAAGTATAATATGTATCTACTCTAAAACAGAAATCTATATACAATCAAATAAACTAAAGGCCTTTTAGACATTGAATATGTAACATTAGTGGTCATGATAACAAGGAAGAAGTGTTTTCTCTCAGGCAGCATCCCTTATGGATCATTATGGCATTTTGTTGCCTGAATTAAAGCAATCATATTATCCTGTTCTCACTTTTTCCTCGTGAGATATTGGGTCTCGATTGATGAGGTTGTTGCCTAATGCTGAAACATAACATGTTAAATGACCTCATTAAGCTAAGAAAAAAAGAGACAGTAGAGAATGATATCTCCCAGTGTGTTAACTGGCTGGGTCTGCTCCGCTCCAGGTTGCCCTCATTTACCGCCCACCTAAAGCTTCCACTACCTTCCTGTCTGAGCTGTCTGAGTTACTCACCTCTCTCTGCTCCATGTCTCCATCAACTCTCCTGCTCGGTGATTTTAACATCCACGTGGACTCCAGTAACTGCACATTCGCTGCTGAATTCCTCTCACTTTTGGACTGCTTCAGCATCAAGCAACATGTCCAGGGCCCCACCCACATCAAAGGCCACACGCTGGATCTGGTGTGCTCTACCGGCTCTCCGCCCCCGACCTACAGCGCCTCGACCTGGCTGTATCTGACCATCACGCCATCCTCTTCACTGTTCCGGTCTCCCTGCCCAGGCAGCATCCTAAACGCACCATTATGTTTAGGAACATCAAGACTGTGAGTGCACCGGCCCTATCCACCTGATAGCTACCCACATGGCCTCGGGTCCCTCCGACTCCACCGTGGACGGCCTGGTAGCCCTACAACACTGCCCTATCCCTCAGTCTCAACTCTCTCTCGCCCCCATTAAAACCCGGACTGTTTCCTTCACCCGCCCTGCCCCCTGGTTCACCACCGAACTCCGCCGTTTGAAGGCCTCTGGTCGCCAGCTGGAGAGGCTCTCCAAAAAAACTGGCCTCACGGTCCACCTCCTGGCCTTTCGTGACCATGTCCAAACGTATAAGGAAGCTCTCTCCCATGCCAAGACTCACTACTACTCCCGTCTCATCGGTGCCCAGCAAAGCAACCCCAGAACACTGTTCTCCACCATCAACCGCCTACTCCGCCCCCCTGACGCCCCCCAGCCCTCAGGGGCTCCCGATCTGTGCTCCAAATTCCTCGACTTCTTCCAGGCGAAAGTCGAGGCCATCCACCAGCAGCTCCTGGCGAATGGCCCTCCCCCCTGCCTGCACCTCAGCCACCTGGTAACGCACCCCAAGCGCCGCGCCTCTCCCACTCCAACCTCTCCTCCTTCTCCCCTGTGGATGCTCTCAAGTGGCCAAACTGGTCAGCTCGGCCAAGACCTCCACCTGCTCCCTGGACCCCATGCCCACAGCCCTGGTCAAGGACTGCCTACCCACCCTCTGTCCCTACATGGTGGTCATCATCAACGCTTCTCTGGCTCCTGGTATAGTCCCCACAGCTTCAAAATGGCCTCAGTCACCCCCATACTCAAAAAACCCGGCCTGGACCCCGACGACCTCCAGAACCACCGGCCGATCTCCAACCTTCCCTTCTAAGCAAAACTCTGGAAAGAGTGGTCGCCGGCCAACTCCATCTGTACATGTCCAACCATGAGCTCTATGAGCCCTTCCAATCCGGCTTCAGACAGCAACACAGCACTGAGACCGCCCTCATCAAGATCACCAACGATCTCCTCATTGCTGCTGACTCTGGCCGCCTCAGCATCCTCATCCTCCTGGACCTCTCTGCAGCGTTTGACACCATCTCTCACAACATCCTCCTCACCCGCCTCTCAGACCTCCTAGGTGTCACTGGCACAGCGCTGTCCTGGTTCACATCCTACCTCCATAACAGGAAACAGTTTGTCTCCATCAGTGGCTCAAACTCACCCCGGCCCCAGTCCACCACGGTGTACCCCAGGGCTCTGTGCTTGGCCCCCTCCTGTTCACCATTTACATGCTCCCCCTCGGCCAGATCATCCGACATCATGGACTCAATTTCCACTGTTACGCTGATGATACCCAACTGTATCTCAGCACCACTCCATCCTCCCAGCTCCCCCCTCAGTCTCTCATCAACTGCCTGCATGACATCAAAACATGGATGTCTTCCAACTACCTTAAGCTGAACAGCAATAAAACAGAGCTCATGGTTGTGGCACCCAAGGCCCTGCTCCAGAAGGTTGGTGACTTCATCCTCGAGGTCGACGGCTGCTCCATCTCCCCATCTCCTGAAGCCCGCAACCTGGGTGTCATCCTTGACTCCACCCTTTCCTTCCATTCCCACGTCAAATCTGTGACCAAATCGGCCTTTTTCCACCTGAGGAACATTGCCAGACTCCGACCGTCACTCTCGGAGTCGGTTGCCGAAACCCTAGTGCATGCATTTGTCACCACCGCTTGGACTACTGCAATGGTGTCCTGTTCGGGGTTCCCAAAAAAACCCTGGACAGGCTCCAGTATGTCCAAAACTGTGCTGCTAGGGTACTCACACACACAAAGCCGTGGCAGCACATCACTCCCACCCTCATCCACCTACACTGGTTGCCGGTCAAGTCCCGTATATCATACAAATCTCCTCCTTACCTACAAGTCCCTCATGCCCTTGCCCCCCAGTACCTATCGGACATCCTTCACCCACATGCCCCACCCCGGAACCTGCGGTCCTCAGACTCTGGCCTGCTTACCACCCCCCGCACCAAACTGCGAACCTTCGGGGACAGAGCCTACAGTGTGGCAGCCCCCACCCTCTGGAACGCTCTCCCTGCGGAGATTCGCAACATCCCCACACTCGACGCCTTCAAAAGGGCCCTCAAGTCCCATCTGTTTGCCAAGGCTTTCGGCCCCTAATCGATCTGTTGTTTTGTCTGTCTGACTTTTGTTTTGTTATGTTTGTTTTTGCCCTATTACTGTAAAGCAGGGCTATTCAATTGGCGGCCCGCGGGCCAAATCCGGCCCCCGGGTGATATTTACTGGCCCTTTGAGTATAATGTTAAAAAGTTTAATTTTTAAATAAAGTTAATTTTTTTTTTTTTTTTTTTTTTTTTTATATAAATGTTTTGGGCCAGAGTGACTTTATTCCAGAGAGGGTGTTAAATTGAGAGATAGAGGGGAAGACATTGCTGAAAACTTTGGCGGGCTCGGGTTTCGAACCCACCTACTAGCTACTGTAGTGACAACTCCTGTCATTTATTGCGTCTCTGCGCGCGTCCTCGCGGCTCGCGTTGCCCTTCACTACAAGCTCGCGCACCTTCAACGGTTTCGCGCCAATGGTACGATTCATCAAACCTGGTCAGCAAAGTTGGATATCAAAATGTCTCTTTATACGTTAAAAAAACGAAAGGTTGACACCGAAAAAACCGGCAATTCAACAGCGAGTGGAAAGAGAAGTACTTGTTTGTAAATGTCAGTGGAAGGCCCGTGTGTTTAATCTGCAATGAGTGTTTATCGGTGTGTAAAGAGTACAACTTGAGAAGGCATTTTAAGACAGCTCACGCCAACTTTGACGCCACTTTTCCAGCGGGCTCTGATGCTCGCCGCCAGAAGATTTTGGGGTTAACTTTGTGCTATGACCAAAGACGTAGCTCCCTGTTTCGGGCTTGCACTGACCAAGAGAGAGCTACCGCAGCATCCCTACGAGTGGCTTGGATATTAGGCAAAAAGAAAAGGCCTTTTACGGACGCAGAGACAGTCAAAGGTGTATGCTTGCATCAATTGAGGAAGTGGTTGCAGATGAGAAAATCCGAAAAAAGCGTTATTGACTCAATTAAGAACATTCCGATTTCTGACACGTCAACATCAAGGAGAGTGGAGACCTTGCATCGGACGTTTTTGAGATTCTCTTGGACAAACTGAGAAAGGCGGAGGTTATGTCGCTAGCTATTGATGAATCCACTGACAGCAGCGATGTTGCACAACTGTGCCTCTATGTTAGATTTTTTGATGGTGAGTGCTTTCGGGAGGATCTACTTGGATTAATTCCTTTGGATGGACACACGACCGGTGAGGTGATGTTCCACAAAGTGGTTTCGTTTTTCAAGGAGCACAAGTTGGAATTGGATCGTATTAACATGCTTGTAACGGATGGGGCACCTGCGATGTCGGGCCGAACACAGGGACTGTCCGCTAGGCTGGCAGATGTGGCTCCACAGCTGAGATCGCTTCATTGCCTCATCCACCAAAGCCTCCTGTGCGCAAAACTAAGTGGTGAGTTAAAAAACACAATGGACTCTGTCATGGCGATTATTAACTTTATTCGTTGTAACTCCAGTTTACAGCACCGCCTTTTCCGCCAGATGTTGTCAGACATGTCAGCTCAATATAATGATTTGCTCATGCACAGTGACATTAGATGGCTAAGCAAAGGAAACGTCTTGAAACGATTTTGTGAACTTAAGGAGGAGATCATGGCGTTTCTCCGCAATTCAAAACACAAAAAAGCCAACGCCTTTCTGTGTCTGATAGAGAATGATGAGTTTTACGCTGCCGTTTGCTTTTTGAGCGACATTTTCCAACATCTGAACCAACTCAATTTGGAGCTGCAGGGCAGAGATAAAATGGTCACACAACTTGTGGAGAGACTCCATGCGTTTCAAAAAAAGCTCACACTTTTTTCTACGGATTTATGTCCAGGCAAAATGCTCCATTTTCCAACACTGCGCACTGCAGGTTTACAAATCACCGAGGTGATGACTGGATTTATGGACGCATTGAAAACCAACTTTGCCGCGAGGTTTGAACATTTCAGTCTCCCGGCTGAAGTGATGAGATTTGTGAAGGACCCTTTCTCTGTGAATGTAGAGGGGGAGTTTGCACTGAAAGCAAAGGAGCTGATTGTGACATTAAATGAGGCGTCTTTACAACTCGAACTCATTGACATTCAGTCATCAGATGACCTGCGACAGTCATTTCAGCTGGCAGGTTCTGAAAAGTTCTGGACTCATGAAGTCAGCCACGAGAAATTCCCTCATTCAAGGGGTCTTGCACTTTTTGTCCTCACAATGTTTGGCTCGACTTACACGTGCGAATCGGCATTCTCACACATGAATGCCATAAAAACTAATAATCGCGCATCCCTCACTGACCAGCATCTGCATCACTGTATGCGTATTGCCATGACAACGTATACTCCCGACTTCCCTGCTCTTGCTAAATCGAAAAAATGCCATTTCTCTCATTAGATGGCACATATCTGCCAAGTTGGTTGCAGACTGTATGTCAGTTATCACTATGTTAATCAAAAAAGGTTTGAGTTTTAAAAGGCTGTGTGTTGTGGTTTTGTAATTAATACAAGTCTTTTGATAATTGTTTTTGCTTTTAATTAAGCAATTGATGTGGTATGGCTCACATGTCTTTATTTTATTATACCATAATATGCACTGTTGTTTGTGTATGGCCCTAAATTGCTATTTTGTGTGAATTATTAGATCATTTAATCTAAATCCAATGATGTTGATGGTTATATTAGCTTCACATGTACTGAGTTCTGAACTTGCCATTTATAAAGGCCTTGGGGCTATGTTTGATTTAATTAAACAAAATATATGCACTCCACTATGCTGTTGTAGTATTTACTGTATCTGAAGCTCTTAATATGATTGCTCATATTTCAAGCCATTTTTTTTTTCAAGCCGGCCCCTTGCTTTGGATCATTTTCATCAACCGGCCCCCATTCTAAAAACTATTGAATAGCCCTGCTGTAAAGCGACCTTGGGTCCCTTGAAAGGCGCTATATAAATGCAAGCTATTATTATTATTATTATTATTAGTGATTGAACCACTTAAATCAAGGTTACTTTAAATATTAAAGGAACAGTTAAAGCCATGAACAAAATAAAAATCTTGCTGCTTTACAGGAAGTTGTTAAATCCATTTCTTGGTGAATCATCTGTGGTTTTTAATTTGTATTTCTTTGTGTCTCTGTCGCAGGAAGGAGAAAGCAGCAGGTAGCCACAGAGAGGGCGGGCATGGCAAAAGGTGAGCACAAACAGTCCTTATGGTGTTGTAACGCTTCCTCTTATCTCCTGTCAATCATTTACAGTGTGCTTCATAGTAAGAGGAAAATGGTTAAGTTGCAAAATATATACAAATATTTCTTAGTTTCTCAAATATATAAAAACATTTACCCTGAGGAAATCTCTGTGCAAACATCTCTGTATATTATTTACCATATTATTGTTGTTGTTGTTGTTGTTGTTATATCACTGATATTTAGTTTTTCTCTTTGAATAAATTCAAGAATTCATAAAAATACAATCATATTTCAGATTATGTACCAACATTAATTATTATTATTATGGTAGTTATTATCAGTAGTGTTATTAGTATAGTATGATAAAAGTTATACTAATACAATTAGTATTATTATTGTATTAGAAAAAATATATGATTTAATTATTATTATTATGTATAATAATAATAATAATATATTTAATTTAATTTTTGTAATCATTATTATTTAATTATAATAATAATATTTTAGTATAATTGGTAAACACTATTTTTATGTTTTTATTTTAAAAGCAGAACCTCTTTACTTCCTGTATTAGTATTTTATTTGATATTATATTATGATTGATCTAGTCTATATTGTGTTTATTCTGCCCTTGCGTATGCATCGCACTGCATAGCTTAACAGATAGCGAACAAAGACTCAGAAGACAGTTGTTGAGTTGACCATTTACTGAGGCTTGATATTGTAAAACTGCAAGAATAAACAGAAAAATAACACAAGTTACACAATTGAAATAATACATGTGCAACATATGCAAATAGGGTGCAGTATAATCAACAGCCTATGCTAAGAATGAGCTATGTCCGTTAGCTACGCAGCTAGTTAGCTTAGCTTATCTTAAACATTGAAACCACACAATCAATTAAACCACATTTTAGAAACACATAACTTGGCACACAGGTAAGTTTGTATACTTACAGACAGATACTCCAAGGATTAAAACAAAATGATCTGTGGCATAGAACTGAGCTACGATGTGCTCTGCATGGCTTTGCTGTGTAAACTAAAACACAAGAAGGAGAGTCGCGCTATTTGGTGCCTTAAAGCTACAGTACCGACTTTTGCCACTAGGGGGTGCCAATACACTATGGTGTCAGAACACTCCCGCTTGGTAAACCTGTTTACCACTATTTACATCCCTTTACCTTGGTATCAGTACACCACATCGCTGATGGGCCTAAGGTACTCTTTAACTGTCCCTTGACCTAAGGTCTTCACCATGACTTTCGCACCTTGCAGTCCGAACTTGGAATGGCCTTTACTATCAGACCAAGAGGCCAGTCATTACGTTGTGCTTGAACGTCCTTTAAAAACAACGTCACCGTCCTGGAGATTAGGCTGCTCCTCGGTCCACTTCCTCCGAGGCTGAAGAGTTGCCAGATACTCCTGCTTCCACCGTTTCCAGAAGGAGTTCGCCAAGCTCTGGACCTGGCGCCACTGTACCTTACATAGGTGATCCAGTTCAAAGCCCCGGGGGTGTGGGTGTCACACTTGCCTTCTGGGTTAGAAGAGTAGCAGGTGAGAGTATCTCAGGAAGATCTGTATCATAAGAGATGGAACCAGAGGCCTGGCGTTCATGATGGCCATAACTTCAGCCATCAAAGTGGCCAGGACTTTATGGTCAGTTTATCCTTATTCTTCAACAGCAGTGCATCAAGGACCGTCGAGCCACAACAATCATCCTCTCCCAAGCTCCACCCATAAGTGAGGAATGAGGTGCATTAAATATCCATGTACAACCATGGTCTTGCAGATAGTCCTTGATCTCAGGATCGTCCGTGTTTATCTGAAGCTTCCGCATGCTCCAATAAAGTTGTGCCACTGTCTGACCTGAGGTGTTTGACAGGTCCACGAATCGACAGGAAGCGCCTCAAGGCATTAATGAAAACTTGAGGTGGACATGGTTTCAATAACCTCCAAGTGAACAGCTCTCGTACTGAGACATGTGAAAATGACTTCCCATCTTTTACTCAAAGCAGCATCACCTCTTGTGCGACGAGTTATCACACTCCATGGACCAAAGACATCAAGCCCTACATGTGTAAAAGGTGGATCCATGGACAGTCTGTCAGCAGGCAGATCGGACATTTTCTGAACCTCAAACTTGCCTCTCAACTTCCTGCAGATGACACATTTGAATATATACTCGAAATGAGCCTCTTCCCTCCTACTATCCAGACACCGGCAGTGCGCAGTGCGCCCTCTGTTAAATGGCGACCTTGGTGAGCTGCTTGATCATGATAGTGTCGGACTAAGAGAGTGGCAACATGATGACTGGCTGGCAGGATGAGTGGATGTTTCTTGGTTTTCCAATTGGGCTTTATGGATGCAACCCCCAACTCTCAGCAATCCATCCTTGTCAAGAAATGGGTCCAGTTTCACAAGAGAGCTGTGGCTATGAACATTAATGCCCTGAGTTGCGCGGTCCACCTCGTTCTTGTAAACATCCTGCTGCACTGCCTTCAAGATGATTGTTTTGGCCTGAGAGAGCTCTGAGGTGTGTGACTGTTTGCAGTGATGCCATCCATTGCACTCTACAGTGTGAGACTTGCTGGAATAGGACTTGGCTACATGAATGAGCGTTGCCATACCTCTTACTAGAGCCTTCCAAGTAGAGAAATGTTTGAACCGTTGTGATCCGAGACTCTGCTCTGTGACCTTGGTTGCAAGAGAGATCACTTGAGGATACATTCTTTATCAGTCTCTGGTTGCCACAAGTTCAAATGATTCAGTCTTTTTTCTTGCTCTGTGTCTGGTCTCCTTCTGAATGAGCGCTGGAGAGAGGAGAGACGCTGCAAGGCATGTTCCCTGTTATTAGGAAGGGGCTTGCAGGGGAAGCGAAAGGGCAGTGGTGCCACCCAGTGGTTTTCATCATCCATATACACCTCGTTTCCATGGTTCGGAGAAAGACCTTGTCATCCACAGACAGAGCTGGTTTGTCGTATCAGGTGTTTTCGAAACACACTTTCTTATACAATCTAAACTTCCATTAAGGACGTTTTCCAGGCTGTGAGATGGGGCTGGAAGATGATGCTTGGCTGGACCATTTAACCTTCCTTCACTGAATGCTGTTTGTGCATGGCTTAAGAAAGGCATGGGCGTCCATTTGAAGGACATGGGTCTTGTAGACGTTGACATTGTTTGAATTGTGAGTCCCATCCAGGCATATTTCTCCAACTATGACCCAGCCAAGGTCAAGGCGCTGGGCGTAGGGTGAGTCGTGAGGCCCGTTACACTGTTCACGCACCTTATGTAGACGCAGAATGTCTCTTCCGAGCAGAAGGAGAATAGGAGCATTGGTGCGAGGGGAGGATCTTGTCAGTCACTTGCCTGAGGTGTGGAAAATACTGTGTGATCTCCGGAGTGGGAATCTCTGACCTGTCGTCAGGCAAGTTGTTACATTCCAACAGAGGAGGGAGTGCTGCTTTAGTTTCCCATCAAGTGACTCCACTATAATGTTGCATGCTTTTCTTCCTGCTGTCTCTACTTTGCCTGAGCATGTTGTTTAGAGTATAGGGAGATGCATTGCCATTCAAGCCAAAACAGATCGAAGAACTGTGATTTTGCTAAAGACCGATTACTTTGATCATCCATCACTGCATACACTCTGTGTGACTTGTTGGGATAATCAGCTGGTATACATTCACCAAGCAGATTTTCGAGCACGATCTGGGCTTGGGAGCACACAGATTTCTGTACACATGGAAGTTACTTCAGGTGGCCTTTGTCCTCCAGACTCACCGCTTTGCTCATTCTCAGGTCTGAACATACCAAACGACCAAGGAGCTGGACCAGGATGCATGGCTGAGGTGTGTTTGTCACTTTCGCACTGCTTGCATTTAAGTGTTGCCTCGCAATCTTGGCAATATGCTTGTGGATTCACAACATCGAAAGCAGATGGATTTCCTTTAAATAGGTATTTCTCACATCAGGTGTCTTCCTCGAAACCAACAGCATTTTGACAGTGGATGAGGCTTGTTATGCACTGGGCATTGTTTGTCTGGTTCCTCTGTCTGATAGCTGAGCTAGACTGTGAGGCAGAAGCAGTCACTTCAGTTTTCCTAACTGAAACAACTGTTCTTGGAGTGTATTTAGGTGTTCTATCCACTCTAATGTCACTTTGGGAAGAGGAGAGACTGAATGCAAAACTTGGATCATTCTGATCTTTGCCTGGGCACATACAAATTTCACAAAGAAGCTGAAAGGTGGGAAAGGCACAAGATAATCTTCCTTATACCTGGAGCCTTGCATTACCCAGCGCTCTCGTAGGCTGTAAGGAAGCTTTTCCACTATTGGATTAACACCTCTTGCAGTGTCCAAATATGCTAGGCCAGGCAGGAATCCACCAGATTTAGCGGCATCTATCTCCAGTAGCAAGTCACCTAGCTCTCTGAGCTGGTGGATGTCTTTGTTTGAGATGGTTGGAAATGTCTCTATTCGTTTTAGAAGGGCATTTTCGATCACCTCGGACATCCATAACATTCCTCAAGCGCCGCCATATCATATTGACACCTGCTGTGGGGTTATGAACGTGCACTGAACTTATCCGCTTTGCATGTGCTGCTGACTCCGGTCCAAGCCATTTTACAAGGAGGTTGAGCTCTTCGTGGTCAGACAGATACAGCTCCCTTGTAACTGCTTGGAATGATGATTTCCATGCCAGTAATTTTCTGGACGATCATCAAAGGCAAGGAGCCCAGAACTCACATCTCTTTTCTCACGAGATACTGAGCAAGATCAGGAGTATGAGGAGTTGGAGCTGAGTAGTTATTTGGAACGAATGCTGGAGAGACAGGAAGAGATGCATAGTGTAGGTCCTCAGTGGGTTTGTGCTCATCTGCACCCTTGTGTGGCCAATGTATGCCTGCTGTCCGTTGTTGTGACAAGTGAGTTCTGTGTTTCCATGTCTTGAAACTGTTGGTGGGTGTTTGTAAAAATGAATGTTTATCAATGTATTCTGTTGTGCGTCTTGCTGGATCCTCCTGAGCTACATACTGTAACTCACCAAGATGTCCTTCTTCCAAATCTGCTGCAGCTGCTTCAAATATGGCTGCCTCTTTAGATGCGGCCACAGCTTTACTTTCCAGCTTCAAAACATAAAGGTTTGCTCCACCTCTGCTTTCTGCCTCATCATGGCTGCCTCCACCTCTGCTTCTGCCTCATCATGGCTGCCTCCACCTCTGCTTTCTGCCCATCATGGCTGCCTCCCTTTCTGTGAAGGATACCTTTATTTTTGCTGCTTCGGCTTTAGCTCTTGCCCTTGTCGCTGCAGCACTGGCAGATGACTTGCTTGACCTTTGACTTGAGGCCCGGGACCTGGTCTCCACAGACCGGAGTTCTTCTTCCTGGTCATTATCTTACTTATCGTCTGATGAATGAGTCTTTAGGTTGAAGTAGTAGCGTGCTGATCACAGAATTATTTTGCTGCCTTTCCAGCTGAGTAGTGTCTTTTTACTATTCTGCCCTTGCGTATGCATCGCACTGCATAGCTTAACAGATAGCGAACAAAGACTCAGAAGACAGTTGTTGAGTTGACCATTTACTGAGGCTTGATATTGTAAAACTGCAAGAATAAACAGAAAAATACAACACAAGTTACACAATTGAAATAATACATGTGCAACATAATGCAAATAGGGGTGCAGTATAATCAACAGCCTATGCTAAGAATGAGCTATGTCCGTTAGCTACGCAGCTAGTTAGCTTAGCTTATCTTAAACATTGAAACCACACAATCAATTAAACCACATTTTAGAAACACATAACTTGGCACACAGGTAAGTTTGTATACTTACAGACAGATCTACTCCAAGGATTAAAACAAAATGATCTGTGGCATAGAACTGAGCTACGATGTGCTCTGCATGGCTTTGCTGTGTAAACTAAAACACAAGAAGGAGAGTCGCGCTATTTGGGCCTTAAAGCTACAGTACCGACTTTTGCCACTAGGGGGTGCCAATACACTATGGTGTCAGAACAGTGTTGCATTGTGGAGGAGCCTGATCTCTATGGTTTCCCTTGCCAAAGCTGCGCTGTTTCGAGTGTGCATTTCACAATAAGCGTTTGCATCTTGAAAAGTACGAGTGGCTCACAGATCAGATCAGATTATTGATCACTCAGAAAACACTTTTGACTTCCTGTTGCTGTTTGTCCTGCAGCTCCCCGACCTGAAGGACGCTGAGGCGGTGCAGAAGTTCTTCCTGGAGGAGATCCAGCTGGGGGAGGAGCTGCTGGCTCAGGGTCAGGGTCAGGGTCAGGGTCAGGGTTCAACACACACACACACACCACACACACACACACACACACACACACACACACACAAACACACATACACATACACATACACATACACACACACAACACACACACACACACACACACACACACACACACACACACACAAACACACACACACACGTGTGCAGCAGACTCTGCCTCACCCGTCTTCCAGATGCTGCTCACCAAACTGCCCAGCATCAGCCAGGTAGCACAACTCTTACAAAAACAAAATCAAACTGCTGCTGTTGCACCAGGGGGTATACTATGAATATAGTCAACATATCCTGGATATGTTTTGAGTTATCCGGTTGACTAAATCCCAAAAAAAAACGCTCTCGCTAAACGGTCCTACGACGCTGGCTATCAACTCGATCGCTCAAGCCAGCCATGTCCTATCTAGTTAGGTGCGCGTTCACATAAAAGGGTGGTATTTGGAGTGTTCGACCAATCACAAACATGGACAAGCCGTGTACTGACAGCGCAGTGCGTCATATATGTCACCTGCAAGGTGAATACTGCTGGTAAAAGAAAAAGTGTTTGAATGCGTACATTAACAGGTTTATGATATCATGCCCCGTCCAAGACACGAGTGGATCTGACTTTAATTACATTTGACTCCGAGTGTTTCGTCAATTAATGTTGCTTAAAATAATACTTCTGCATACAGTAGGCTATGTGACACTGTGAGTGTTGCACGCCAGATACGGCTCAAGAAGCTGACTCGATAGATAAGGAAATATATGATACATTATGATGTGATATCATGTGATATGAATGATAATGGGACACATCGACGTCTGCACTCACAGTGCCGCGGACTGTAGGCTACGTACTGTTACTTTGATCCGGTTACTTATGTTGTGGCAGATATTTAAGTACGCTTTCTTAACGCTAATGTTATAATAGTCAGATTGCTTGAAGATGGGAGGTGATATTCTATACATTTTCACGTTCACACAGTCGGTGATTTTGGCCGGCCGTCTTTCCTGCAACGGCAGTTTAAACTGTATTTCCTTTCTCCTGTCATGTGAATTGATCGCTTTAAACTCCGCACACTGAGCTTGATTGGTCAGCAGGCAGTGCTTTTATCCTGGAACTATCCTGCTCCGGAGGCTAGCCGTTCAGAATAAGTTACCTAGCCCGCTAAAAGTGAACCAGCTAGTAGGACCGGAAATCCAGGAAGTTAGCTTGCTAAGCGAAAATCCTGCCTGTAGTATTGGCCCCAGGTATCACATGTTGTGCGGGATAAGGTGCTTTGTCTAGGCAAGAATTTTAGCTGTGCAGTTTATTTTCTTAGGTTTCGTCAATTAAAAGAAAAAGGAACAATGTTCTTACATCTTCTCTTGCCTTGGTAAAAGAAAACATATTCTATTTCTCCACATGTCTACGTATAAACACCAAATCCCCCGTTTCCACCTTCAAACGAAAAAAATAAACAAATACTCAAATTAACTAAATAAATTACTCTAAATCAAATTTTCTATATTAATATGTTTAACTATTAAATACAAAAAAAAAGTATAAATAGCTCCGACACTGTTTTTGGATCTCCATTAATCTTCCTGTTCACAAAGCATTAAAAAAACCATTATAAGGATTTTAGCCTTACAAGACCATTTTACATGCACTAAAACCTATAGAACACACTACAGGAGAGGGAAAACCCCTAAAAGCATACTTCCCTCACGAAATTAAACTTCAAAAATCTGCATAAAATATAAAACAAAAACACTTCCCTGACTCTCCATCTTCATCCTGATTGGTTTTCCTCTCTGTTAATGCTTGTTGTTTCCTGTCCTTCAGCGTATCGTGAGTGCACAGAGTCTGAGCGAGGACGATATAGAATGACAGGATCGAAAGGAAACAACCCTTCTTCCTCTTCATCCTCCTCCTCTTCCTCATGTGGACCCCTCCTCTCATGGCGACCTGCCAACTCCTCAGCCTCCGTCACTCCGGCCGACGTCCATCACTTCCCATCGACGTGTCCTCTAGGGAATTCGTTTTTTATTCCAGCTTTAACCATGACAGTAGCGTCTGTTTGTTTTTTTACTTAAATTACCTGTTTTGGGGTATGAAGAGTTTCCTTATCATAACTGCCAGAGAATTATGTAAATGTCTGTGTCATCCGCATAGCTATGGTAACTTATTAACTTATTTAGTGTTTTTCATTATCTGAGCCAGTGGTAGGATGTGGATGTAAACTTTGAGAAGAGGCCCCAAGATGGAGCCTTGAGGTAAGTCACATGCCATATTTGTCAACTCAGATGTGTATTTACCTATAGAAACAACGTTTTTGCTGTCCTTTAAGTAGGATTGTTAGAAATTAAAATCAATGTTAAACAGCATAATTCAGTCTAAAACATATCGTCAGTTTAAGCTGTTTTATTGTGGAAAAGCCCGGAAGTTCCCAGGAAATCAATGCCAAGCTTTTATTCTGAAAAATCCTTTATCCGGTTAGCTTGTGACTAATGTGCATTTTCTGAATGTAAAGTGAAAATGACTTTGAGTGTTACACACAAACGTACGGACTTTAACACTACATCGATAGACGTTAAGATATTATTACTGCTGAATATTAAATGAAGGTCTAGTTGATCGTAGTGTTTACAGATACGTGAGAAGCTATGACGTCAGAGGGAATTTCCGTAAAATAAGAAACTGTGCCGGGAGCGGAACCACTAGGACTTCTAAAACTAAGTATTACAGCGTTTATAAGGTATTAAATAGAAAGTCATGACAGAGATATGAGGAGAAAATGCTTAAGGAAGTAGCAGAGAATATCAATGTCGAAATCATCTGTGCTCTCGCGATATCGAACCGGCAAATGAGAAGGGAATACCCACTATTTGCACAGCGGGAGACGACGAGAGATGGATAAAAACAGTGGACTGAGGACCGCTCGCTCTTTCCTTCGCTGCAGCCTCCCTGAAGACACACCGGCTTTGTCTCTCATTACCCATGCTTGTTCTTTTACCACGTTACTTAATTAAACTACCCATTTGAACCTTTTCAGAGACTCCATTAGTCTCGTTATTTTAAGTTTTCTTTCCTGGGAGCGAGAAGATCACGAATTATCAACAACTGGTGACCCTGACGGATATCGACACTGGAGAGGAATAGCTAGTTTCGACGGAGATTTCGTGAGCCCAACACACACAAAGGGCCCATATGCGAACGGTAAGGAGAAGCAGTTATCAAATCTTCAATAGCTTATATAACATTTAGATTTGTGTGTTTTGTGGCGAGCAGGACATCCTGAGAACAGCTGTTAATTTAATGTTAAATAACTCAATTTAAACCAAACCACGTGGCGTTGTTTTAGAGCAAGCAAAGGGTAAGTCTCTATTCCTTTCTTTGATTCATTAACCAACTGCATGTTTTTTAATATTAATCTTTTAAAGTCATTAGGGACGATAAATATTGTGTAGGACAATATTAAAAGACGCTGAGGGCGTTAGAGTCATTCGGACGACAAAGCTAGTACGGCTAGTAGGTGTTATACTGTTGTTTTTAACCAAGATATTGCGGAGTGGATTACGGTAATAGGAGTTACAGCAGCATTACGGTATACATGACGACGGTCTGTTATTGGTAGCTGATAGGTCTCCATATTGGTCCCACACTAGCGTATCTAAGCAACATCAGATAATCACCAGACCATAAGGTCAAATATTACGTGGATAGTTTAAGGCTTATGATTAAGGGTTCCTCATTTTAAGAATAGGATATCTCTAGGATAAAGCCCATATTCATTGAAATGTTATTTTGAATATAAAGTATAGTTTTTCTGTTGTATTTTTAAACTGTGTCATACCACACCAGGGTTTCCATTGTCCATTTAAAGATCACCAAGCCATTATTTGAACTTATCAGTCAGAACCACATAATAATAATTTCAACATCTCTTTGTTCTGGGGTCAGAGTTCTAAATAATCAGTAGCCATCTTGTTTTGACTGTATTTCAAACAAGACACAAGGCAGTCGCCTTTCAAGAAATGCTAATTCGACAGACTCTTTTGTTCTTTGTGGTTTCACTCACATGAGGCAAGTCCTTTCTGACCGCCATCTTGTGAAGAACAACCATTCTTCTTGACCCAGTTGGATTTAGGAAATAGTACATTTTGATAAATCAGGTTACCTATAGATATTGGAGTTGTGTTGGATTTGATCTGATCTTAAGCATTGTGATTGTATTTGGCTGGTTTATTCAAATGTGATGGCTGGATTATGTGTTATTGTTTAAATCTTTAAGCATTGTGATTGTATTTGGCTGGTTTATTCAAATGTGATGGCTGGATTATGTGTTATTGTTTAAATCTTTAAGCATTGTGATTGTATTTGGCTGGTTTATTCAAATGTGATGGCTGATGTTTTACTGTTTAACACATAACTCATAAAGTGAATTTCCTTCCCATATCAAAGGTAGTTATTAAGAAAATAAGCTTCTTGTTAAAAAGAAGTACGTTTTTAAGGAGGGCTAAAAAGGGTAGATACAACTGAAAAATTACAAACAGCGCACTCTGCTGGTTGTACAGAATTGTTGCACCAAAGAAAAACGTATAAAAATATCACCAATTATAGCCATATGCTAAAGTTTACTTTCAAGTGTTCTAGATGAACAAGTACTTCATCACACATAGATAGAATCACAGGTGGTTTTTTCAACCTAGACTGTAGAATATCTAAAAACATCACATAATTGAAGTGAACACAGTTTATGATATTAGCATAATTTCATGCACATTGGTATATTAAATACACTATAAAGTTGGATTTTCAGAAGTTGGATTTTCAGAAGATTTCTATTTTCATATTTTAAAGTCAAGAACTACACACTGTACAATTTTTAATTTTTCAAAAAAAAAAAAAATTTGCATAATTTTTATTTTTACTTTCTTAATATTTTTACTTTATCAATCTTAAAAAAAAAAAAAAAAAAGGGGAATCCCAGATATTGAAGTTAAGTTCGGACAACATAGGATATTTTTTATCAGAACGAAGGTACTATTCAGTAGATTAGTGATTCATCTTTGATACATTTAATAACTATATCCAACCAAAAAATGTCACCAAAATATATAACTTAGGAGCACCCGCAGAGCCAGGGTCAACTGCAGACATCAAGGAAAAGGTACATGTCAGATCAGATGCCACAACACATGCATCAGACAGACAAAAGATCTGGAAAAGAATACAGGAATTGTTTGATCAATGGCAGACGAGAGGATTGATTCCAGCAGACGACCAACCTGGCCCAACAAAAGCCCATAGAAAAGCTGTAGTTGACTATGAAAATGGAGAATACCTACTTCAGCATGAAAAATGGGAGAAAGCCGGACGAATTTCTTGGCATAAGCCTGGAAAAAGCGCTATTAAAAAAGCGGAAAACAGGAAAACAACCGTTACAATTCTGATACTCCATCTGAAATATGTCTGCAAAGAATCGACAAACAGCATGTATGTGATTCAAGAAGCAGGTCTGCCAGCAAAGGAAGACACAGCAGAAAAAACAGAAGATGTTCCAGTGATCCAAACTGCAAGGCTCTACCCAAGCCTGTCTGAGCCACCTCCTCCTTACGTGACGGGAACAGATCTTTCCTCTCATACCTCAATACAAGCCCCAACGTTTCATGTCTCAGAAGGAATATTGAAGTTGGACGACGTCCCTACGGAAAGAAGTATTAAAGAGTTAGAGTATGAAGTAAGAATGCTAAACAGTAAGTCTGACCACCTCGAACAAAACATGCAAGAGATAAAGGACATGACTAGAGATCAAAGAGAGCAGCAAAGCACATTGCGAACACCCATGTCATTCCAGCCCAGCAACCAACCTCTCAGTGCTGACGCATTATCGCCGGCAGGTTTAGACATGCCGTCTTTCTCTCTACTACTACCAACAGCGGCAGGAAGAGACGCACAGGAAAAGTTCATTGATCAACAGGAACACAGACAAGCTGCAGAAGAAAGACGAAAGCAAGAGGAGGCATATAATGACAGGATGGCAGGAAGAACAAGAAAAGAAGAGGATTACCAAGAAAGTCAGGTGCGAAGACGTCAAGAGGATGAAGGATCCCAAGAAATGATGATGGAAGAAAGACAAAACAAACATGACAAGACAGAGAAAAGAAAGAAAGAAACGAGTAACTAAAAAATGGGAAGAAGCTCAAACATCACGCCGAACAAACTACTCTCCTGACAAAGATTATTCCAAAGGACAAGAACAGGACGGCGGCAGTGCACAGTGTGTAACCAGTAGACACTCCCCATACCAAGAACAGTTACACCAACGAAGCAGTATTGTATCTTCCCCAGAGAACAGTAGTAGTGACGAAATCGAGCAACAGCACCCTGACACATGCCCCAACCTGTAAGAACCAAGACCCGTGTTCATACCTCCATGCCATTGATAGCGGCTGGAAGAGGAGGATTTGACTACCAACCATGGACACACAGGGACATGGAGTCGTTAGTGGCAAAGCTACCGCCACTCACCCAAGGAGGACAGAAGTGGATAAATGATCTGGAGAAATATACTGTCCAAGACCACCTGTGCCTGGGAGACATAAGGGCACTGCTTGGACGGATAGAAGGAAGACTAGAGGCAAGAGCAGTAGATTCCAAGGCCAAATGCACCAACTCTCCAGATAACATTTCGTTCAACCAAATCAGGTCGAGCTATTGGGCTGCTATTCGTAGCATCTACCCAACAACACGCAGTTTACAAGCCCTCAACAGCCTGAAAAAAGAACCGGGGGAAGACATGCATGCTTTCCTGAAGAGATGTGAAGGACTGTGGGAGGACTGCACTGGAGAACGACATGACGCTTCTCCGGCTGTCATAATGTTGTGGAAGAATGCGGTCATTAACGCCCTTCCTAAATCAGTCCAGGAACGCCTAAGAGACGTGGTGGGACTAGAAGTGAAACCCCCAGAAGAATGGAGACTACATCTCATTCACCATGACACTAAACATCAGGAATTAAAGGAGGAAGATGATGAAGATACAAGAAAACTAGCAAAAAGACTTTTGAAGATGCAAGTAGCTGACAGAGATAACGAAGCTAATAAAAACAAGAAAGCCTCAAGGCAGATGATAGCTACGACAGACATGGCCAAACCAACGGAGAATGCAGGCCAGGCACCTTTACCAGTTCAAATGCAAGTCCAAGAAAATTATCAGCAGAACCAACAAAGAGGAGGAGGAGGAGGTTTCCGAGGGGGAAGAGGCAGAGGAAAAAACATCCGGTTTCAAGGATGTTTCTATTGCAGCCAACTGGGCCATTGGGCCACAGATTGTCCGCTACTACTAATGCAATACCCACCACAAGCACCAGGATTCGATCCTGCACAATTTCAGCAGCCCCAGGCACAACAGTATTATCCCCAAGTACAGCAACAGCAAGCACCCATGTATCAACAGAGGGGAGGTCCCAGTGGTGGCGGAGGATTTCAAGGACAACCAGGAGGAAGAGGGGTGCCAAACATGAACCAAATGCCTCTGACAGCTTGGAGTGGTCCATACCAATGAGGAGGCCCAGAGGATCCAATCACAGGTGACGTAATTCCAGCCCAAGATGAACCAATGGTCACCTGTGAGATTGAGGGAGAAAAGGTGGAAATGATGGTGGATACAGGAGCCACAGCTTCCTGCTTAACTAGTTTGAAAGGAAAACCACCTCCACTCTCAAAACACACCCTCAAAACAGTTGGATACTCGGGAAAAATTGATGTACAAAGATATACATTACCATTGGTCACAAAAATTGGAAAGCAGCTTCTCCAACATCCATTCCTCTATGCACCAAATTGTCCCATAAATCTGATGGGAAGAGACCTCCTAGTAAAATCAGGAGCAAGAATTTTGTGCACCCCAGATGGACTCATAATCCAATTCCCAGGACAAATACCACTCTACCAAACGTATGCCGGCCAACAAAGAATCATGATGATGGCAGCAAATCCAGAGAACGATGAAGAAAATGACACAACTACAGTGTACTGGAGCCGCCTGATCACCACTGAAATCGATACTCCACATGTGCAAAGAACCTACATGGCTTGGAAGCCATGGATAAATACACTGGGACCCTATGGGCCCCCACAAGATCCCCTTCATTGTACGTACAATTATCTAAGAAGACCGGATGAAGAATATCAAGACGCTTGGTTGGAAGATAAAGAGGGAATGACGGAAGATTTGACAGTGGCGGACATCTATGTAGGACCGCAGGGTGTAGCAGCAGCTGTAAAACTCACATCAGAACAAAGACAATGGTACAATTTATCTGAAGAAGCTGTTCCCCATGTCACGCTTGCCATGACCATAGGAGCGGAATCTAGATCATTGGGTCCAATGATAAAGACTGCCTTGAACGCAGACTGGTTGCCAACAGAATCACCTTTCCTGTGGCAATCAACAGACCACACGATGTGGAGGATTGGAAACAATAGCAAGGAAAAAGGATTATTGGAAAAACAGGAATTGGACAGAGATCATGGAAGAGAACACACAAACCATCCAGACACAGAAGACATGCTGTCACAAGTGCCAACATATCTTTGGACTACTGGAGACTATGATGTTGGTTTAGTAAATCATGAAGTCTCAGTGGAGATGTTGGAAGATTACAGACCATGTTGGCGCCCTCAATACAAATTGAAACAAGAACAGATTGAGGGGATCGGAAATACCATCCAAGGATTGTTGCAAGCTGGAGTAATCAGACACACCTGCTCAGAATGGAATACCCCCATCTTGCCAGTACCAAAAGCTGGGAACAAGGGTTGGAGGATGGTCCATGATCTAAGAGAAATCAATAAAGTCACTAAAACTGCAAATATCCCGGTCCCAGATCCACATGTGGCATTACAAAGTCTTAATCCAGGTCACAAATATTTCACAGTGATAGATCTAGCTAATGCATTCTTTTGCTTGCCATTAGATCCAAATGTCCAGGACATATTTGCTTTCACCTACCAGGGACAGAGATACACTTACAATAGGATGCCACAGGGGTACAAGATAGTCCGGGATTATTTAATCGGGCGTTAAAACAAGATCTCAGTGCATTACAACTACCAGAAGGAGTGACTCTAATACAGTATGTCGATGATTTGCTCCTAGCCGGACCGGATGCAGCAACATGTCTCGCTGTGACACAGAAATTGCTAATCCTACTGGCCAATGTTGGATACAAGGTGAAGAGAGAAAAGACTCAAATCGCAAGGAGAACGGTTACATTCCTGGGAAGAATGATTTCCTCCAACAGCCTGACTCTGACACCAGCACAAAGATCTTCCATCCTCTCCCAACCGAAGCCTAAAACAGTGCAAGAGATGCTAGCATTTTTGGGCCTAACAGGATATAGCAGGACCTACATACCTGACTATGTGGATTTGACACAACCACTGAGACACATAATTGCAGAAGCAGGAAACAGAAATCTTAAAGCTACTCTCGAGTGGACAACGTTAGCCGAAGAAGCTTTCACGAAGACGAAGCAAGCCCTGAGTCAAGCGGCACACCTCTCCACTCCTGATTATGACAATGATTTTTTCCTTGATGTTTCTGAATCAGGTGGAATAGTCAATGGAGTCCTGTTTCAGAAAAAAGGGGGAGTGAGACAGGTACTGATGTACCATAGCTCCAAGTTGGACAATATAGAACTAGGCCAGACAGGATGTGCAAGACATCTAGCTGCACTAGCAAAAGTCATCGAGAAAACTGCACACGTGGTAATGTGCCACCCATTGAAAGTCAACACAGCACATGGAGTAGTAGCATTTATAAATTCACAGGCATTTACATTTTCTCCAATCAGGAAAATTAAGATTCAGAGTAGCCTGTTGAAACCACACATAACGTACCAAGCAGGGTTAACAAACATGTCTACAGGATTGAGTACAAATGAACACACACCCCATGACTGTGAATTTGTCTCCCAAAACGATCTCAAGATAAGAATTGATTTAGAGATAGACGCTTTGGACAAGCCAGAGCTCACTTTATACAGTGATGGCTGTTGTTACAAGGGAGACGACGGAAATGTGGCCTCCTATGCAGTAGTCCAGCAGGAGGGAGACACAATACAGGTCATAAAAGCAGAAATCATCTCCCAGCCTGCTTCGGCCCAACTGGCAGAAGTTGTGGCACTCACCAAAGCTTTGGAGCATGCAGAGGGACAAAGAGTCAATATCTATACAGATTCAGCATATGCCTATGGAGCAGTGCATATAGACGGACCACAGTGGATCAGAAGAGGGTTTCTAACATCTGCTAAAACACCAGTAAAACATGCTGAAGCGCTAAAACTCCTGCTAACATCTGTACTGTTGCCATCACAAGTAGCAGTGATGAAATGCAAAGGACATCAAACATTGGACAATGCAATATCCAGAGGAAATGATGCAGCAGACAAAGCAGCAAAGCAGGCAGGAGGGTACAGCAAGCAAATGATATGTACGAAGGCCAATACTCAAGAAGAGTTAACCACCAACACATCATAGACATGCAGAAATATGCTGGAGTGTATGAACAGAATCAATGGAGTCAGAAAGGAGCAAAAGAAGTAGATGGTCTATGGAGAGCCCACGATGGCCGCTTAGTCGCACCTGCAAAGTTATGCCACCTGCTAATAGAACAATCACATGGTCCCACTCATGTGGGCAAAGCAAGAACAACAAAAGACATTGAACAACAGTGGTGGCATCCTTACATGAAAGACATGGTTGAAAACTTTGTAAACGACTGTGACACATGCAATGCATTTAATGTAAGAAAGCCATACAAATGCCCAATGGGAAGATATCCAGTCCCAGAAGCCCCATTCAAAGACATTTGTATTGATTACACAGACATGGGAGCAGAGAATGTAGTTAGAGGGTTTAGGTATATGTTGGTAATGATTGATCGTTATACCAGATGGATTGAAGCCATTCCCTGTAAGAAAGAAGATGCAAAGACAGTCATTAAGTGGCTTAAAACAGAACTTATACCCCGCTATGGAGTGCCAAAGATAATAAGGTCAGACAATGGCACACATTTCACAAGCAAACATTTGGAGGAAGTAGAGTTATATTTCGGTATAATTCATAAGTTTGGGTCAGCATACCACCCACAGTCTCAGGGTATTGTAGAAAGAGCAAACCGAACATTAAAAGGGAAAATTGCAAAGGTCACTTTTGGTACAAAAATCAAATGGGTTGATGCTTTGCCTTTGGCACTCATGTCAATGAGATCATCTCAGGGTGCTAAAACACATCTTTCGCCCCATGAGTTGTTGACTGGTAGGCCAATGCCAGGTCCTCCTAGAGAAGGAGGGAGTGGCCCAGCTTTAGATATCAGACAAATAGAAGTTGACGAATATGTCAGGGCTCTGAGTAACATTATCCAAGTTTTGTCTACACAGGTTCAAAGAACTGCAGAGAAACCAGACGAAGCACCAGAAGAGACTCCTCTACAGCCGGGTGATTGGGTGAGGTTGAAAGTTCACAAAAGAAAGTGGGCTGAACCCAGGTGGACTGGACCGTGGGAAGTTGTTGAAAGAACTTCACACGCGCTCCGGATAAAAGGTAAAAAAGGAGCAAATTGGCACCACCTGACACATTGTCGCCCTGCACTGGCACCTTCCAGAAAGCTCTCGGAAGTTAGGACTGATTTGGCAGAGCTGGAACAAAACGATAAATAAAAATCAGATCAAGAGACATTCAGATAGAAACAGCTCAAAAGACCAATTGTCTTTAGATTATAGATTGATCACTAAAGCAGAATAACTATTTCTTTTTTTCATCTGAAACCTATTTTTGTTGTAAAAAAAAAGTCCAAGATTTTGTTTTTATTTCTGTGTAGTCCAAGATTTTGTTTTTTATTTTTTGGTGCCTGTTATTCTTTAAACTCATCATTATAGAACTCTGTAACTGATATAACCATGGATAAAATTGATGAAATGCCATTGAAAAAGTCAGAGCAACCAAGGGGCCCCCTAGGGATAAGAATTGTGATATCATTGTTAGTTTTCATTACCATTGGCATCTTTCTGATTGGGTGGGGAGTACAGCATCGTGAAAAACCCGAATCCATTAGTGAACTCATAGAAAGTGCCAATAACACTAACAAAACTCAAGCTGTGATCCAGAAACTTCCATTTACCCCCAGAGCCAAAAGATCCGCTAAGCCGCAAAAGGAGATGTTAGAAATACTCATTCCAAGAGGTAAAGCAGTTACGGTCAGTCTTGATGTCTGTGATGTTGTTGTTTGTGGAGATTTGCATGACAAAACAGGCCATGACGTTTATGGGTGCATCCATGCTTGGGGACGGCCAGATGATAATTCATGGTGTCCCAATTCAGAGAAGGTATATTGGAGTGCTAGGGCTCAAGGAAATAACAATCCCCCTGGTTTGGCGTTTAGGTCTCAGCTATCTTTTTCCAAAGGTCGCCATAGTGGAGATATGAGCAAACATAATCCAATAATAATTGCTTTTAAAAGTGAACTCACTCCCGTCTTTAAGAAAAAGGGAGATGTCACTGCATTTCATTTACTGATAGGGATAGAAGTTCCTGGAAAAGACCCAATGGGATCAATTTTAGTGAAAATAATTGAACCCCAAGCTGATGTAATCCCTGATCTCGCCCCACACACTGAATCCTTTCTTCAGCCAAAACCAGAAGTACCCCCTGCGAAATCCGAGAACAATCCACTGGTCACCTATCTGAGTACGACTTCTATACAGAAAGCCATGGCAGTGGAAACGGGATACGAGGACAAAAATTCCTGGTTAGACTGGGTTGTGTATTCTGTTAAGCAGAGCAATATGGCGGACTGTCTGGCCTGTGCGGCTGCTCGACCAAGTTTGGGAACAGTACCATTTCCATTTAACGCCCACAATAACCCACGAGGACAGATCTGTATGTACAAACTCTATGGACAAAAATCCCCAGCAGATTGTGTTGACATTTCTCAAAAGTATCCAGTGGTAAGCAATAATGACATTCCACCTGCCTTCACGTCTTACGAGGGACTTTATGACTGCATCACAAGGAACTACCTAAAAGGTACTGAAGTAGGAACTCTTAAGTGGTGCAATTCTACAAAGGTTGTAATGAACCAGGAGTTTCTCCCAGGCATAGCTATGCCCATTACCCAGTTTCCCAGAGCAGATGTGTGGTGGTATTGTGGCACTAAAACCTTGTACCCAGTTTTACCACGGGATTGGACGGGGACCTGTGCTATGGTACAGCTAGTGATGCCTTTTTATGCAGTACCAATGACGGCCGAGCAACTGATAAGAATGGCACTCCAACCCAAAGCAACCAGGGCCAAAAGGTCAGCCCCTAGAGGGAGTTTTGATTCCACTGTGTACATGGACAGCATAGGGGTGCCTAGGGGAGTACCAGACGAGTTTAAAGCTAGAAACCAGATCTTCGCAGGATTGGAATCCATTTTCCTTTGGCCCACAGTAAATAAGAATGTTGACTGGATTAACTATATCTACTACAATCAGCAGAGGTTCATAAATCACTCTTTAGATGCGTTTAGGGGACTACATGAACAACTGGACAAGACCAGCATCATGTCTTTGCAGAACAGAATGGCTCTAGACATGCTTCTGGCAGAAAAAGGGGGTGTGTGAAATTTTCGGAACATTATGTTGTACCTTCATCCCAAATAATACAGCACCTGACGGATCAGTAACAAAGGCACTAAAGGGACTCGCTGTTTTGAGTAGGGAGATGGCAGACAATAGTGGGATAGGACCAAACCCCCTAGGAGATTTCTTTGATGGTCTGCTGGGAAAATACAAGAATCTAGTACTGAGTGGACTGATGTCTATCTCAGGTGTGGTCGTGATATTGGTACTGTGTTGTTGTTGTTGCTCAACATGCATCCGCACTTTTGCAAACCGACTGGTTAATGGGGCCCTCAACCAGGAATACACTAGGGGTCAATATCTCATGAGGGGACCGTTTCAAATACTAGCAGAACAAGACAACCCACCCCCGTACACAGATATAGATGAAAATGATGAGTTTGTTTAAATGATGTTAAATGATAGGGATGTTCAGAGATGAGATTGTTCAATGAATGTCCAGCGAATGTCCAGCTAAGCTGATCCTTTAAATGATGAAATCATGTAAAAAAGTGAACCAGTTGCAATACTAAAATGGAGTGAATCCATTTCAATTTACTGTACACTATTCCAAGAATAGTTTATTTTTATTTTTACTTTATACCATTCCTACACCAAGTTTTGTGTTTTTTTTTTTCTTACCACACTATTCTAAAATAGTTTCTCTTTTTATGTTTTATACTGTTATTAGTGATGCGATTTTTAAATTGTATGTTTTTTATGCTTTGTATAACAAGTGCCTTAACAACTGAATGTGGTATGGGAACGGTTTCTGTGAAAGGAGGGAGTAAGAAATGTTCCAATACCACAAGTTGCTGCTATATTGAATGATTAAAACTAGAAGTTATGCACAAGGGAAAACTTTTATGTTTGAAGACCAGCCAAAGTATTTTTTGTATTTGTTGTATTTTTGATGATGGTTATTTAAACCATTACATTTATGATTGTATGTTCTTTGATATGAGATATGTACTATGCACAGTTCAGATGAAGAACTCATTACTTTTAGTATTGTGTTCACACCTTAAATGGTGTGAAAGGAGGGATTGTTAGAAATTAAAATCAATGTTAAACAGCATAATTCAGTCTAAAACATATCGTCAGTTTAAAGCTGTTTTATTGTGGAAAAGCCCGGAAGTTCCAGGAAATCAATGCCAAGCTTTTATTCTGAAAAATCCTTTATCCGGTTAGCTTGTGACTAATGTTGCATTTTCTGAATGTAAAGTGAAAATGACTTTGAGTGTTACACACAAACGTACGGACTTTAACACTACATCGATAGACGTTAAGATATTATTACTGCTGAATATTAAATGAAGGTGTAGTTGATCGTAGTGTTTACAGATACGTGAGAAGCTATGACGTCAGAGGGAATTTCCGTAAAATAAGAACTGTGCCGGAGCGGAACCACTAGACTTCTAAACTAAGTATTACAGCTGTTTATAAGGTATTAAATAGAAAGTCATGACAGAGATAATGAGGAGAAAATGCTTAAGGAAGTAGGCAGAGAATATCAATGTCGAAATCATCTGTGCTCTCGCGATATCGAACCGGCAAATGAGACGGGAATTCCCACTATTTGCACAGCGGGAGACGACGGGAGATGGATAAAAACAGCGGACTGAGGACGCTCGCTCTCTTTCCTTCGCTGCAGCCCCCCTGAAGACATCACCGGCTTTGTCTTCCTTCCCATGCTTGTTCTTTTAACCACGTTACTTAATTAAACTACCCATTTGAACCTTTTCAGAGACTCCATTAGTCTCGTTATTTTAAGTTTCTTTCCTGGGAGCGAGAAGATCACGAATTAACAACAATTGCAATCATTTAATGAAACTATGGTTCACAGAAATGTCTTCTCCACTCCGACTTCAGGTCATGGCGAAGTTCAACGCCCCCGTGATCCAGGACAATCCGTCCGGATGGGGTCCCTGTGCGGTCCCAGATAAATTTAAAGACATGCCCTACCAGCCTTTCAGCAAAGGAGACCGTCTCGGAAAGGTTTGTTTTTTCACATAAAATAAAGTGTTTCACTCTAAGAAGCAGGTTGTTTTCAGTTTCCTCACAATGTATTTCTCTCTGTCAGGTTGCTGACTGGACTGGAGCGACTTATCAAGACAAGAGATACACAAGTGAGTAAAACTGCTGTCCCGCCAAATGTACCTCCACCTAACTTTCAATAAAGTGTCTTTCACTTCAGATGTTAGGAAAAACAAAAGTTGATTTCTCATGTATATATATTTTCTTCAGATAAGTATTCCTCTCAGTTTGGAGGCGGTAGTCAGTACGCCTACTTTCACGAGGAGGATGAGACAAGCTTCCAGCTGGTGGACACGGCCAAGACGCAGAAGACCGCCTACCAGAGGAACCGCATGAGGTTTGCTCAGGTAAACCAGACCGCAGAAACATTGAATGTTGCCTCATGTATTAAAATGTAAGGGTTGTGTATTATATTTGAACCGGCCCATAACATGATGTATTTTTGTGTCAACAGAGGAATATGCGCAGGGAGAAAGATCGCAGGAACATGACTCAGTTCAACATGCAAACACTCCCCAAGAGCGCCAAGCAAAAGGAGAGGTGAGAAATGTACAACGTTAGCTGATCTTATTGTTAGAAGAATGATCCCATTATGGTATTAACCTCCAATTTGTTTTTATTGCAGGGATCGTATGCGCCTGCAGAAGAAGTTCCAGAAGCAGTTTGGTGTCCGTCAGAAGTGGGACCAGAAATCCCAGGTTTCGATCGGTTACTCAAATTTGTTACTGCATTAGAGCTGCGAGCGCTACTCATTGGTCGATTAGTCGTTTGAGCATTTATCAGCCTTTATTTTAATAATCTGAATCATTCTTTTTGGTGTCAAATTGTTGATGGCAGAACATTTACTTAATTTCTTTGATACATTTTGAGGGGGGAAAGCCTATTGATCCTTCTGTATAGGGCTTTGTCAACATGGGTGTTAACATTTGTTCTTCCCATACCACCTTTCCCCCCCCATTCAACCCTTCTATCCTTCCATACCCCCTTTCTCCCCCTCTCGTTTCTTCCTCCTCTGTGCACATACACTTTGAGGCCCAGTTGAAGCCCCGAGACTCCTCTGTGGAGGTGAGGAGCGACTGGGAGGTGAAGGAGGAGATGGACTTCCCCCGACTGATGAAGATGAGATACAACGAGGTGGCTGACCCCGAGGACATGTAAGTCTCCTTTTTTGCACTTTTGATTCTATTTCAACACATTTTTTCTGCAGATTAAAATTGGGTGGAGTATTTAACAATTTGTAGAATTCCAGTGGTAAGATGTTTTCTGACTTCTGTTGTGACAAGCTTTTCAAAAAACATACATTTCCCTCTGGTCAAAAACTGTTAGCTCTTCCAATTGCTGCACACAGAGGGTTATTTACAGGATTAACGCAAATAACACACTATGTTTTGCCCTAAGATTGTCAGTCTGCTAGCATTACAAAATGTTTATGGAAAAAATAACCTAATCTGATTAATCCATTTATTTAAATTTAGGATTTTGTTTAAAGATTTAAAAATCTTTTTTGAGGTGATATGACACAGACACACCATTTTTAATGTTTTTGTTGCAGTGAGTGCTGCGGTGCTTTGGAGCACTACGATAAGGCTTTTGACCGGATCACCACCCGCAATGAGAAGCAGCTGAAAAGCATCAAGAGGATCTTCCACACCGTCACCACCACTGATGATCCCGTCATCCGCAAGGTGCGCACATTTGACCATTATCAGCTGATACAGTAAACAAACAGTGCTTTTCTTTTACGTCAACACACATTTTCCTGTTCTCCTTCTAGCTGGCTAAGACTCAGGGTAATGTGTTTGCCACCGACGCCATCTTGGCGACCTTGATGTGCTGCACACGCTCTGTCAACTCCTGGGACATCATCGTGCAGAGAGTGGGCAACAAGCTGTTCTTTGACAAGAGAGACAACTCTGACTTTGGTGAGAGATCTACTGACACCGGGGTTTCACAAAGATATTTTAGACCCATCTCAATTTACTCTCGACAGATTTGGTTACTTTTTGGATGACAGTTTTTCCTCTCCTTACTGTCCAGTTAAGATAACCTAGTCCAGATGTGTAAACTTAAGAAATACTTTAAAAAGCTGTTTAGATCAGCTGTGAATTGTATGGCCACAAAGCTGAACATGGGGCAGTTTCTTCTGGAAATACATCAACAGTTTACTTCTAACAAATAAGGGATCAAATAACATGATGAAACACACAGGAAGCTTTACTCCACAATCATTACGTTCATTTAAAGTACTAAAACTACACTTTTATGCAAAAAAATGTTACCTTTTTTCATAATTTTAATAAGTTTGCTAATAATACTTGCATACTTTTAAGACCAAATGTCTTGCCGGATGAGGCGAAGGATCTGAATACTTCTTTCTGTACTGTATTTAACCTGCCTGTAACCGCTGCTCTCAGATCTGCTCACCGTGAGTGAGACGGCCAATGAGCCGCCGCAGGACGAGGGAAACTCCTTCAACTCTCCTCGTAACCTGGCCATGGAGGCCACGTACATCAACCACAACTTCAGCCAGCAGTGTTTACGCATGGTGAGAACAAGTTCACAATGTAAAGCCCTCACCATTACCAGAGTCTCTGTGCTAAGCTAGTCAAATCCTTCTGTCTGTAGTGAGAGGTTTCTATATAGTTATAAAGGGGAAATAAAAATGTGTAATGCATTTGAAAAAATGAGGATTAAAACATCAAACTGAACACTAGCATTATTGGGCTTTTGGGCTAATATACGTAAACTTGTTTTTGTTTGTTCATTTAATTTAGTAGTTAAAATTGTACAAATTAAGTTATGTAAAAAGGTTAGGTGATATAAGTATAATAAGCATTTGGTCAGAATAAACCTGCCTTTGTTAATATTTAATGATGTATTGTTTGAGTTGTATCCCTTAAAAAGACATAAACTAAACTGTATTCTGTTTTCATTTCTCCAGGGTGGAGAGAGGCACAAGTTTCCTAACCCCAACCCGTTTGTGGAGGAGGATACGGACAAGAGTGAGGTGGCCTCTGTTGCCTACAGGTATGAACGCAGATAAATAAACTATGTTTACGTACACTATATACACGTCATTGGACGTAATAACTTCCTCTTAGGCTGACGGCTTCATTTTTTGTTCTTTAGGTACCGTCACTGGAAGCTCGGGAAGACATCGACCTGATCGTCCGCTGTGAGCACGACGGAGTGATGACCGGCGCCAACGGAGAAGTGTCCTTCCTCAACGTCAAGACCCTCAACGAGTGGGACTCCAGGGTAAGAGGCAGCGGGAGTTCTTTCAGGAGCAGAGGATTTGTTTGTCTTTACATGATTTAAGTCTTTTGCAAAGTCATGAGCTACTTTTGGTTTAGTTTATTTCACAACAAACAAGTACCATATGAATTAGTAAGCAAAAGGCCAGTAAGTGCCAGGATGCCACACTGTTGGACTTCATTACTGAGGACTGACTTATGATGTACTTGTAAAAAAGGTTGCCAAACCACAACAATCTTGTGTAAAAAGAATATAAGAAATATTCCAGCTGCTCTGTAGTGAAATAAGAAGTGTTTTTGTTATATT